>JARQOC010000003.1:664258954-664335641 GCA_033576535.1 Allobates femoralis | reverse complement strand
GACACACTGATGGCAGCACCAAAGAAGAAATGATAGCACAGGCTTCTAGTATCGTTTTTTCCAGATGCTGCACATCTTGTATCTTCACAACATAGACAATTGCTTTCAGATGACCCCAAAGATAAAATTCTAAGGGGGTCAGATCAGGAGACCTTGGTGGCCATTCAAGTGGCCCACGATGACCAATCCTCTTTCCAGGAAACTGGAAAATGTTCGACTGATGCCACTCTCCAGTGACATGCGGAGAGTTTTACCCTGTGGGCTCTTGCTGAATAAAGCTAGGACAGCCACTGACATCTCTTCATTAGTGACAGTTTTCTTGCGTCCACATTTTGGCAAATCCAACCCTGAACCTGTTTCACAAAATTTGGCAAGCAGTTTGCTAACTGTAGCATGGGCGATGGGTGGTCTCGTAGAGTGTCTTGCATTGGAATCTGCTGCAATGACACGGGTACTGCATTCACCAGACATCAACACAATTTCTATCACACTCCTCACATGTTAACCTCTGCGACATGTCAATGGCTGTAAGGAAAGAGAACCTTGAAAATAACTTGTGAAAGAATAAAGTTACGTTAAAACCCAGCACACCATTCTTTTTCTCATGAAATTCTCAATAAGTTTGATGTGTCACATGACCCTCTTCACATTGAAAATAATAAAGTTGGGTCCAAAATGGCTGACTTCAAAATGGCCACCATAGTCACCACCTATTCGGAATTGTTCTTCCCCCCCATATACTAATGTCCCACAAACAGGAAGTTGATATTGCCAACCATTCACATTTTATTTAGGTGTATCCACATAAATGGCCCACCCTATATATATATATATATATATATATACATTTATATATATGTACTGTATACTATATATGTATATATGGTTAAAATGTATGATTATAGACAGTATCAAGCTCTAATTCCCATTTTTGCTTAGTAGAACAATAGAGGCCTTGAAACAATCAAGATCTCTATCAGCATGGAGACCTAATTGATCAGAGTCAAAATTCTTTATATCCTCATTATGACAAACCTCAATAGGAGATCGTGAATATGTGTGAACATTGTCTTCATTGTCAGGGTGAGATGACCTATAGTAATATAATACTAGCTTTTATAAAGAGGTCAGAATAGCTTTTTTTTCTTGAAATGATTTCTCAAGTGTCCTTGACCTTTTAGGTCATAAAATGGATTTGATACACTGAGTGCTTAGAAACAACTCACAGTGCTGAAATGGTGATGTAGATTACTGTTCTCGGGTCACAAAAGAAACGAAGCATTTCACATAGGCAAAAAAAGATAATGTTCAAAATGATAGAATGAAAAGCTGGATGTTAAGAACAGATTATGATGAGAGGAGGGGGCACCACATTAAATTGTATGAATAGCCTTTGGATAATGAACACCTGCAAAAAATCATACCTTATGTTAGTAATTTATGTAGGTATTAACTGAAACAATAGAATGGCACAGCAAAAAAGATCATCACAGAGAAGACATGATGACCTAGATGATAAAAAAGATCAGAATGGTCTTTATTAAAGGTAATATGAAGAGCATATTTTGCATAGAAGGTAAAACTAACAGTATTTTCTGTACAGAAGGTCCTTTGTGCAGAAGCATGAACCTATCTATTCCTCTGATATTTCATCATGTTAAAAATGATCTTGTAGCACATTCCAAGACATGTTATAGTAATCTGGTAGTGATGTTGCATTAGTTAATGTCTTCTCACTAAACAAAAATTATTAGAAAACGATATACAGCATGCAAAACATAAATGTAAATGAGATACTGGAGAATATTGCACACTAGGATACCAGGGGGGAAGCATTCTGGTATAATAAATAGATGGGTCAGACTCACTAAGCTCCTTGTACCAGAATAATTTTTCAATTCCCACCCACAAACAGGCTTATTTGTCATACCTACATTTATTACATGTTTTTTCCATTTTATTCACTTAATTTCACTAGGAAGTATGATTGAGAGGAAAGATGTCGAGGAATATAAAGCGTCACCTTGTTAAATTTGAACAAAACTGTGACCTAATAACCAACGAGTGGTCAAAGGTATACAGTCATGGCCAAAAGTGTTGGCACCCTTTAAATTGTTTCCAAAATTAGGTATTTCTCCTGATAAGGTGAAAAATGTTTGTACTATGTTAGCCAGTAGATAAAAATATTACAATCTGAGAGTCCTCAGTGGTTGATACCTTTTAATAGTTAACTGAAAAGATGGTAAGAAAAGCAAAGCAAGCTTTCAACACACTAAAGCCTCTTTATCAGGCTTAATTATGATACAACGTCTGGAGACACACATATATATACATGTACAAATGCAGGGTGGGGAAATTGCAATACATAACACTGGTTAATTGAAGCATGTAGTGGGCAGATGGGAGGGGGGAAGGAGAATCTGGAGAAGTAAAATCAAAGATAAGGGGAATAGACAGTTTTATAGTCCTTAGATTAATGGCTGGCCAAAACAGGGATGAGGGGGGTGGGGGTTATGTTTGAAATGTGCATGAGGATGGATTTTGTAAGCTTCACCACGGAATCAGCACCAATCCCTTGGTTTTCCAGAATGGTTTTGCAGGCATTTACACAACCATTTCAAACCCCACCCCACCACCTCATCTCTGATCTTGGACCACCCATTAATCTAAGGACTATAAAACTGTCCATTCCCCTTATCTTTGATTTTACTTCTCCATATTCTCCTTCCCCCTCCCATCTGCCCACTACATGCTTCAAGTAACCTGTGTTATGTATTGCAATTTCCCCACCCTGCATATGTACATATATATATGTGTGTGTGTCTAGAGAATTTGTATCACTATTAAGCCTGATGAAGACGCCATAGAGTCTTGAAAGCTTGCTTTGCTTTTCTTACCATCTTTTCAGTCAGCCATTAAAAAGTATCATCAACCACTGAGGATTCTCAGGTTCTAGTATTTCTCCTGAAAACTTTTGCAATTACACATTTTTTCATACACATGTTCATTTTGTTTGTGTGTATTGAAACACACAAACAGAGAAAGAAAAAAAGACAAACTGGACATCATTTCACACTTTACATACTATATTTTTTTTAAACAGCTTCTGGAATAAATAACTTAAATCAATCGCTTCCTATATCCATCAACAAGCTTCTTACACCTCCCCCTTGTAATTTTTGACCACTCTTCATTTGCAAACTGCAATTTTAAGTTCTCTCAACATGTGAACAGAGAGAACAGAGATATGCAGCAGGGCTGAAAATGTTCCCTATGGATTACGTCAAAGGGTTTTTGGTTATTAAAGAGGTGAACCAGGGATGTGTTTTGTGTTTTACTTCAGTTAAAATATTTTTTCTCTGTGATGTGTTTTTTTTTTACTGTTTACTAGAAATTCATAGTGGGCGGGTATACAATTGGCCTGATACTATGAATTTTGGGCCTAGTGCCAGCTGCCAATACAAAGCTGGTATTAACCCCTTTATTACCCAGCATGACACCCACACTAGGGTCTCTGAAAGAGCCGGACAAAGGGCAAGAAAATGGCGCTACTATGAATGCACCATTTTCAGGGGTGGCTATGGGCTGCGATTTTCAGTGTAGGGAGCCCAGAACTCTTGGGTCTTACCATGCTGAGAATCACAGCCCCCAGCTGCCTGGGTTTTACCTTGGCTGCCGTTCAAAAAGAGGGCAAAGCTCACACATTTTTTTAAATTATTTATTTAAATAATTAATAACAAATGATTAGCTAGCAATCAAGATACAGGAAAGCCTATGTAAAGCCAGGCAGCTGGAGGTATCAGCAGCCTGCAGCTGTCTGTTTTATCTACACTGAGAATCAAAAATACCGGAAAGCGCTATACAAAATTGTGTAAATTATTTATTTATTTCTACAGTACTATGATGTCAGTCAATGGGTGAGGTGCGGAACAGCCAATCGCAGATCCTGTCACAGAGAATGGGCATCTGTGATTGGCTGCTGGAATAAACTGAAATCATACATTCAAGCATTTAGAATATATGGGAAGTTTCCAGATTACAACAGCCAATTGCAGATACGCTTTCCCTGTGGCAACATTTGTGTTTGGCTGTTTAGACCTTCTGCAGAGAATATCCATGAAGTTAATTTGTGGCCTCCAAATTACATCCGGTGGGATGCTGGGATAAGGAAAGTATGAGCTGCTGTTTAATAACTATATTTTTTTACAGCCCTACATCCCATTCCACAACTTGTTTGAATCACGTTAGTTTTCTGGTAATAAGAGGTTTTGTCATTGTAGAGTGGGTTTTCCATCCAAATGCTCTTAAACATTGTGACACTGTATGATGAGACAAATCCTTACCCTGTTCAGTGCCTTACTGGTGAGCTATCCCAGCTGCAGTGTTGAAATGATTACCCATGGAGATCTCCGCATTATCCTCTCTTCTCTTGCATTTGTTTTTTGAGAGTGACCAGTCTTCTTGGGAAACTTGAAAGAGTTTGTGATGTAGTAAAGATGCAATATTCTAGAAATCACAGACTTGAACCAAGAATTTTTGTTGCTATATCTGATAATGGCACCCCTTTGGCCTCTATCTGGACAACCTGCTGTCGGAGGGTTTCAGTTACTTTGGAACTGCACACCATTTTTTCAAAGTGAGTGCAAACTGGAAAGTTAGACTGCCAATTAAATTATGTTTGTCAGATAAATAAGGACATTAGCACCAGATGCCAAATTAACACCAATAACTTGCAGGTATCTGAACGTGTTCTCTAATTTTGATCAGAGTCATTTTTAATTTATCTAATTTACATTTTTATTCTGTGCTTTCGAACATATTCAAGTTATGAAGAAAGCTTAAAATACTGCTAATTTAGTCATGTTAGGATATCTTCACCTAGGACTACACAATGACCTTAACATTAAGGGGTTTGTGTGTTCTCTAATTTTCATTGTCAATCTAATATATAAAGCTGAATGTGTGTATGTGTGTATGTGTGTATGTGTGTATATCCGGGATTGACATCCACACCGTCGAAACTATAGCCACAAAATTTTGCACAGTCACACGTCTCGACCCCGGGAGCGTCATAGGCTATGTTGTGAGGCGAAATTTTAACCCTGCGCGTTCCAGTTCACCAAACAATTTTGGCCCTATCTACATAATGGGGAAAAAGTGAATGAAAAATATTGGAGGAAAATCGACAGCTGTCAGCTATAGAGACAAAATTTTGCACAGTCACACGTCTGGACCCCGGGAGCGTCATAGGCTATGTTGTGAGGCGAAATTTTAACCCCGCGCGTTCCAGTTCACCAAACAATTTTGGCCCTATCTACATAATGGGGAAAAAGTGAATGGAAAAATATTGGAGGAAAATCGACAGCTGTCAGCTATAGAGACAAAATTTTGCACAGTCACACGTCTGGACCTTGAGAGCGTCATAGGCTATGTTGTGAGGCGAAATTTTAACCCCGCGCGTTCCAGTTCACCAAACAATTTTGGCCCTATCTACATAATGGGGAAAAAGGGAAAGGAAACGTGTGGGAGGAAAATCGACAGCTGCCAGCTACAGCTACAAATTTTTTGCACAGTCGCACGTCTTGACCCCGGGAGCGTCACAGTCTATGTTATGAGGCGAAATTTTAACCCTGCGCGTTCCAGTTCACCAAAAAATGTTGCCCCTATCTACATAATGGGGAAAAAGTGACAGTTACCAGTTGACAGTTGTGAATGAGAGGGGCTTAATGATAGCGCCAAAGACTAACAGCACATACCAGCATATAGTCACTAAGGTGGGGCCCCAACATGAGATATTCACCACGCACGGGGACATGTATACACAACACACGCACACAAAGAGTAACAGCAAGTGTATAGTCGCTAAGGTGCAGCCCCAACATTGGATACTCACCACGCACCCGAACAAACACACACACACACCACAAAGAGACACACACAACATAGAGACACACCCCCCCAAGGGGACACACACACACTCTATAGCGACACATGCACTCACCCCACAGGGACACACACACACACACCACAATGAGACACACATGACACAGACACACACACCACACAGACCCCCCCCACAGGGACACATACACATAGCCACCCTATAGGGACACATGCACTCACCCCATAGGGACACACACACCACAAAGAGACACACACACACCACACAGCCCCCCCACAGGGACACACACACATACACACCCTATAGGGACACATGCACTCACCCCTCAGGGACACACACACCACAAAGAGAAACACACCACACAGAGACACACATAACACAGAGACACACACACCCCACACAGACCCCCCCCACAGGGACACACACACATGCACACCCTATAGGGACACATGCACTCACCCCACAGGGACACACACCACAAAGAGACACACACAACACAGATACACACACACACCACACAGACCCCCCCACAGGGACACACACACATACACACCCTATAGGGACACATGCACTCACCCCACAGGGACACACACACACACACACACCACAAAGAGACACACACAACAGAGACACACACCACACATACCCCCCCCACAGGGACACACACATACACACCCCAGGGACACACACACCACACAGAGAGACACAGATGTGCACAAATCACCTCACACAACTCACCTCATAAGTATGCTATCTTTATTTTCCAAACATAAACATCTGATTAAAAACAGCTAATGTGCAACACATGTGCCATATAGGGAATTAAGGCAGATGTCAGTCACATGAGCTGTCTATTATGTGTATGTGTGAGGTAACATATACTGCCCGGCCAGGGGGAGGTTTTACTGTTGGCTGGAGATTTATTAGGCTGCCTATAGCAATCAATCACAGCTCAGCTTCTATTTTCCTACAGGTCATTAATATGACATATTCAAATTCTATTTTGTTATAGCTAACAGCAGTTATTTATTAACGCGGGCGTAGCCGGGTACTACAGCTAGTGTGTATATATATATATATATATATATTCCAATAAATATAGAGAATACTGGGCACAAGCACTTGTTATACAGGATCGGCGCTGACACACTGACACACTCCCGTGACACAATTGCAGATATTAACTGGTGTTGCTGGCGTTCCACACATCAATAGTCCATTCAATACGTATAAGAAAAAAATAGCCGCACTCACCGGGGATGTGATCTTCAACTTTTTATTACATATTTACATATCCATTCATGGACATCATAGCGGGAGAGGGAGGTGCAGGGACGGCGGACAACGGCCTGCCGTTTCAGGGCCAATTACTGCTTCAACGGGTCCTCAAATGTATATGTAAATATATGTATATGCAAAAGGCATTGCCAGAATGGCTGGTAACCATCTTTTTAAGTCAGAAATAACCTTAGTGGTCACTGAAGAATCTTGAAAATGGCAAAGGTAGGTTTCAAGCTTTACTGAATATAAACTAATAAAATCAAACATTGCTTTCCAAGAGAAAAAGTTATATAAAAACCTAATGAAGATGGCCTAGACAATAATCATTGATACCCTTATATATAATCATTTCTTTGCGATTACTTATTTTTATTTTAGATAGACAGTTACTTCTTTAAAAGTCAGTATCTATCTACAAACCTTAGTTCTTTGTACCTATTTTCCAATGACGTACTGCCGTGTTGAGGATGGTAAAATTACTCATTGACCCTTTGGGCTATGCATGTTTTCAATGCGCATGTGCAGGCAGAGATAGCAGAAGCATGTTTATCCTAGGGACATACTGATGTTTAATTAGATGTTTTTTCTCTGTATGTCTGTAACATTGTTATCAAATTGTCACACTGATCTCTGCTCTGAAAGGAGGGAAAACAATGATAATGGCAAAGTTCAGTATGATAGTGATAGACAGAGACGATGTAGGCACGGACAACTGTAATTTAATGATTGGTCTTCTCAGACAGTGCAGATGTGTCCCTGGGAGCCATGCATATGAGGAAACATCCTGGCCTCGCACCTCACTGAACATGTCATCTTGCAAGGTTTCACGTCCTGCTGTAATGTTGTCTTGTATATTACTGCTACAGCAAACCATCAATGTTAGGTCTTGCTCCCACTTACGTAAACAAATTACACCGTTGTCATACAGAAAAGTGGGGGAAGCGTAAGCGGTATTCCATGTTATGCAACTGCTGTGTGTGCAATTTTTCATTTTTTTTTGCCTAGGATGTGTATGACATGCGTATGCTATCTGTATGCCATCCATGTGCAATGCATTTTTTTCTTAGCAACTATTATTCTTCAATCATTTACAGGACCATTTGCAATGTTCTAAACTACAGAATGGTAATGTAACAAATCGGCGGGATACAAATAATCCGTGTACCATTCATTTTTTTTCACACCCATAGACTTGCATTGGCGAGTCCCGTTCGATATACTCGGCCTTTTGCAGCATGCTGCATTTTTTTCCTCATCCTGGTAAATGTTGAAGAAAAACTCTCAGATAAACACTGACTCCTTAAATAGCATTGGTATTAAGGCCTTTTCATGTCAGCATTTTGAACGCATTGTATTTTGCACTGCGTTAACGCTATCAAACACTAGTGTTAACGCAGCTGAACGCATCCAATTAGACTTATATGGGAAGCTCATTGCAAATGCATTGCTAACGCAATTCCAAATGCAGTTGCGGTAAAAACGCATGCATTTCTATTGCGACTGCGTTTGGCATTGCGTTAGTAATGTGTTTACCATGTAAGTCTATGGGATGCATTCAGCTGCATTAACGCTAGTGTTTGATAGCATTAATGCAGTGCAAAATGCTATGCATGCAAACTCAGGGCAATGCATTTGATGTAAACTTAGCGTGATTGTTTTTATCGCTTTGCACTGGGTGTGTTTATACACAAGTGGAAGTGCTGAATTAGAACAATTCTGACATTAACATATACATTTCTTGAATGCAGAGCAGGTGACAATGAGGAAATACAGAAGCTTGTGAATTGCAACATTCTTCAAACAAATGTCAAAAGTTCATTTATTTATAGCCTTCATGAATAAAGGCACTTATGACAAATGTCATAAGTAAAGACACTCTTTATACCCAGCTTGGACACATCCCTCAACAAGTCTTCACTTCAGTGTGTTGTCTTGAAGACTACCACACCCTCAAGGTACCGTCACACAGGGAGATATCGCCCGCGATTTTGCTGGCAACTGAGGGGCGTTGCCAGGTTGCGGCGACATCGCCGAAGAGTTGCCTCCTGTGACAGGGCGATAATCAGGTGAAAAATCGCCTGAGTCACATCGCCAGGTTTCCCAACAATGTTGGGAAACCTGGCGATGTTGGTCAGGCGATCATGCCTGATCGCCCTGTGTAACGCGGCAACCTGCAATGTTGCGGGCGATTCCGCCTATCTCCAACATTGCGGGTTATCGCTCGCTGGGTTGCTGGGCAACCCAGCGAGCGATAGCCGCTGCAACTAGCCGGCGACATCGCCGGTAAGTTGCTCAGTCTGACATCTCCCCGGCGATGTTGTCAGGGTGCGCGCTCCCGCGATCGCCGGCAACATCGCCGGCGATATCTCCCTGTGTGACTGTACCTTCAGAGATTTGGAAAGGCTAAAGACATTAAACTCTTTTTAACTTTGTTAGTGGTTATGTGCTATACATGCAAACATTGCCACTGAGATCAGTGACTGTCTAGAGAGAAGGCTTGATCACTGCTAGGCCAATGAAAACTATAGACGTGGGGGTGATAAATAGATGAGGGAACTCATTGAATAATTAATGGCTACTAAAAATGTGATAATGTCCTACACTTGTAAGGGTTCTTTCAGATATGCATTTGTTTCCAGTCCTGGCAGATCAGGCAAACCTGAACTTTTGAAATTCAGGGTTTTTTTTTCTTTCACATCTGCATTTTTTTAAATCTGACTGAATTCCGCCTTTTTTGAAAAAAAAAACCACGTGGTACACTTGAGACAACATTGTGCTCGGACTAATGCATTTTGTATTGGAGTTCCGGACATGTGTGGCACTTGCATTTTCATCGCTATTCATCAAATCCGACACTTCAGGCACCGGACAAATACCTCTGCTAACTGCGGTTTTAAGACAAGTCGGAAGTGCCGGATTTTCCGGATAGTGATGAAAGTGCAAGTGCCGCATATGTCCGGAAAGTCAATACAAAATGCATTAGCCTGAACACAATGTTGCCGCAAATGTGCCTGTAATGACCGGGACGCCAGTCGTTTGTGTGTGAGGAATACGGTGCTGCTATGAACGGCACAGACTCCAAAATAGTGGCAAATTAACTTTCTTTATTGGTGCCAAAAAGATAACAAATTCAAACTTTTCAACAAAGATATAGGCCCCAACAGCCCGATCACAGTATACAAATTATGCAGCCCGAGGGAACTCACGTGCCAGTTTTGCAGGGAGGGAACACAACTACCCCTGACTACACCACCCTCACCCTTACTCTTTACAGGGCCTGCCCAGGCTTTTACTGCAGCCGCAGCACGTGTTCCCCTCGGGATATAATCTTACACCCCCCCTCCCACACTATTTACAAAGTGATTCAGGATCCCCTTATTTCCCTTTATATATATATCCCACAAATTATTTACAACCTATGCAATGTCATTCTCCTGCAGGAGTAAAGCTCTTACTCAGATTTGATAATTCACAAACAGGTAATGATATATTTTGTTTAACTCTAAACCCTGGCCACTGGGGTATATCAGATCTTTCTTACCCAGGCTTCTTAGCATAGCCCGGTGCAACAGGGATTGCAATCTCTGTCTCAGTTTTATTTTGTAATCCACGACTGGCTCTCTCACCCTATTTCTCTATATAAGAAGTGACTAGTCAATTTCTGTGTTACTCACAGCGCACAGTTTCTCTTGAAATACGTTGTCAGATCGAGTCTCTGGTGAATTCCAACACGTCTCAGACCCAGCACGTCCTCACACTTCAGACTCAGCGCGTTCCCAGCTCCACGGGCTTCTCTAAACCGTCGACATGTCTTGATCCTTCAGGAATCTCCTCAGAACTCCATCTCTCTCAATTTACCTCAGGAAAGTCTGAGAGCGCTACTTCCTGTTTCCAGTCCTTTCTACTCATGTTCGATGGTGACCTCCAGTGGCCGAACTTAGTTACTGCAGCATTATTTCTTAAAACATTAACATGCTACATGCCGCATCCGTTGTTTGCAGAATTCTGCAGGATTTGCAAAAATGCGGATTTGAAAGTACCCTAACAAGTTTTGTAAAATCCCCCAAAACTTTTAAAACAATATCAAAACTTTTCTAATATGTCAAATGTATTTACAAAAGAGATACAAAATGTTTTAGAGTAATAACTGAAATAATTAGTGCTTGACTCATTTCCATCTGTGTAACAAGGAAGACATTGTAACAAACATATGTTGAAACTAAATGAAAAATGCTGTTACTAAAGGGCGGGAATTTTTTTCTAAAAAGCATTGTAAATGCATATATTACTTTATATGGAAGACATGTTTCTGCTCTAATGGATCTATTTTACATTGTTACAATAACCATTTATCTAACAATCTGGATTAACCAAAATCCAGCACTTAATTTTTAACAAAAACATCCATTACCTCCCTGGAAAATAGATGCATTTAGAGTACATATTGTTCCATCTTCGAGATTAGCTGTATGTTCAGGGGAATAGATATGACATTAACTAAAGCTGAATGACAAAAAAGATGTATTGATGTTGGGAAATTACTAGATATTTCAATCTGAATGTTTGAAATGAAAATTCATTTTAATTCTTCATGCAAAGGTTAAGCCACCTGAGGCAAAATAGTTATAAAATGAAAAAAGATCATTTAACGTTCCATTAAAAATATGTAATAATCATTCAGCACAGTAATTTTTATGTAGAGTATATATATGAGCATCTGGCATCATTTTAGTAATTTATATCAGCTTTTTAAATAGCTTCTAAGGCTACATTCACTTTACTTTCTAGCATGCGTTCAGTGGTCCTGTCGGGGCTTACATCCAACCCCCCTGCTAAAGGGGTTCGGGTGTCCGCCTGCAGTGACCACACTGCCAAAAATGGTGCATGACAGAGCACATGTAGACTCCTTCTGCAGCATTTACGTCAATGGGCCCTTTGGCGCATTCATCTGCATCCCATTATGCTGGGGGTTGTGATGCAAGCCCCGATGGAACCACCAAACGGATGGTAGAATGCAACATTGAAGCACACTAATACATTCCCTAAATCAAGTAAATGCTCTAAATAAAGGAAATAGATTATTAAATAGTATTCCTGAAGATATTGCCTTTTAGTAGATAGGGTCATAAGTTGGAGAATTGTTTTGCAATAGAAATAATTTTAGCTTTTTTCTCTGCTTTTGCTATACATTACGATGCTCAAGCGCAAAATATGGACTTATCCTGGTGACAAACATTAAAGCATGAATTATTGGTTAGTTCAACTAGTCAGTTTGTGTGACCTACAAACAGTTACAGATTGAGAGGATGGTGAGGGGCTTTATTAGTTGCAGATGAGGCCAAGCCTTGGCTGTTGCACAGCCCTGACATAGCATTCTGCACCCTGACCAGTGCAGACACATTTACAGTTACCTTTCTTGTATTACTACTTGTACACTTCAGGTTTTCTTACCAACATAGGGACTTTACTTGAAGTTTTACGCAACTGGGGATTATCATGCATGTTGCGAGCACAAACTTTTCCTGAGAAAAAGATTATGTTGTAGGATTAAATCTGAATTTAAGTTATTATTGTCGGTCCTGACTGTAATAACCGCTATCCAGTTCCTATACTACACTAACGCTTTGTATTCCTTAGTTAATTATCTATTTAAATATATATACTGGCAATTTCATGAGACAAGACTATTCTAATACAGGAATATTTATTAAACAACCCAACAGTCTACAATAATATAAATTTATACTAGCTAGCACAATAACACAGAACTAGTACACAATACAATAACTAATATAATAACTAATAATTACAGTGAGGAGAAAAGTATTTAGTCAGCCACCAATTGTGCAAGTTGTCCCATTTAAAAAGATGAGAGAGGCCTGTAATTGACATCATAGGTAGACCTCAACTATGAGAGACAAATTGAGAAAGCAAATCCTGAAAATCACATTGTCTGATTTGGAAAGAAATTTTTTTCAAATTTTAGTGGAATACAACCATTGCATGCACAGTTGTTGCAGAAATGTACGTGCCACCTGGCAATTGAGAATGCAGGGAACTGGATATAAGAGGTGTTTTAGAAATCCTTACTGCTGTATGATAAAATGAAGGACTAGAAAGGTATTCCAATCATAGCTGGTTTTATTCAAAGCATTTTCAAGTGCTTTCCTCACTTTTTTCTCAGGACTTGGTTTCTTTCCTTAGTTTCATCATGCAGCAGCCGAAAATAAGTATTTGGTCACCTACAAACAAGCAAAATATCTGGTTCTCACATACCTGCAACTTCTTAAGAGACTCCTCAATCCTCCACTCATTACTTGTAGTACTGGCACCTGCTTAAACTTGTTATCAGTATAAAAGACACCTGTCCGCAACCTCAAACGGTCACACTCCAAACTCCACTATGGTGAAGACCAAAGAACTGTTGAAGGACACCAAAAACAAAACTGAGGTGGCTACTAACTCAAGCATTTTCAGGTTGAGATCAGTGCCTTGGCTCATTGGTTCCACTCCCCCACGCTCGCCCCTGTTTGCATTACAATGGCTCCAATGCTACCAATGTTGCAGGTCTGCAGCAAGAACTCATCCATCAATGAGAACTACAAACTCAAATGTTGATCTTCATGCAGTCGGTTGGCTCCTGCTTGAATGCTCTGGAAACAGCAACCCCACCTGCTCTTATTCAGGTTGTAGCTCCAGCTTCAGTTGTGATTCCTACTTCTCACTCTGACCTCCATCTGGCTGCACCTCCTCAGTTTAATGGCAGTGACCCCAAGCAGTGCAGAGGCTTAATTTACTAGTGTTCATTACAATTTGAACTTTTTTCCAACCACTTTACTCTGATTGGTCCAAATTGACCTCCATGATGTTGCATCTCTCCAGAAAGGCCTGGTCTGGATTAACCCACTCTGGGAAAGAAGCAATCCAGTGGTCTCTGTGGCACCCCACTGGTCAGTGTGCCACAGTAGGGGTACTGCACCCACAAACCAGTGTGCAGTTATTCCTGTCACAGGGAAAAGTAAGGCTTGCAAGTGGATCCCACCCCAGAACCACCCACACTTAACCCCAGGTAGACGGGTAGTCCCATTCCCATTCGTCGGAGTAACGGGAGGAGGGAAGTCAGACAGTGGAGTTCTAGTTTTTATTGAGGAGCGAAGAAGAGGGGAATCTCTGAGAGAGAGAAGGAGACTCCTAGCAGGGGGCCTAGAGAAGAGACAACCCAGGAAAAGAAAGAGGGGACCCCATATCAGAGCACCCATACTCTGGGGAACCCTGGTCCATCTAACGGAATACCGGCTCCAAGGATATGGTGCAGGGTGTTCAGCCCCTGAGCCGTCCGAACCAGTCATCACAGGTCAGTTCATCCACCCTGACACCCTGTCTAGAAAGTGCAGCCTCGCCAGGATCGCCCACCAAAGGTCGAGCCCCTTCATAGAGAGAGAGAGGGAGAAGAAGGGAATCTCACAGCACCCCAATGGGCCTGGTGTACAAGAGGACTGTGCCAGGGCAGGTTTTAGCAGCAGGGCACGGGATTGACAAGAGAGAGTATACTTCAGGATCCGCTGAATGATCTTGCAACCCTCTGTGACTTCCCGACCAACTACCTGATTATAGACTGTTTGTGCTGTAACCTGAGCTGCCATTTGAACTGGTTTACAGAGTAAGGTACCCATGTAGAGAGTGAGAAGGCTTCGGTGTTTTCCTTTCACCTCATCTGCTGCACTGCTCCGCAGGTCATCATTACACTCCAAACAACAGCCAGCACCACCTCCATCAGTGCTGGTCTGCCCCAGGGACTCAGCTCCACCTGCAGGGAGCTGCTCCATCCAAGCTGCAGTATCATCACCCAAGAGATTTGAAGCGGCGCTGGTGCCCATCACCAGGATCTGCAGGTGGCATCATGACAAACTTTTATTATCTTTATTACCATTCCCTAACTCGTTTATCAGTTGACCACCAGGTCTATGGGTCTGGGCAGGCCACCAGTGACATCCCAACTACAGCAGGGCCCAGATACCCGAGTCCCCACAGTACCCTGGGTGATTCATCTCCAACCTGTCAACCGTCCTAAAAATTTTCTGCAAGGTATCTGATGAGTCAGGTCAAGTCACCTCTTCAGCATCATCACTCACTAGACTTTGCCAAGGAAGTCTCACTGTGGACCAGTATGCTGTCTGTTTGAACACCCTGTCCTCCAAACTAGGCCTCCAAACTAGTAGCTACATTCTGGGAAGGCCTGTCTGGGGGAATCAAGGAAGAACTGGCCAGCTGAGATGTCCCTTTCTCCCTGGATGACCTGGTATTCCTGGCTATACGCATTAATTTCCAGTTCCAAAAACATTTTTGAAAAATAGACAACGAAAGGAGGTCAATTCACCTGGCTCCTTTGTTTCAGAGACACATCAGGTCAAGGCCCACTTCACCTGCTGCTACTCCTGAATGTATGGAGGTGGACCGTGTGGATATGGCTAAACGTTGCCTGTAAGATCAGCACACTGAAAGAGGGTGCTTCTACTGTGGAAGTCCATAAACCAGGTCAGAGTCTGTCATCTGAAGATGGAAATCTTTCAAATCTAGGTACTGTAGGAAAGCGAAACCTAGGTGGGAGAGCATATTCTCCATTTATAGCTCTATCAGTATCCATATCATGTGGTTTCATATAATTCAGTGGGTTGTCCTTTCTTGACTCTGGATCAACCTAGAACTTCTCACAACAGGTTGTAGTTTATTGGTATCAGATACCCATCCATCATCTTCAAGTGCGTATGTTTATCTCGTCCATGGATAAAATAATAATAAAAATATTTATTCATTTATATAGCGCTATTAATTCCATAGCACTTTACATACTTTTGCAACACACTGTCCCCATTGGGGCTCACAATCTAAACATCCTATCAGTATGCCTTTTGGAGTCTGGGAGAAAACCAGAGTGCCCGGAGGAAACCAACACAAACATGGGAGAACATACAAACTCATTGCAGATGTTGTCCTTTGTGGAAATTGAACCCAGGACCCCAGGGCTGCAAGGTTGCTGTGCGAACCACTGAGCCAGTGTGCCACCCTAAAGGTAAAAAAAACCCTTATCTGATCCTATCCAGTTAATCACTGAACAAATGGATATTTGGTTGAGAATGTTACACTCGGAGAAGATTTCCTCCCATGCCCTTCCTAGCCTGTCTCATCCACTGCTGCTAGGATTACCGTGGCTTCTGATGCATGAGTCTGTCTTGGACTGGAGATCTGGAGATTTACTCCAAGTCCGGCCATTAGAAGTGCCTTGTTCCAGTCTAACTAGCCCACCCGCCTGTGATACCATCCAATCTACCAGGCATGCCATCTACCTACTGGTCCTATGTGGATGTCTTTGACAAGAAGGAGGCTTAATCTATGCCATCAAATTGGTTGTTTAATTGTCCTATCAACCTATACCTGAGTTCCTCTCTTCCCTGTAGTCAAATCTACCTTTTGTCTCGGGCAGAGATCCATGCCAAGTCTGAATATAACAAGGAAAAACTGTCAAGGAGATTAGTCCTGAAATCTTCCTCTCTGGCAGGAGTCAGGTTTTTCCTTGTAAAGAAAACAGGAAGGCTCCCCTTGTCTTGATATAGATTATAAAGGTTTCAATCAAATTATGGTGAAGAATAAGTATTCACTGCTGCTTATACTGGACTTGTTCAACCATTACACAAGCTTGAGCTTGGAGGTATCTACAATCTGGTCTGTATATGCTCGGTGACGAACTGAAAACCACCTTTAACATCCATGATGGTCACTATGATTACCGGATAATGCTATTTAGGCTAAGAAATGCCCGGCGGTCTTCCAGGAATTTGTAAAAAACATCTTCTGGGACATTCTCTTCTTATGTTTTGTTGTTTACCTGAACGACATTTTGGTGTTCTCTCCCGATCTGCATACACACAGGATAAATTTCTGAAAGGTTCTACAGAACCTGAGATAGAATCACCTCTATGCTCTAATTTGAGAAGTGCCTATGAATGAATGTTTCTTCCTTTCTCGGGATATATTATCTCCGGCACCAGTCTGAAAATAGGTATGTAGAAGATGTTGCAGTTCTCAAGTGGCCTCATGTGTATGGTTAAAAGATGATTCAGTGGATTTGTGCTTCACCAACTGCTACTACCAATTAATTCCACACTTCTCTTTCCAGGTTCTTCCCATCATGACCATAACCTGCAAGAGGGTAAATCCTAAATTGTGGACACCAGAAAGGGAAAGTGCTCTTATTTCCCTCAAACAGGTCTCCCCAGCTCTGGTGCTGAATAGGACAGAGATCAATAAGCAGTTTGTCTTGGAAGTGGATGATTCTTCCTGTAGGAATGGTGCAGTCCTTATTCAGAAGTTTGCTACTGGTTGGATGATGACCTGCAGCAACGTTTCCAAGGCCTTCTCTGCATTTTATTGCTACTTTCCTATTGCTGATCAAGAGTTGTTGGCAATCAAGAGTGCTCTGGAGGAGTGGTGATATCTCCAGGAGAATACAGTACATCTCATTGTCATCTATACTAGCCATAAGAGCCTGGCCTACTTACATTTGGGTCAGAGGCTGAATCTGCACCAAGCTTGATAGTCACTCTTTTTTGTCCAAGTGAGAAGAAATTCAAGGATCCACTCTTCATGTTCTTTCAGTCGGTTGACCATGAGGAAGAGCCTTAGCATATTATTGAGCCCTCTAAAATGCGCATGGTAGCTCTGTTCCAGTTGTCCCTGATGCCTCCCGGTAAGACATTTGTTGCAGAGACAGACAGAAAGGGTGTGTTGCAGTGGGGCCTAATGTCTAAGCTGGCTGGCCATGCTGAACGAAAGAAGAAAACTCTCCTTATCTCTCGGCACTACTGGAATCCTACCCTGTGCCGAGACATGGTGGACTTCATTTCACCTTGTCCTTCATGCAACAAAACTCCTAAGAAGCTTTCTTTTAAGCATCTACTTCCCCTACCTAGTGCCATCTGCTCCTTGGCAAATCACATCTCAATGGACTTTATCATGGATCTGCCAGTTTTCTCAGAGTGCATGGTGATCTTGGTTGTCATGGACAGATTCTCCAAAATGGCCCACTTCACTCCTTTGTCCAGATTCCCCTATGTGCCCAAGTTCGCTGATCACCTTATATAGGACATTTTTCGCTCGCATGGTCTGTCACTCCATATTGTGTCTGATAGAGGTGGCTAATTCAGGTCCCAATTCTGGAAGACCACCTTTAAGCTACTGGATGTCACTTTGGTATATGGTCAGGTGCAGAGTGGGCTTTCAGTGAAAATATTCTTAAACATTATGACACTTTTACATTTATTTCATTGGAATTTTTATTCAGTGCTTTAGAATATATTCTATTTATGAAATAAGCTTAAAATACTGCTAGTTTACTCCCATTACCATCTTATAGATCTCTCAAAAAATAAAAGCCTCAATCAGATTTTCTTAAAAGACTCAAATAGCTTGAGTAAGGCTAGGGTCACACTTCAGGTTTATTTTAAAACCTGATCCGGTTTTGAGCTTTTAAAAAGCTCAAAACCGGAGCAGGAAACGCTTCTCATAGGAGCCTATTATAAAAAACGGATTGCTTCACAAGCAAATCATGAAAAATCATGCAGGCTGCAGTTTTCGTAGCGGTACTCTGACCCGCAATGCGGTAACTGGATTGCTCAGGATGTGTAATCCTGAGCAATGCGGTTACCGCATATACTTTGCTTATACTTTTGCCAGGATAAGCAAGGTTTTATCAGTGTTTCTAAAGATGTCATTTTATTAATAAATGTGGCTATAATGTCTCTAGGGGGTGTCCACTCCCCCTAGAGACACACCACTCACTCAGGTGGGCATATAATGATGTAACTTCTGATGGACAGTAGCCGGCTCCTGTCGGCTCCTGTACATTTTTATGAATGAAGCCGTCGGCTCCTTTGTGCGCAGCGCTCATACTATACCTATTGTAGGAATAGTATGTGCTCTGTCCGAGGTCCTGAAGGCTTATACAATAAGATCTATGGGCAGCGCTGCCCATAGATCTTACTGTATAAGCCTTCAGGACCTGGGACAGCGCACATACTATACCTACAATAGGTATAGTATGATCGCTGTGCACAGAGGAGCCCGCGGCTTCATTCATAAAAATATACAGCAGCCGACAGGAGCCGGCTATGGTACATAAGATATTAAGTCATTATGGGCACAGCAGAGTAGGTAGATTGTCTCTGGGGGGTGGGCACCCCCTAGGGACATGTTCAACACAATTTGCAGGGATGAGCAAACTAGACGGTTACCGAATTCCTCCGGATTATACATCCGGAGCAATCCGGTAACCGCATTGCAGTTTAACACACACATTTTGCTAGCAAAATGTGTGTGATAGCAATTGCAGTTACATCCAAATCTGGATGCAGTAACCGCAATTACTATTCCAAATGTGACCCTTGCCTAAGTTACTTTCCTATTTCGAGCTGCACGCACAGCAGTAGCTGTGAATCTAACACACTCCAGCAGGTTTAGGGGATACATAGCAACCTTTACATATGACACGTTTTACAGCCTCACAATATGTTCTGTGATAGCAAAAGATTTCATGTTAAAAATAAATACTAGTGAATCTCAATGAATTAGAATATCATCAAAAAATCAATGTAAGGGCCCTTTCACATCAGCAGTATTTTCAAATCGCGGCAGATGCGGTGAAAAAACCGCATCTGCCGCGATTACCGCATAACCGCGACGCTTGCTTGCAGCGTTTGTTTTCGCGGCCGCACCTGCCGCAAGTGCCGAAACCGCACTTGCCTCACCTGCCGCACCCTTACCGCAAGCCCCATAGACATTGCATGGAGCTTGCCGCAAGTGTGCCGCAAGTGTCGCAGTTATGCGGTAATCGCGGCAGATGCGGTTTTTTTCACCGCATCTGCCGCGATTTGAAAATATCACTGATGTGAAAGGGCCCTAATATTGCTATGTTTCAGGACGTTTCTGAGAGCCCTGAAACGTGTTAACTAATAAATTAACAATATATTCACCCTTTAATGTCTCATGGAATACTGCAATAGGATTTTTAACCCTTCATCTTCCCTACTTTAATTTTCTGAAATAATGACCTTCAGGGTTTTTTTAGGCGGTAAACCATAATCATCAATATTAACAGAAATAAACACTTGAAATAGATCACTGTTTGTAATGACTCTATATATTGCATACATTTCACTTTTTGTATTGAATTATTAAAATAAATTAACTTTTTAATGATATTCTATTTAATTGAGATGCTTGAAAGTGGCAATGTTGAAGAAAGAAATGGGGATTTCAAAGGAAAGAAAATACTGTAAAATTTAATTTAAACTCATTTGTAAGATAATTTGTGGGCCAGTTTTTGAACTAACCAAAAGGAGGCAAGACAATGTTGGACCTGGTCATTTCTAACAATTTATCACTTGTTGGAAATGTCACTACTCATTTTAATCTTGGTACAATGTCATATCATTTGTATATAAACTTAAAAAATGTAAATAACATAGTCAACAAGGGAGTAAAAAAACATCTTGCTCTAGCATGGCCAATTTTCACAGGTTGAAGGCAGCCTTTCAGATCATTGATTGTCAGAAAGTAATAGTGATGCAAATGACAAATGGGACCACTTAAAATCAATTTTGCTCAATCAGACTGCATCAATACTTCTTTTGTACTCATTTTGCAAAGTTAAAGCAAGCATAGCTTACACCTACTGTTAGATAAGCATTAATGTAAAAAGGGCATTGATGATATATAAATCAGCTACATCATTTAAAAATTACAAAGCACTAATTAGAATGCAAAAAATCTGAAATCAGCTAAAGTGCAAAATGAGCAGCATTCAGCCAAGCAAAGCAGGTCCAATAATATAGAGTAAAATAAAAATGTCTAAAATATATATATATATATATATATATATATATATATATATATATATATATATTATGTCCGCTCTCTATCTGAAACTTAACCTTTCCATAGCTCAACTTTTTCTGCTCCCACCCTCCACTAACCTCCCTAAATCTGACATCTCTCTCACTGTGCGGCACCACAATAACGCCTAGGCAGCAGGCTCGCTGTCTGGGTGTTATGTTTGACTCAGATCTTTCCTTCACCCCATATATACAATCTCTTGCCCACTCTTGTCACTTGCACCTGAAGAACATCTCTATAATTTGCTCCTTTCTCACCTTGGAAACCACAAAAACTCAAACGGTGGCCCTGATTCACTCCCGCCTTGACTTCTCTTTTAATAGGCCTCCCCCGCACTAGACTCTCCCCTCTCCAGTCCATCCTTAATGCAGCAGCCAGGATCACCTATCTAGCTAACCGTTACTCAGACTCTTCTGCTCTATGCCAGTCATTGTACTGGTTGCCTATACACTATAGGATCCAATTCAAACTGCTTGTTCTCACCAACAAAGCTTTTCAAAGTGCAGCACCTCCCTACATCTCCTCCCTCATCTCTTTCTACCACCCCACCCATTCTCTTACCTCTGGAAGTGACTTTAGACTCACTTCTTCATTAATCTGAACCTCTCACTCTCGGCTCAAAGACTTCTCCAGAGCTACACCAATACTCTGGAATGCTCTACCCAAGAAATTAGGTCTATCCACAACTTACATAGTTTCAGGTGATCCCTAATAAAAACATATCTTTTTAGGGCGGCCTATCATGATCCATTGACAAAGTCAATTAGACATAGTCTATCCGCACAACCAGTCTCACATGCATCACAAATAATGGTTGGTGGCCACTTATGCTGCTCCTATCTGTTCCCCATCTCCACAAGTTGACTATACTATCACTGTAAATAAGCACCTGTACTTTGTCACCCCCACCTCATTGTTAGATTGTAAGCTCTTATGAGAAGTGCTGTCATTATTTTACTTAAATTATTGTATTGTGATTTGTATTGTATGTCCTGCTAACTGTTCCCTATTATTGTTTGAACATAAACCATTGAATTGAGAAGCGCTGATGAATATGTTGGCACTATATAATAAAGGGTTTTATATATATATATATATATATATATATATATATATATATCAAGCTTCACTTTAGAAGATGAAAGCTGGGCACTATCCGTGTTCAGTAACTGGTGCTTCCCGAGTAATTACTCCTGACTGATAATGTACAGCATAATGGAGGTGCACACTTAACGTAAGTGTAAATTTCTTCAAAAACAGAAACAAGACAGTGGCACTCACCATTCGTGATCTTCTAATTTATTTAGTTTTCCAAGTGTGCATTTTGGAATTCAGATGGTGGGGGAGGGAGGTGCAGGAGAGAGGACGACGGTAACCGTTGCGCGACTCGGTAGCCGCTACTACGGGTCCTGTCTTGTTTCTATTTTTGAAGATATATATATATATATATATATATATATATATATATAATATATATATATAATATACAGTGTGTATATATATATACACATATATATATATATATTTATATATATATACAGTTAGGGACAGAAATATTTGGACAGTGACACAATTTTCGCGAGTTGGGCTCTGCATGCCACCACATTGGATTTGAAATGAAACCTCTACAACAGAATTCAAGTGCAGATTGTAACGTTTAATTTGAAGGGTTGAACAAAAATATCTGATAGAAAATGTAGGAATTGTACACATTTCTTTACAAACACTCCACATTTTAGGAGGTCAAAAGTAATTGGACAAATAAACATAACCCAAACAAAATATTTTTATTTTCAATATTTTGTTGCGAATCCTTTGGAGGCAATCACTGCCTTAAGTCTGGAACCCATGGACATCACCAAGCGCTGGGTTTCCTCCTTTTTAATGCTTTGCCAGGCCTTTACAGCCGCAGCCTTCAGGTCTTGCTTGTTTGTGGGTCTTTCCGTCTTAAGTCTGGATTTGAGCAAGTGAAATGCATGCTCAATTGGGTTAAGATCTGGTGATTGACTTGGCCATTGCAGAATGTTCCACTTTTTTGCACTCATGAACTCCTGGGTAGCTTTGGCTGTATGCTTGGGGTCATTGTCCATCTGTACTATGAAGTGCCGTCCAATCAACTTTGCAGCATTTGGCTGAATCTGGGCTGAAAGCATATCCCGGTACACTTCAGAATTCATCCGGCTACTCTTGTCTGCTGTTATGTCATCAATAAACACAAGTGACCCAGTGCCATTGAAAGCCATGCATGCCCATGCCATCACGTTGCCTCCACCATGTTTTACAGAGGATGTGGTGTGCCTTGGATCATGTGCCGTTCCCTTTCTTCTCCAAACTTTTTTCTTCCCATCATTCTGGTACAGGTTGATCTTTGTCTCATCTGTCCATAGAATACTTTTCCAGAACTGAGCTGGCTTCTTGAGGTGTTTTTCAGCAAATTTAACTCTGGCCTGTCTATTTTTGGAATTGATGAATGGTTTGCATCTAGATGTGAACCCTTTGTATTTACTGTCATGGAGTCTTCTCTTTACTGTTGACTTAGAGACAGATACACCTACTTCACTGAGAGTGTTCTGGACTTCAGTTGATGTTGTGAACGGGTTGTTCTTCACCAAATAAAGTGTGCGGCGATCATCCACCACTGTTGTCATCCGTGGACGCCCAGGCCTTTTTGAGTTCCCAAGCTCACTAGTCAATTCCTTTTTTCTCAGAATGTACCCAACTGTTGATTTTGCTATTCCAAGCATGTCTGCTATCTCTCTGATGGATTTTTTTTTTTTTTCAGCCTCAGGATGTTCTGCTTCACCTCAATTGAGAGTTCCTTTGACCGCATGTTGTCTGGTCACAGCAACTGCTTCCAAATGCAAAACCACACACCTGAAATCCACCCCTGACCTTTTAACTACTTCATTGATTACAGGTTAACGAGGGAGACGCCTTCAGAGTTAATTGCAGCCCTTAGAGTCCATTGTCCAATTACTTTTGGTCCCTTGAAAAAGAGGAGGTTATGCATTACAGAGCTATGATTCCTAAACCCTTTCTCCGATTTGGATGTGGAATCTCTCTTATTGCAGCTGGGAGTGTGCACTTTCAGCCCATATTATATATATAATTGTATTTCTGAACATGTTTTTGTAAACAGCTAAAATAACAAAACTTGTGTCACTGTCCAAATATTTCTGGCCCTAACAGTATACTGTATATATCCACACAGATGAGTGTCCACACTGATTTTTGAGGTCTGGAGAAATAGCTACTCTGCTTATGGAGATCAATCTGCCTGCCAGCAGTGAGGAGCCTTTTGGCGGCAATGCTCCTTTCACATATGCAAATTGTCACTTCAGTGAGGAAGTAGATGAACTCTAATACCACCCGATAAGGGTAGCAATTAGGGATGGGCGAGCATACTCGCCGGTACTTAAGGCACGCCAAAGCATTTGAGTGCTTGAGTAACTGCGAGATGCTCTGGCACATGCTCGGCTCCCCCTCCCTTCATGTTGGCACTCTTTATAGAGCCAGCCCACATGCAGTGATTGGCTGGCAGCACAGCGTCATCAGATCTATATAAGACCTGACGGCGCTGTGCTCGTCACTCTGATCCACAGTCAGCTAGTGTAGGAAAAGGTGCTGCTGAGCTATGGACAGATTTAGTGTGTGTCTTAGGTAGTGTAGGTACTAGGTAGGGTACACAATTCATCTAAACATACAGTCCTTTTCAGGATTAATTCAGCTGTATACAGGCAGTATATATAGGCAGGGTATATAGCAGAGTGCGGTGCAGGAGGTTCCATTCCAGTCACGTCTGGGGCTGGTGTAGCCTGTTACACAGATCCATCTCTGAAAAAAACAGTCCTTTTCAGGATTAATCCTGCTGTATACAGGCAGTGTATATAGCCAGGGTATATAGCACTTGAGGCTCCATTCCAGTCACATCTGGGGCTAGTGTAACCAGTTACTTATATCATATCCATCTCTAAAAAAAAATAGCTACTTAAAACTGGTTTATCCATCGCACAGATCACATATAACTTAGCTCTAAATTCAGCTATTTCTACTGAGCATGGAAGATATTGTCCTCTGTTTAAAAAGTGCAAGACGCATGGCAAGGGACGAGGAACTGGACATGATGGTGATGGTGCATGAAGAGGCTGAGGCTGTGGGCAAGACAAATGTGCCACAACAAACACCCGCATCTTCTCTCCCGACTTTTCTTTCCCAATTCCAAGGGGACCGCAGCACACCACTATTAAACCCAGAGCAGTGTCAAAACGTTGTTGTTTGGATAGCGGATAATGCTTCCAGTCAGTCTGCCACCACCACAACCATCCTGTCTTCCACACAGTCAAGACTCAGTAGCCATGAGTCTGGACTGCATATTCCTCACCCTGATCCTCCTTTCTCCCACCATGGCGAGTGTCCGGACAAAAGTGATCCCACACTTGGACACTCTGAAGAGCTGTTCACTTTTGTATTTATAGATTGAGGCCTCTCGCCCACTCCACTTGAAGGGGGCAAGAGGATATTGCATGTAGCGATGCCCAAATATTTGAGCAGCCACGGTCACACGAAGGCTACGGTGGGAAAGTGTCACAATACATGGACGATGGTGAGAAATAATTGCCCGAAAGTCAGTAGGAGGACCAGGGTGCGGATGTTGAAGATGATGTAGTGGATGATATAGATACTGACCCAAACTGGCAGGAGGACAGTAGCGCACAGGGGGAGGGAGGTGTAGCACCCCATAGGCAAGAAGAAGCAGTGTGGTGGCTGCAGACCGAAGGCGGGTAACCATTCCCTGTAACACCAACATGACAGAAGTTGCCAGTACAACTGTTAGGTCTTCCCGAGTCTGGCTGGTTTTTAAGGACTTTGCCCATAATTCCAAAAAGGCCATTTGCACCACCTGCCATGCCAGCATCAGCAGGGGTAGCAACATTACCAGCCGGACCACAGCCAGCATAATCAGGTACATGACAGGAAAGCACCTGACTTTGTGGGCTTAACCCCAGGGTCCAGGAGTAGTGTCTGCCGGTGACACCACTGCTTCTTCCACTGTTGTGCATGCAAGCCAATCCCCTGTCCGTAGTGTATGAGAAGATGCCTTCTGTCCTGCACCTGTCATTGCACAATCTGAAATAACACCATCAGCAACCACTTCCACGTCCTTGTCCCAGCGCAGCATTTAGTTGTCCATACCCCAGTCCTTTGAACGCAAATGCAGCCAAAGCCCCACAGGCCACACTACTGAATTTGTAAATTTCGCAACTGCTTGCGCTCGAAATGTTGCCTTTTGGGCTAGTGGAGACACAAGCATTCCACAACCTGATGGAGGTGGCCATCCCTCGTTACTCGGTCCCCAGCTGCCACTATTTCTCACGGTGTGCCATCCTCACATTACACAAGCACATGTCCAAAAACATTAGCCATGCCCTTAACAATACAGTTACCAGGAAAGTCCACCTAACCATGGACACGTAGACAAGTACTTGTGGGCAGGGACGGTACATCTCGCTGATGGCATACTGAGTTGCATAGTGGAAGCCGGGACCCAGTCGGACCTTGGGACGGAACACGTCCTCCCGACACTAAGGATTGCATGCCCTAACTCAATCAGGGTTGCCCCCACAGTCTACAGCTCCTGCACGTAATCCTCTTCAGCCTCCTCTTCAGCCTCCACATCAGTCAGAAGCTGGAAGCACTGCAGCACTGTCTCGGCCAAGCGGCAACAGGCTGTGCTGAAGCTAATATGCATAGATGATAAACAACACAATGCTGAAGAGTTACAGACAGCTCTAAATGGGCAGGTAGATCTGTGGCTCACACCGCTGAACCTACAGCCAGGCGTGGTCATGTGTGACAATGGCCGGAACCTGGTGACAGCTCTGAGGCAAGCTCACACATGTACCATGCCTGGCCCATGTGCTCAACCTAGTGGTTCAGCTGTTTCTTATATCCTACCCAGAGTTGTCAGATCTGCTTGTCAATGTAGGCCGCCTGTGTGCCCATTTTAGAAAGTCACCTACTGCATCGGCCGCCCTTGCCGGGTTTCAGCAGCGTTTGCAGCATATGGCTCACAGACTGGTGTTTGATGTTCCCACACGTTGGAATTTGACACTGCAGATGTTGGTCAGGATTTGTGAGCAGAAGAGGGCAGTTGTTGACTACCAGCATCAACAAGGAAATCGGTATTTGGTTCAGACTCCACACATAACACATCAGGAGTGGACATGGATGTCCGAAATATGTACCATCCTCCAAAACTTTGAGGACTCCACCAAGATGGTGAGCAGCGATGACGCATCATTAGCGTCACCATCCCACTTCTCTGTCTTCTGAAACGCTCTCTGCTCAAAATCAAAGAGGATGCATTAAAGGCGGAGCACGATGAGATTGAGCAAGGAACTATACATGATGATTACACACAGCCCAGCTTCATCTCATCCCAACGTGGATTGGGGAAAATGAGTAGGAATGGGAGGAGGAAGAAGGACAGGAGCTAATTTCATGCACAATTGACGGTACTACATGCACAACTGTCATACCGTCTGTTCAGCGTGGATAGTCAGAGGACAAAGAAGAGGAGGAGGAGAGCATGGCCAGTTATCCTCTTGGTGAGGACACGGACATCTTGCCTGTTACCATTCTGGCGCACATGGCTAAGTTTATGTTACACTGCATTTCCCATGACCCTCGCATTCTCAAATTTTGGGAGACACTCATTACGGTTGGTGACACTTTTAGACCAATGCTAAAAGGAGAACTTTATATCTCTTACTCCCGAGGCGTAGAGGTCTACAAAAATGGGGCTGTACCAAAAGACCATTGTTGCGGAATTATTAAAAAAAATTCCCATTTGAAAACGCTGGCAGCAGAGGTCACAGTTCGGTGGACATCCAAGGAGTACAGGCAAGAGATCACAACTCCAATGGAAAGAAAAAAGCTATCAAGCTTCCAGAGATATTGGGAATAGAATTCCTTTAATGATCTTCTCAGCTCTTCCCATATACACTGCACAGTAATACTGGATATACAGGGAATGGGGCGCTGCAGAGCTAACGCATTTCGGAAAACTAGTGTTCTTTGTCAAGGCACATCTCCAATCCAGCAGAGGCAGGGGAACACTGTCAAAGTTCTGGGAGAGTTTTCTCATCCCCTCCCATGGCACAGGCCCTGAGGTGCGGGGTACTCTCACAAGGAGTGCAAAGTTTGGAAAGATGCTGGAGGAGTACCTTGCTGACTGTACCAAAGTCCTCCAAGATTCCTCTGTGCCTTATAATTATTTTGTATCAGAGCTGGACACGTGGCATGAAGTGGCTCTCTACGCATTGGATGTTTTGGCCTGCCCTGCCACTAGCATTTAGTCAGAGTGGGTATTTAGTGCTGCAGGGGAATTATTACTGATTAAGCGCACCTGCCTGTCAACTGAAAATGCTGACAGGCTGACTCTTATCAAAATGAACAGGATTGGGCCAGATTTCTCAACACCACCAAATGATAGCAGCATAATATAAACTCAAAGCCAGTGTCTTTTTTGGGGAGGTAAATTCCCATGTTCCTCTTCACCCCCACACATGGGTATACGCTTCCTGATTTTGGCTATCAGCTCTAGTCCTTCTCCTTCTCCTCATCTTCCACCACCATATCACCAGGGTGACCGTGGTCCATGATGCAACACCCACATAATATTTTTAAAGGGTGTTTATGACGGCCGTAGGAAAAAAACGTATACAGTATATTCAAGTAAACCCCCCAGTGGTAAATATTTGTCAGTGCATGGGCATTACAAGTATAGGAGACCCGCTCTTTTGTAAAGGGAACATTGTTTTATGAGACCCTCCTCCACATCTCTTCCAAGGAGCATTGGAGTGCTTCACAATTTTTGGCAGCACTGCATAGGACAACACTACGGGAAACCCACTTCCTAACAATGGGAACATTATTTAATGAGGCCCTCCTCCACGTCTCTTCTAAGGGGCATTGGAGTGCCTCCCCAATTTTTGGCAGCTCTGCATAGGGCAACACTGTGGGAGACCCACTTACTAATAATGGTAACATTATTTTATGAGGGCCTCCTCCACATCTCTTCCAAGGAGCATTGGAGTGCTTCACAATTTTTTGCAGCCCTGCATAGGGCAACACTATGGGAGACCCACTTCCTAATAATGGGAACAATTTTTAATGAGACCCTCCTCCTCGTCTCTTCCAAGGGGCATTGCAGTGCCTCCCAATTTTTGGCAGCCCTGCATAAGGCAATGGTGCACCTCTAGGGCCGTGGGGTACTCGGAACCAGGCTTTACTACTTCTGGGGAGTCACAAGGGTCGAGACCCGGCTCTGTGACCTTTGGCGTCAGCTTAAAAATTCAGAGTTTGGGGATGAAGATAGGAATTTGGATTTAAGTTCGTGATGCCACCCAGCTATGGGCAGCCGCTGTTGCTGCAGAACCTTTGGGGACAATGCATTGGCAGCTGGGATGAAGTGGCTTCCCATGGGTGGAGCGGGATCCTCAGGGAAGTGGAAATAAAGTCTATTGCAGGTGGTATTAAGTATTGGTGCAGGGCATGGGACGATGCAATAACCAGAGGACACAGCTGGGTGCAGTTTCCACAACTTTTACTCACAGGTTGTCAGGTGGTCCTGTCCAGTCATGTGCTGTGTCCTACGAGGTAGGGGCCCAATCACTTTCTGGCAGCTCGGTGACACTTGACCAGCACCCCATCCTGTTTACCCTCCCGGGTCGTCTTTCTGTGCTGGCTCTCTCCTTGCACCTCTACACACAGTGCCCCAATCCAGCAGCCACGGGTCTTGTCGGGTCATCGGTACTTGGTTCCCAAACCCTAGTCTGGCTGCCTTCTCAGCGGATATGTCAGGGTTGTTACTGCTGCGCATAGAGCTCTCAGCAGTCTGCAGTTAGCTAGCTGAGTTCCTGAAGCTTCCTCCGCTAGTCTAGGCCCAGCACCCTCTGTGACCCTGGTCCCTCATCTTGTGTGCAACCGGCAATGGATGCGAGCCCTACGGGTGGATCTCTCACTTCCTGTGCCTCTGGGACCTCTTCTACTTCTAGAGCTCCTGCCTGGCTCCCTCTGTCTCTCTCTCTGTCCTGGATGAGCTCTCCTTCTGCTCACATCCACTGCTCCCCAGCTCAAAACTCGCATCTTTGGGTACCTTTACACGCCGCTACTGGCGGGTGGCTACAACCAGCTACTTCACGTGCACGAGCACGCACAAACGGTTGCAAACGGTACCCGCACCACCTTTACACGCCGCAACAAGGTGCGCTACAGTAGTTACATCTATCTCTAGATACACCGCCGGGTGTCTCAAGTTACCTTCTGCCGAGCACCTTACCTCATTTACACACCGCTACAACAAGCTAATATGGGCGGACCTGGTGCAGCAGGGACAACACATAGGCGTGCCACAATTGTGGATTACGAGACGTCCGTACGCTGATAGGACAAAGTAATAACATCATGATTAGCCAGGCATCGCAGGAGGCTGATTAATACATGACGCTCGAGCAATTGTGTAGTGTGACTGGTCAGCTCCTTAAATATGCATCCCTATGCAGCGACTACCAATCGTAATGCAGGAGCTTCCTCCAATGATCGCTGATGGGGCGCGGTAACCCGGAGCCTGTGTCACGCCCCAGCTACAGACCAGGTACATAGCCTGGTGTCCAGACATCCCTTCTGTTGCTTCTTTACATGCCGATACAGGTCGCTACAATCGCCTGGATAGCCACCTGTTTCAGGGCAGTGCTCTGAAACAGGTGCCGCTACTGGCGGGTGGCTACAACCGTCTTCACACGCTGCTACCACGGGTGAATTGCCGGTGCAAGATACATTTCTCGCATGTATCCGGTTGTAGCCACCCGCCAGTAGCGGCGTGTAAAGGTACCATTCCTCCTACTGCAGGGCCACACTGGTCTCCTCTGGCTCCCACTCTATTCTGTTCTCTACATTCTGCTGTTCTCAGCTCAACTCTACAACTGAACTGAACTCCTTCTCTGAACTGTCTAACCACTTCCTGTTGTTCCCTTTATCTAGTCTGCCTGCCACTCATTCTAGGCTACTCCCTTTCCTACTCTTCTACCCACCTCTCTCTCTAAGCATCTTCAGCCAGGGATGAGAAGTGTATCAATCCCTCCATCATCCTGACCAGGAATGGCTAGTAGTAGGATGCAGGTGTGTGGGTACCAGGGGCACTACACCTCTGACTAAGGTGAAGTACCCCTGTGGCGACTGGACCCTTAAGGGCCTTCTCCTTCTCCTCATCCTCCATCACCATATCACCAGGGTGACCGTGGTCCATGATGCAACACCCACATAATATTTTTAAAGGGTGTTTATGACGGCCGTAAGAAAAAAAACTTATACAGTATATTCATGTATACCCCCCAGTGGTAAGTATTTGTTAGTGCACGGGCATTACAAGTATAGGAGACCCGCTCCTTTATAATGGGAACATTGTTTTATGAGGCCCTCCTCCACATCTCTTCCAAGGGGCATTGGAATGCCTCACAATTTTTGGCAGCACTGCATAGAGCAACACTATGGGAGACCCACTTCCTAACAATGGGAACATTGTTTAATGAGGCCCTCCTCCATGTCTCTTCTAAGGGGCATTGGAGTGCCTCCCCAATTTTTGGCAGCCCTGCATAGGGCAACACTATGGAGACCCACTTCCTAATAATGGGAACAATTTTTAATGCATTCAAATTAGCCATGTGCACTGGCAGCACTGCGGGAGCACTCAGCTGCCTGAGTGTCCCGGCTGATGGGCCCCTCATTGTCAGGGCTGCCTTCCCTGATGGCCCTTGCCCATCAGAGCTACTTTTCCCTGATGGCCAGTGGGCTACCTCAGCTGCTCTGGGCCCCTACACTTGCCCAGGTATGCCAGGTGCTGACGTCGGCCCTTCCGCCAGGGTAGCGCCGCGTTAACGCTGTCAATGCTTACCAATGGAGATTGCGGCCCCTAGCACAGCTCAAACGCCGGCATCTGATTGAAATCTTGCATTATTTCCTAATGTGAGAAAAGACGTTGCTGAAAGCGTCTTTTCTTGCGTTAGGAAAAAGCGTGATATTTCACTCACATTCCAGCATTTGAACTGCGCTAGGGGCCACGTTTCCATAGGTAAGTATTGGCAGCATTAAGGCAGTGCTAACCTGGTGGTAGCACCACGTTTATACTGCCAAAACCTATGTTTTTAACGCAAGCCCTGAATAACGTTAATCTAACCCTATTTGAAAAGTCTTTAACAAGCTTTTTCCTATGATTTAGGAGGATTTGTGCCTGATCAAAACCCCAGCATCTGCAGACTGGGTCTCTGATCTGGCACAAATCCTAAATCATATTATAAGGAGTCAATTTTGACTTGTAGGATTGCTACCTTCCATAGGCGGCACTAGTTTCCTCCCTGAAGAGACAATTTGCAAAATAATGTTAGCACAAAGTAAAGATTTGTTTACTACTTGATCAGCAGTGTTGAACTATTGCCAACTTGCTTGTTGGTGATTATTTAATAGTCTGCTTACACACACTGACCTGGCTACTGAATGATGTATAATCTATATATGATTGGTGTACATAGGCTGCAATTGCACTCGGCAGCAGAATATTGGGCTGCAGAAAATATTGATTGTGAAGCACAAGAAATAATTTCACCCCAATGAAAAATGTTTTTATTGGTTTGTCAGGTGATAAACAGTCTGTTTGCAATGTTTCAATAATCTTAAAATAAGCTTTCTTAGCAATGTTTGTTAATGGTAATTGTGCAGTAAGTAGACGTTGAGTTCTAAGTATGAATAAAAGGCAGAGTTACTCTATAGATACTTTAGGTCTGTTTATGCCAAGAAGAGAGCATGGCTGATATAGTTAACACCAGTGTTATTGATACATAAACCAATATGCTCATCATTTCAGGAGCTTTCAGGTGCTGGACAGCTCCTTATTTCAGGAGCTCCTCAGTTGCTGGACAGCTACGGCACCATTTACTCTATATTAATGTCTCTGACAACTCCCGCCTTACATTTAACCCCTGCACAGCCAAGGTTGATGATGTGTCGCCCCACGTGGTCAGGAGTCACAGTGGAGTATTGCACCCGTAAATGTGGTGTAATTTTTCTCCAGCTGCAAGTGGATCTGTTTGCTTACAGGAACGCTGCCCAGAGGACCAGCTTCAACTGTAGGGAGCTTTGCCATCCTTGCCGCAATACCATCGCCCTCCGGAGAACTGTGGCGGTGCTGGTGACCCATCACCAGGTACTACAGGTGGTGTCACGTGACAACAACAAACTCTTATCCCCTGTACATAACCCCTTATTGAAGTGTCACCCAGGCCACGGGCTCAGCCGCTGCTACCCATGACATCCCCGTGAAACACCCACCGAGCCGGATACTCGAGTACCCCAGGGCCTGGGAGTCGACAATGACAACATGTTCCAGAGAGTGAGGACACTTTCTGGAAACATGTTGTCATCACAACAACATCGGTTTAACCCTCCTGACACTGGGTTATTAACCGCCTCTGTAGCCTCTGCGCTGACATGTTGCACAGAGCCTGCAGATGGGTTAACATGCTGATTAACCCCTATAAACTTTAATATTTTGTTAGCAGCTGTGTTTTTAATGATGATGTTTCAGCGTTGCTGTGACAGCGCTGAAATATTATTGCTACTGTACAGGGAAACCGGCAAATTCAAACTCGGCGGCTTTTGACAGCTGCTGAGTTTGAAACTATTTTCAAAGTGTGCTGTATGTATGTGAGATTTTCTCGCACCAAAGACTTGCATTGCCCACTCGAATGTTACAATCGCGTGCAGTCGCAGCATGCTTTTACTGCACTCGTTTCTTGACTCGCAATGCGAGTTTAGTGCGGGGGTACTCTCACCAGTCTGCCCTGCTCTGGGTTAGTGCTGCAAGTTTCCCTCACATTGCACTCGCGCGAGTCCCTTGCACAGTGTGCCTTCAGCCTAAAAAACATTTACACTTATGAGCAAAAGTCTAAAAATGCTTTTAATCTTTTACTTTCAGGCTCCATATCTCACCATCCACTACAAATTACCTTCATTCTATAGACAATTATCTTAGTATTACAAACATGAATTTGACTTGTACTTATTGAGCACATTATAAGTTATGTAGCTTTATGTCATGTGACTGCATTGTTAGTTTTGCTCCTAAAAATCTAAATTTAAATTTGTATTATTTGTTTGTGTTTTGTAAATCCACCTTCGTCTTCTAACACTGTCTGAATACTTTTGGGCATGTCTCAATCGAATTTAAACATATCTTGACCAAAATCTGATTCCAGGACTCACTTGAGTAATGTCCTCTATAAAGCTTTTTCTTCAACTATATCCACTAGAGTCTGATTGGGTTGTGGTCAGGGGACTGTGGGGCCAATCCAGTACCTCTACCATTGTCATTGAACCATTTCTTTGCTAATCTTGACATATGCTTTTAGGGTAGATTTATTAAACCATTGTATTGTACCTATATATCTTCCATTAATCCTTTTCCATCCTTTGAGTAATCTTGATGGACTTTTGTCTTTTTAAACTGTATTAACTATGTAAAGTACATTAAAATTATGATTATTATATTTCCTGTCACACGAAGACTATTGGTTATTTTAAAAATGCCCTATTATTTCAAATAATCTCTTTAGTTTTATGTTTCCACTCTCTAGTGTTATCTACTGGTAGAATATAATGTAAGTTGACAGTCTGACTGATGACTGACAGCAGTTATGTGTAGTGTAATATAAATGAACATTTCCTACAATTTGCCATAGCTATCATAGCATGATTTAAAACTAAACAATGACAGGCTGGAATATGTAACTAAGCGAGTGCACACTATATGACTGATAGGCAGACTAGGCGATTATGGTTGAGAAATAGCTTTTAGGAATCATTGAGAAATTTTAAATTCCTTACATCCCGTCAAGATCATCTACAGGTAGAAAATATATGAAATGTGATATATTTCCTAAATTGTCCTATTATAACACTATTTACAATATTGCTAATAATTTAGTCTTCTAATGAATTTTTTTAAATAATTCCTCGCTGTCACTTTTGGGTTTGAAAGGTAAAATAAAATTATGGAATGAAAAACAAAAATGGCAGTAATTTTATAAAACATCTAAGTTGACATTTATTGACATATTTTTCAATATAGTATACTGATGCATGTCAATGAATTAGAATGTCATCAAAAAGTTATTTTATTTCAGTAATTCAGTACATAAATTGAAACACATGAATAGAGTCATTTACAGAATAATATATTTCAAGAGGTTTTTATGTTAATGTTGATGATTATGGCTTACAGTCAATGAAAACCCAAAGTTCATTATAAGAGTAAATTAAAGCAGGGAGGTTGAAGGGTTAACACAATGCTGCCGTACTTCACGAATAATCATATGTGAATATAATATTGATTTGTTAGTCAAGGTTTTTCAGGGCTCCCGGAAACATGGCAATATCACATTCATTTTTGATGATTTCTAATTCATTGAGATGCACTAGTATATTACAAGAGATGAGTTAATATTTTTAAATTCAAGTTTCCCAAATATTCACGAAAATTTGATTCTCCGCAAATCAATTTTCTCCATAAATATATTTTGCTGATGAGCCTCTAAATCCACTGAAAAGGTACAATATCAGCCAGTTAAAATTGTTCACCCTTTCTTTCATTTGGTAAATTCAAAAAAGTTCATTTTTTTTCTCATTAATGTACACTCTGCACCCCATCTTGACTGAAACAAAACAGAAATGTAGAAACTTTTACAAATTTATTACAAAAAAAACCCTGAAATATCACATGGTTATAAGTATTCAGACCCTTTGTGAGTATTGAGTAGAAGCACCCTCCTTTTGAGCTAGTACATCCATGAGTCTAGAATGATGCAACAAGTTTTCACACATGGATTTGGGATCCTCTGCCATTCTTTCTCCAGTGCCGTCAGGTTGAATGGTAAATGTTGGTGGACAAGCCATTTTCAGGTCTCTCCAGAGATGCTCAATTGGGTTTATGTCAGGGCTCGGGCTGGGCCAATCAAGAATGGTCATAGAGTTGTTCTGAAGCCACTCCTTTGTTATTGTATCTGTGTGCTTAGGGTAATTGTCTTGTTGGAAGGTGAATCTTTGGCCAAATCTGAGGTCCAAACTGTTAGGATTGTATTGGGCAGGTGTTGAGCAGTGCCTGTTTTTTTCCACACATTTCCCTTAGAATTATCACCAAAATGTTTCTATGTTCGCCTCATCAGATCAGAGTATCTTATTTCTCATAGCCTGGGAGTCTTTCATATGTTTTTAAGCAAACTCTATGGGGGCATTCATATGTCTTGCACTAAGGATAGGTTTCCGTCGGGCCACTCTACCATAAAGACCTGACTGGTGGAAGGCTACATTAATACACTGTGTGGAGAATTATTAGGCTATGTTTCAATAAACCCCAAAGACTCAAATGTCAAAGCTTAATATTTTTGGAAGTTGAAGTGTTTTTTTTTAGATTTGGCTATCTTAGTAGGATATCTGTTTGTGCAGGTAACTATTACTGTGCAGAATTATTAGGCAACTTAATAAAAACCAAATATATTCCCATCTCACTGTTTATTTTCACCAGGTAAACCAATATAACTGCACAAAATTTAGAAATAAACATTTTTGACATGCAAAAATAAAACCCCAAAAAATTAGTGACCATATAGCCACCTTTCTTTATGATGACACTCAACAGCCTTCGATCCATAGATTCTGTCAGTTGCTTGATTGTTTATGATCAACATTACGTGCAGCAGCCACCACAGTCTCCCAGACACTGTTTTGAGAGGTTACTATTTTCCCTCCCTGTAGATCTCACATTTTAGGAGGGACCACAGGTTCTCTAAAGGGTTCAGATCAGGTGAACAAGGGGGCCATGTCATTAATTTTTCTTCTTTTAGACCTTTACTGGCCAGTCAGAGTGGAGCTCTCTGCCCGTTACAGATCTAGCCTCTGGCCCATCCATCTGACCCATCAAGAGTCACTCTTATTTCATCAGTCCATAAAACCTTTGAAAAATCATCTTAAGATATTTCTTGGCCCAGTCTTGACGTGTTATCTTATGTTTCTTGTTCAAAGGTGGTCATTTTTCAGCCTTCCTTACCTTGGCCATGTCCCTGACATAGCACACCTTGTGCTTTTTGATATTCCAGTAACGTTGACGCTTCAATCATTAGTTGACACCATGTTGTGTTTGGAGACGCCCTCATGTGTCTAAACAGTGAAGATCCCCACAAGTGACCCCATTTTAGAAGCTAAGCCCAAAAAGGAACTTATCTAGATGCATGGTGGGCACTTTCAACCCCCAGGTGTTTCATAATTGAGCTGTAAAAATGAAAATGTAATTTTTTTTCCACAAAAATATTCTTTTAGCTTGAATTTTTCATTTTCATATGGACAACAGGATGAAAAAGATCCTAAAATGTGTTGGGCAATTTCTCCTGAGTACATTAATACCTCATATGTGGTGAAAAAACACTATTTGGGTGCATGACAGGACCCTGAAAAGGAGGGAGCAACATTTTGGAGCACAGATATTGATGGAATAGTCTTCTTGATAGCCCCTGATATGCCTAAAAAGTGGAAACCCCCAACAAGTGACCCCGTTTTGGAAACTAGACCCACAAAGAATTTATTTGGATGTGTGGAATCTCCAGGTGCTTTACAGATTTTCATTACGTTGAGCTGTGAAAATGAAAATATGGAGGCTAAAAGAACATTTAAAAAAAAAAAAAAAAAGTATTTTTTTAATTTTCACAAAGGCAACATGATAAAATGGTGATAAAAAGGACTCCAAAATATGTTGGGCAATTTCTCCTGAGTATGTTGATTCTCTATATGCGTTGGGGAAATACCTTTTGGGTTTACAACTGGGCTCGGAAAGGAAGGGGTGACATTTTTGAAGAGATACTCGCTCTGTGAATTTTAGGCTATGTGCCGATGCTATGGATTTCCTGCATTTTTTGCTGCAATTTTCCCACATCTTTTCAGTGTATTTGTGACGGTTTTGAAGTACAGCACCTCCCCTCTAAAGAGTATGGGATATTAGAAGTGTTGTGCCCATTGTGACGAAATGGACTCCTTCTATGTAGAACATATGAAGATTTCTTATGTAACCCAGACAGATTATATATAGGCTTGTAAACTTGTAATGGCCAAGGAGAATTTCCTACAGTATTTTCATAGATTACTGTGGTTTTAGTTTAGCATGGTAATGTAATTATCTAACTTGTTTGTCACTGAAGGCCAGAGAACTTAATTATGCTAATCGTCCATTGTCTATTACCCTGTGAATGTTGATTCTATGTACATGGCTCCAGCCACTATTGTTAAGAGTCATTGATTGCAGACTTAATGTCTCCTACTAACATTCCATTGTAAGGACTATGTCAATCAGTATGTCAATCTAACTTGTCAGGAGTACAATACTACTAAAATATGTTAAATGAGGATTGAGGAACAGCCAATGCAAAGACAGTGTTATTGCACCAATCATGATATCCCCAATATCCTGCAATGAGGGCTGAAGGTATATAAGGAGATGTGTTCATTAACCAGAGTGGGTTAGATTCTGTCTAGTGGCCTCAGTCTAGGGATTTCGGTCCCGGCTAGAGGTCCACTGGATTGAAGATTGGAGATTGAAGATTGGATACAGGCAGCTAATCTAGGGTCTTCGGGTCCGATTAGCGAGCCATAACCCCAGGCCTAGGCATTTCGGTGCCGACCAAGGGGACCAGAACACGGACTATAGAACCACAATGACTTCAGCATCGGATTATTGGATTTGGCTGTGATGACAAAGACTGCATAAGGATAAGGAAGCAACCCAGGTTCGGACGATACAGTCACCTGACTACAGACTTTGCTGTGCTACATTCTAAACCCTGGTGAGCCAGCGGAAGGGTGAGACTCTGTTGCCTGTTACATTGTTGTGTTTTGCTTGGTTATGCGTTATATGCTGTTAACTGTTTGGGGATCCAATAAAGCCTTAATATTGTGATTCCCTCACCCTGTGTTGCCTGAGTAGTGTTCCGCCCACGGTTAAGGAGCTCGGGCGTTCAGTTGGGGATGAGCCCTGGTCCACGTTGTCTTTGTAAAGGCGGCTGGTCCAGCGGACGAGAGCACCCACTGACCCCCGGGTCTCCACACCCATGCTGCGCATTTTCCCATGGAAGAAATGGCGTGCATTTCCCAGTTTAAAAATCTTCATCATTTAAATTCTGTCAGGGTATTTTGCAGCGATTTTCACCCACAGAACTTAACGTCAGCTCAAAAATACTCAAATACACAGTACTGTTCACACAGTGAGTATTTGTTGTGTATTTAGTGGGAATTTTGTGCGGCTGATGTGAAGTTCTGCTGTACTTTTGATCACCAGCACAGGTACTGCTGGCAGGTATGGGCTGCCACCTACTCCCAGCTGCCTAGTTTTACCTGGCTGATTAAAAAAATACAGCAAAGCCCTATTTAAAAAATTTTTTTCTAGAAATAATTTAAAAAAAACAACATGGGTCTTCACAATATTTTTGGTTGCAACCCAACCCCAGCTGTCTAGTTGTACCTAGCTGGCAACCAAAAATACGGTGAAACTCAACATAATTTTTTAAAATTATTTCTTTAAGTAATTTTAAAAAACATGATGTGAGTCTTCAACATATTTTTGGTTGCTAGCGAGGTACAACTAGGCAGCTAGAGACTAGAATCCTCAGTATGGGGAGACAATAATCTTTACAGTGTAGCAGTCAGTACTGCAGACCCAAGTCCCAGGCATCATGTGATCTCTGAGGCTTGGGTCAGGTGACTTCATGTTGCCATGGCAATGTCGGGTCACCATTGCAATGATTGGCCCATCAAAATTAAAGGAAACCTGTTAGGTCAAAACTTCATATGTAACTATTTTTCCCTCTATGCTCTCTATTGATTTCTTTTATTTATATTTCCCTGCTACCCTCTGTAAACTTCAAATAAAGAGATTCATTCCATATGTTAATCACAGTGAATAATCCACTTAGTTCTCTGCTGTCCACTCCCTGTAGGATGAATATTCATGTCACAAATTCACACCATATTACTGCACAGGAGATTTGTAAGTGAGGGGACTGTATCTCCTCTCTGTTCTTTTTTCAGCAAAACAAAAGGTCAAATAAAACACAGAATCTCTCACAGGAAAGCAAGAATTCCTGCTTAGGCTGGTTTCTAACTGCAGTTTTTTCCCTGATCAGGTTCCATCTGGTTTGTGTGCCAAAACCAGGAGAGGAACCAGGAGAGGAACTTGCAGAGAAAAAGTATACACTCCTGGTTTTGACACACAAACCGGAAGGAACCTGATCAGGAAAAAAACAGCAGTGTGAAACCAGCCTTAGAGAAAAAATGGAGTAGATGACTTATTAGATTAGGTAAAATGTGTGTCTGCAATCTCTCCCTCCATATCCTAAGCTTGTAATAGAAACTGAAACATGACAGTGAGAGTGTGGCGCCCGGCTCATGCAGGAAGCCACAGACTGCTCTAATGCACAGCTGGGTTTCCACAACAGGTACCTACTACATGCACCATCTTCCACCCCGGCACAGTAGGGGAGCTCAACTTGCTGACCTTAGGCAAGATCCCCTATAAATACTGCTGCTGGGGGAGGAGTTAGTTAGAATGTGCAGATGCTAGGAGAGCTGCAAAGACGTCCTGGTGGTCGGTGCCGCGGTTAGGCCTGAGCCAGTGACCCGGAGTGGCCCTTCTGATGTCCCACAAGCCTAATTGGGGACAAAAGGCAAGGAGCAGGCAGCCTAAAGGGAGTGAGGAACTAGTGGGAGTTCGCCCAAAGATGTACCGGACATCGGGGATCCGCACCTGTAGGATACTCCAGGACTACAGAAAACCCCATCACACCGTGGAGGCTTCAGCCACCCGGTCCCCCTGTGGGTCAAAGAAAGGGAGTCTGCCACAGCAGTGTTCCACCGCAGTGATCAGAGAGGGTAACCCGTGGACCGCACAGGAGGAGAAGACAGATACCAGAGATAAGAAGAGAGAGGAGGCCAGTCTGGCTGCATGCATGCTGGGATTCAATTACCAAAGAGAAACAGAGGAGGGGGCCTTATTCCCACTTGCTGTCGGGACCCACTGTGCAACTGGTAACCTGTCAGTGCCCTGGACATCTTTACCTGCTGTAACAACAGTAAAAGGTAAAAGAGACTTTTGCAGTGTGCGTGTGTCATTCCTCTCTGTTCCTGGTACCCCTCATAGACTTCTCCATCACTCCCCATTCCAACCTACAACTCCCCTCCAAGCTGCTCCTTTACACTATGCTGCCCTGGAGGTCCAGCCCTACCTCTAGAGGACTTTACCAATTAGCCGTATTACCATTTACCTCCGGTGGGCTGTGGCGGCACTGGTGACCCATCACCAGATACTACAGGTGGCGTCACGTGAGCTGTATATAAAATCCCCTGTAAATATAACCCCTTTTTGAAGCGTCACCCAGGACATGGGATCAGGCGCGGCCACCACTCCCTGTGACATAGCAACGCTACTCACAGAGCCTGATACCGAGTACCCCAAAGCCTGGGGCTTGACAAGAGCAAAGAAAGATGGAGGGAAGAGAGAGGTACTGAAAGGCAATGAATATTTAAATGAACAGTTTAACACAACTGAACTAATTGTCTGTGAATATATTGCACAGAACTAATGCAACAGCTCCTTGCATGGTGTGAAAATGGAAACTACAAATTCTACAATAATAATTTTATATGTTTTTAAAATGTCTACCCAGGCAATATTCAAGAATAATATTAGTATCATACTGAAAAATGAATTGATAGAGTCCCTTTAAATTACGATGGACCGATCAGCACAGGGAAAGATGGGTGAATGTGAGCTCCCTCTCTCTGGACACTAATTGCTGTGATCATTACTGATCACAGCATTTAAGGGGTGATACCATGAGGGACAGCAATTGTACAGCATTTGTATTCATGGCTGTGTAAAACTGATCCTCCAATGCCTGATCGGCTCCATGAATGGGATGAGGCTGTGAATGAGAGGGGAGTGAAAGGACAACTGGCTTGCACCGCCATCGTGCTGCAGATGGAAGTGATGACTCCCATCTGGGCTGTAGGGGCAATACTGCCCCCTCTATTGCTCCAGCCAATATAAGAGTCTATTACAGTGCCAACAATAGCTGGAAAGTAAAGATCAGGCAACTTAATTGCCTTACCATTAAAATCGTATGGGATTGGCTGTTCAAAATTGAATAGCTAATCACGGCAATCATGGGTGTGGGGCGGGGAATCCATTCCCCAGGAGGTCAAACTCTGGTATCCTGTGAATAGAATCACAGGATATCAGAATGTTATTCCCTCTATTGCAGCCAGGGTGTATGTCACTAATGATCTGGCTTTTTGGACATACAGGTTCGTCCTTGGTCGTAAAGGAGTTAAACATTCTCTCTCATTATTCTGGCATTTGGTAAATTGATAATCCTAATTGACCTAAGACAGGAAAGGTTTATTCTGATTCCATGCCAGATAGTGAGAAAAACATATATGTCTTTTTATATAGTGTATGTAAACTTTTTATTTCAACTGTAGGTGACATTGTTACATTGTATTTATAACACAGATGAGTCCTGCACACAGAGAACAGGTCTGTAAGAGCCTGTTCACACCGCCAGCATAATTGGAAACAAAAAGCTATTGCGACAAAAAACAACAGTACACTGCAGTAAAAATATTAAAATGCATGTGCAGTATAAAAATGGTATAACAAATACAGGGTACTTAGTTAATCCGTTTTTTTGCGCAGAAAAAGTTATTTTAAGCCACGTCACTATCTTCAAATTGTACCCATCTCAGACGCGGTCCTAACTGTTGTATTAAAACCCTGACTGGTGTGAATACTTACCAGTAAGCAGGAGCCAGCATGACCTGTGTCTGAAGTGGAGTGGAACGTGACGGGGCTATGTGTGCAGGGCCCAGAGAGAGGCGGGAACTCCATCTCTTGCATGGCAAGAGGCAATTAATTATAACACAGATGAGTCCTGCACACAGAGAACAGGTCTGTAAGAGCCTGTTCACACCGCCAGCATAATTGGAAACAAAAAGCTATTGCGACAAAAAACAACAGTACACTGCAGTAAAAATATTAAAATGCATGTGCAGTATAAAAATGGTATAACAAATACAGGGTACTTAGTTAATCCGTTTTTTTGCGCAGAAAAAGTTATTTTAAGCCACGCCACTATCTTCAAAGTGTACCCATCTCAGACGCGGGCCTAACTGTTGTATTAAAACCCTGACTGGTGTGAATACTTACCAGTAAGCAGGAGCCAGCATGACCTGTGTCTGAAGTGGAGTGAAGGTGACGGGGCTATGTGTGCAGGGCCCAGAGAGAGGCGGGAACTCCATCTCTTGCATGGCAAGAGGCAATTAATTATAACACAGATGAGTCCTGCACACAGAGAACAGGTCTGTAAGAGCCTGTTCACACCGCCACCATAATTGGAAACAAAAAGCTATTGCGACAAAAAACAACAGTACACTGCAGTAAAAATATTAAAATGCATGTGCAGTATAAAAATGGTATAACAAATACAGGGTACTTAGTTAATCCGTTTTTTTGCGCAGAAAAAGTTATTTTAAGCCACGTCACTATCTTCAAAGTGTACCCATCTCAGACGCGGTCCTAACTGTTGTATTAAAACCCTGACTGGTGTGAATACTTACCAGTAAGCAGGAGCCAGCATGACCTGTGTCTGAAGTGGAGTGAAGGTGACGGGGCTATGTGTGCAGGGCCCAGAGAGAGGCGGGAACTCCATCTCTTGCATGGCAAGAGGCAATTAATTATAACACAGATGAGTCCTGCACACAGAGAACAGGTCTGTAAGAGCCTGTTCACACCGCCAGCATAATTGGAAACTAAAAGCTATTGCGACAAAAAACAACAGTACACTGCAGTAAAAATATTAAAATGCATGTGCAGTATAAAAATGGTATAACAAATACAGGGTACTTAGTTAATCCGTTTTTTTTGCGCAGAAAAAGTTTTTGTCGCAATAGCTTTTTGTTTCCAATTGTTACATTGTAAGTATTGCTATAATGTGTGGACTTAGATGAGCGCAGTCACTGTTTTGGGGCACCAGGAGGATAATTACTACTGTGTGGAGAACAAAATAATTGCACATTTACTGTGTTGTACACTATATATACTATTATGGGTGTGCAATCAGGCATTATTAATTTCAGGCTGGCTTTCTGATTGTCACTGATTTTGGGGAGTAATGATAAAAATGACTAGAGATGAGTGGATGCTTCCCAGAGAATGTAGTTTGAATTTCATTAGTTGAAATTTGTAGTTCCAAAAAATTTGTCTGGCACAATTTCCAACATTGATATAGCATCAAAGAGAATGCTAATGTTAATTTGTCATGGCATGCAGGTGTCCCAGTGTGCACTGCAGCTATGACATCTTATGGATTATCATTTAGTGACCTTGTACAGTACCTGGGTCATCACAGATCAGAAGTTCCTGATAGAGCCCAATTTGTATTGTAGAGTCATATTCCATCTCCAGTCACTGGGTAAGTCTCTCTATAATGTACAGTGCTGTGCAAATTAATGGGGACAAAGCATTTTTGTAAGTAAAATTGTAAGTTAGTTACCTGTCAGTGATTCAAACCAGTTTTAACTGCTTTGAACAGGTGTGAGTGTACAACCTTGAGTAACAAAATGTGGTCTGACTGGTTTTAGTCAGAATATAACAGCTAGCTGCCCCCTCAGCTTCAGTTGAGAGCTTGTTTCTGTGAGGAGTGGTTTAGTGTACTTTTTCTCTCAGTGTGATTCGTTCCTGTAAAAATGGATGTTACTCCACGGAAGAGGTCTAGAATTATTACTCTTAATGAACATACAAGTCTGACTGTAAGAGAAATCGCTTCCACCGTTGGTACTGGAAAATCTACTGTTTCAAGAATAATTCGCACATACAATGAAACTGGATTGTTTTCTCCAAAACGTAAAGGGAAATGTGGAAGAAAAAGTAAAACGACACCAAGAACTGATAAACCACTTATCAGCAATAGTAAAACTAATGCAAGAAAAACAATTAAAGACTTGCTTTGTCCCAATTAATTTGCACAGTACTGTATAAGTTCTAATGGCAGCAGGTTTCACTCTCTTCTGTAATGTGTAAACACATGTGGTCAGCCAGGTCCTCTCTCCTTTTCCTGATGAGTTTAAGCTCTTACTGTATATTCATCAGTGAAGTCTCTTTCTCTGTCCTGTAGAATGTAAACTTGTATAATGAGCAGGAGCATCTTGCTTCCTCTCTCTCTTTCTCATCTATAAAATGTAATCACACACAATGAAGAACTGCAGCATTTTGGATGCAGCGTATTTCCACGGCGTCCCAAATGCTGTGATGTGCAGTACCAGCATAGTGAATGGGATTCCAAGAAATCCCATGCTCACTATGCTTCTCCTGACCATTATTTCAGATGTGGGGCAGGTTGTGGTGCAGGTTGCATCTCTGCTGCATATTAGTTTCATGGTATGGAGTCGGAAGTGATCAGCATTGGGTGAAGGCAGGGAAAAGCCACCCTGCACCCAACACAGATTGTGGGTACAGGGTGGTTTCAGTCTCCCCACATTAACCCGCTGGTTCCCACAGGTCCTGAGGCAATGCGTCAAAGATGTAGTGCCTCCCGATTGTGTGAAGAAAAAGGTTTGGTAAGTGTTAGCCAGTTGAGAAAATGTTGATTGCCCTCTGTGTGAGAAACAAGATAAGAATCTTGTGATTGTGATACCTTTTAATGGCTAACAAAAATTAAATAAATGATGTTATAAGGCGAGCTTTCGAGACGACTCAGGTCTCCAGATTATGTGCAGATACCCTTATGGTCATCAAAGTCCTCTCTGTCTCTATTTCTCACCTATAAAGTGTAATCTCTTATGGTTTGCTGCGTCTTCTCTCTCTATAGTGTGCAAGTTCTCACGATCAGCAGAGCCCTCTCTAATCTTTAAAGCATAAGCATTTATGGTCCACTGAGTCTTTACTTTCCAGCCTGTTAAGTGTAAAGCCCCTGTCACACTAAGCAAGATCGCTCGCGAGATCGCTGCTGAGTTACAAGTTTTGTGATGCAACAGTGACCTCAATAGCGATCTTGTTTTGTGTGACACGTAGCAGCGATCAGGCCCCTGCTGTAAGATCAGTGATCGTTACAAACTCTTCTGAACCATTTTTTGTTTGTCACGCTCCCGCTGGGCAGCGTGGATCACTGTGTTTGACAGGGACAACGACCAATGATCTCAACACTACACCCGAGAGTGACAGGGTCCCAACGACCGCCGTATCATTGCTGCGTCGCTGGTGAGATCTGACTGTTTGACATCTCACCAGCGATCACGTAGCGACGCACCAGCGATCCCTACCAGGTCAGATCGTTGTCGGGATCGCTAGTGCGTCGCCAAGTGTGACGGTATCCCAAGCTCCTAGGTATAGCAGAGTTTTCTCTTCCCTTTGTGTATTGAGACTTATTTGCCACAAATTAAATTTCTGGGTACAATTTGGTGAAGTCAGCAAATCTGAAATTCAAATGATCTACTCATCTCTTGGAATGACACCAATATTTCTAATCTACAATACTTAGGATATGGCACAACATATGATTTATGACTTATGCATTAATTACCAAAGTGCAAGCGATATTATTTGGTGCTGTTATTTTTAAAATTGGTTCATGGAATCACAAAATTACTAGCAGGATTTCTGATTAATGAAACTTACATAGATCAATTACATTCCCCTTAGGAATATCCATCTGAAGCTTTGAAATGCTATTTTTTTACAGCCCTATTAGGTGATCATACCTTGGGGAACCAGTCAGTCAGAAAGCACATAGCCTACAGGGAATTTTATTAGAGCAAAGCAACTAACATTTTCACGGGTCCATTAAACAAGTGCTAATAAAACTGCATTTCCTAAGTGCACAAGTTGAAAAGGTATAAATACAAGGAACCACATATAAATATCATTTATAGATGATGGTCAGGTGATTAATTGGAAATAGGTTATATATAAATTATGAGAATAAGTGTTTTGTTTTAAATCCTGTAGCTAGACTTTCTCATTTATCTTTGCTTTATTGACTTCATTGTCCAATATAGCTTAAAGAACTTAAGAAATAGCACATCTATAACAATTTAGGATTTTATGCCAGTGCCAAAACAATTACTTCATTAACTCAATTTGCAGTGAAACATCTGAAATAGGGGGCTTATCGAAGGAAATAAAAGTTATAAATGATATAAATTCACATGCTCCTGCGATTCAACCATATTCCCAATATGCATAATTTATTTATCCGCCCTATGCATTCATTTAACACCAGTAATCCCAGTATTTTGCACTTTTGTCAGCAAATAAAATACCAGTTCAACTGCTAATATGGTCTAACTGAACACAGCCTTATATTAATATTATTTGCACTATAGTTTGAAATATTACTATTAGTGTGTGTGAGTGTAATTGTGGTGCCCCGCAAAGCAGGCATCACAGAGGGGTACTGCACCCATAAAAGCGGTGCAGATAATCCAGCTGTAAGTAGATTTCAGGCTGATGGATGAAACCTACACACAAGCACCCCCACATTAGATCACATGGTGGGAGGTTCCCAGAAGGGAATAAAAACCACCTCCAGCGGAAACTAGAGAGCTGAGGCTAGAGCTTAGCCAGCGAGCAGCCAGGCAGTGGGCCTGAGGGAGGAAGGAGGGTCTCTCTGCCGAGGGACCCGGGAAAGGCTAAAGACAGATCCCAGGCGCAGACAGCTAGCCTGGGGGAAGAGAGGGACTTCAGAGAGTCCAACCCCGCACATGTGGGATCCTCCAAGGACCACAGAAAATCTGGTGAACTAGGAGTATATCTATTATACTGCCCAGACTCTCAAGCGATCAGAAGAGGGGACCAGGCACAGCAGGGCGAAGCCGCAGTGTTAAGAGAAGGTTACCCGACAGGAGCGAGAAGGGTGAGAGACAGCAGGAGGCCAAATCCGCTTCATGGGGTCAGACTTCACACAAACTACTGGGAAGCAGGGAAGAATTGAAAGAGAAAAGGCACACGCTGAGGGTTCCATCCAGCTACCTGAGATCGGCTCGCAGCCACCCGTTAGCTACTTGCCATTTAACATCTTACTGCACTGAACTGTAACCATTGCTGCTAAAGTTCCAGTAAAGTACCCGGAGTGATGTGACTTTGACTCTGCTGCATCTTCTTTCCACGAACTTATTCCTTCACAGAATTGCTGCCCCGGAGGTCCCAGTCCTGCCTGCGGAGGACTACAACATCTCAGCCGCAATACCACAGACCTCCGGAGGACTGTGGTGGCGCTGGTGCTATTTCACCAGGAACTGCAGGTGGCGTCACGACAACTAACTTTGGAAATAATCCCTTGTACATAACCCCCTTTTAAAGAGAATAGTCCCTGGGGACACGAAATCAGGCGCGGATGCCATTCCCCATGACACAGTTAACCCTTCTGCCGCCTGATGCCCAAGTACCCCACACCCTGGGGTGACACATAATCGTTACCACAGTTAGCGCAGTATTTGCAATATTCATTACTTAGTGAGTATCGCTGGTGCTCTTGAGTGATGTGTCGATCGTTATCGATCTGATACAAATTGACAGCTCCCTTCAGTACACAAAGGGAGTTGCACCCCAGTGAGGGCAGATTGAATGTTAAGCTGTCTCTGGGGGGCACAGCAAGATGTTTTATGTATTGAAAACGCAAGAAAGCCCACCCTCCTGCCCTTTCCCGGAAATACTCATTTAATAGCCAAATGTGTGTAGGTGGAGCCAATCACTAATTAACTAACATTAGACTTGCTATTTGGGTGAGTAAGCAAGTATTACAAAGTACTCGTTACAAGTATAGTGATTACGAATATTTCGCTCCCACTAATTACTCTATATTAGACTGAAATTTGGGTGTAATATATATACACAGTAGAGGTAAGAATTTTTATTTATGTGTTTTGCCCCATTAATTTTAAGGGCACTTATCATTTTAACAGATATGTATATTAGATCCAACATGTATTAAAAACAACCCTTTAAGGCCTGTCTAACTTAAAGAGCATCGATCATCACTCACAAGGGAATTCTATCTGGGTGCTTTTCTTTGAAAACAATTTCTTTGAGAATTGCAATGCATGCTGGGATAGTCCGACTAGTCGTCATGAGGTCGCAGACACTGCAATCACTGCTGCAGCCTCTGACCCAACCCTGAAATAAAATGTTATCAGTGACATTATGGGGCCGGTTTAGTCTTTGCTCTACTACTAAGTGATAATTGTCAATTCCGACAGATGATTAGTAGTTTTTTGTCACTGCGCTTGCTCCCCAGCTTTGATCAGAAGTGGCAAGTTGGTAAGAGAGCAAACTCTCAGTGTGCATTGTAAGAATAGCTGTCATTTGGGAAAAGCAGAGATCATCACTGCCCCCACAAGTGACACTTTGTTTAAAATAGGGGGCAGGGGCTCCGGCAACTCATTTGGCTATGTGAGCATGCATTGGGCTTTTCAAACAATGTATCATCAAATAGGAAGAATTAAAATAAATGAAAAACAGTGTAGCGAGGGAATGGTGGGGACTTTCTAATTATATTTGACAAAAGATTAGCTTATGACATTAAATAGGCATTTAGTATTAAAATTAATTTAAGTTTAGGATCACCCCTTCAAGGACACATCCAGCCCAATTTACTTTTCTGAGAGATTTTTTTAACCTTCACAATTTCCAAAAACTCAAAATATTTTTAATCTCCATTACGTTTTGACAAAAAATGTTTTGATGCTCCAAATTCTTTTAGATTTTTTTTTTATATTATTTATATCCTTTTAAATAGGAGTTTTTAACTGGCAAGCTGTATATCCAATATACCGTTATATAAGTCGCAGTGTGTGCAATACATCATATAAGCAACATGGTGACTATCACGAGAAATACAGGTATGAATTTTAAATATCTGTATATGGTCGCTGGATTGAAAAGTCTGTTTTCATTGTCCAACTGCATATATATTGCACTTGGCACCATCATGTTTGAAAAAAAAAAACTTTTTGAGATAGCCATGTTTTAATTTTATCATTAGTTTTGACTATACTGGGAGTAGCATGTCTCTCAAATTGCACCCTGATTTTCAAACACATCAAATTCTATCTTTTAGCAAATCACCAACAGTTTCATTCTGCTTTAATGTGGTTGTATATTTTATACCAATTTTGTAGATATCTTTAAAATTGTTACTTTATGCTGTGAAAACAACAATATTGTTATGTTCGTCAAATGTAGATGTATTATCAAAAAAGCTTTGTTGACTTTTATTATTTAAAAATATTTTGACATTGGAGAGAATTTTATTACTATATCCTCTACTAGCTGTAGTACCCGGCTACGCCCGGGTTAATAAATAACTGCTGTTAGCTATAACAAAATAGAATTTGAATATGTCATATTAATGACCTGTAGGAAAATAGAAGCTGAGCTGTGATTGATTGCTATAGGCAGCCTAATAAATCTCCAGCCAACAGTAAACCCACCCCCTGGCCGGGTAGTATATGTTACCTCACACATTCACATAATAGACAGCTCATGTGACTGACATCTGCCTTAATTCCCTATATGGCACATGTGTTGCACATTGGCTGTTTTTAATCAGATGTTTATGTTTGGAAAATAAAGATAGCACACGTATGAGGCAAGTTGTGTGAGGTGATTTGTGCACATCTGTGTCTGTCTGTGTGGTGTGTGTGTCCCTGGGGTGTAGATGTGTGTGTCCCTGTGGGATGGGGTCTGTGTGATGTGTGTGTCTCTTTGTGGTGTGTGTGTCCCTGTGGGGTAAGTGCATGTGCCTCTATAGGGTGTGTATGTGTGTGTGCCCCTGTGTGGGGGTCTGTGGTGTGTGTGTGTGTATCTGTGTTGTGTGTGTCTCTTTGTGGTGTGTGTGTGTGTCCCTGTGGGGTGAGTGCATGTGTCCCTATAGGGTGTGTATGTGTGTGTGTGTCCCTGTGGGGGGGTGTCTGTGTGGGGTGTGTGTGTCTCTGTGTTGTGTGTGTCCCTTTGTGGTGTGTGTGTGTCCCTGAGGGGTGAGTGCATGTGTCCCTATAGGGTGTTTATGTGTGTGTGTCCCTGTGGGGGGGTCTGTGTGGTGTGTGTGTGTGTCTCTTTGTGGTGTGTGTGTCCCTGTGGGGTAAGTGCATGTGCCCCTATAGGGTGTGTATGTGTGTGTGCCCCTGTGTGGGGGTCTGTGGTGTGTGTGTATCTGTGTTGTGTGTGTCTCTTTGTGGTGTGTGTGTGTGTCCCTGTGGGGTGAGTGCATGTGTCCCTATAGGGTGTGTATGTGTGTGTGTGTCCCTGTGGGGGGGGTGTCTGTGTGGGGTGTGTGTGTCTCTGTGTTGTGTGTGTCCCTTTGTGGTGTGTGTGTGTCCCTGAGGGGTGAGTGCATGTGTCCCTATAGGGTGTGTATGTGTATGTGTCCCTGTGGGGGGGTCTGTGTGGTGTGTGTCTCTTTGTGGGGTGTGTGTCCCTGTGGGGTGAGTGCATGTGTCCCTATAGGGTGGCTATGCGTGTGTGTCCCTGTCTCTTTGTGGTGTGTGTGTGTCCCTGTGTGGTGAGTGCATGTGTCGCTATAGAGTGTGTGTGTGTGTCCCCTTGGGGGGGTGTGTGAGTCTTTGTGGTGTGTGTTTGTTCGGGTGCGTGGTGAGTATCCAATGTTGGGGCTGCACCTTAGCGACTATACACTTGCTGTTACTCTTTGTGTGCGTGTGGTGTGTATACATGTCCCTGTGTGTGGTGAATATCCACATGTGTCTGTCTGTGTGGTGTGTGTGTCCCTGGGGTGTGTATGTGTGTGTCCCTGTGGGATGGGGTCTGTGTGGTGTGTGTCTCTGTTGTGTGTGTCTCTTTGTGTGTGTGTGTGTCCCTGTGGGGTAAGTGCATGTGCCCCTATAGGGTGTGTATGTGTGTGTGCCCCTGTGTGGGGGTCTGTGGTGTGTGTGTGTGTATCTGTGTTGTGTGTGTCTCTTTGTGGTGTGTGTGTGTGTCCCTGTGGGGTGAGTGCATGTGTCCCTATAGGTTTGTATGTGTGTGTGTGTCCCTGTGGGGGGGTGTCTGTGTGGGGTGTGTGTGTCTCTGTGTTGTGTGTGTCCCTTTGTGGTGTGTGTGTGTCCCTGAGGGGTGAGTGCATGTGGCCCTATAGGGTGTGTATGTGTGTGTGTCCCTGTGGGGGGGTCTGTGTGGTGTGTGTGTGTCTCTTTGTGGTGTGTGTCCCTGTGGGGTGAGTGCATGTGTCCCTATAGGGTGGCTATGCGTGTTTGTCCCTGTCTCTTTGTGGTGTGTTTGTGTCCCTGTGTGGTGAGTGCATGTGTCACTATAGAGTGTGTGTGTGTCCCCTTGGGGGTGTGTTTGTGTCTTTGTGGTGTGTGTTTGTTCAGGTGCGTGGTGAGTATCCAATGTTGGGGCTGCACCTTAGCGACTATACACTTGCTGTTACTCTTTGTGTGCGTGTGGTGTGTATACACGTCCCTGTGTGTGGTGAATATCTCATGTTGGGGCCCCACCTTAGTGACTATATGCTGGTATGTGCTGTTAGTCTTTGGCGCTATCATTAAGTCCCTCTCATTCACAACTGTCAACTGGTAACTGTCACTTTTTCCCCGTTATGTAGATAGGGGCAAAATTGTTTGGTGAATTGGAATGCGCGGGGTTAAAATTTCACCTCACAACATAGCCTATGACGCTCTCGGGGTCCAGACGTGTGACTGTGCAAAATTTTGTCTCTATAGCTGACAGCTGTCGATTTTCCTCCCACACGTTTCCTTTCCCTTTTTTCCCATTATGTAGATAGGGGCAAAATTGTTTGGTGAACTGGAACGCGCAGGGTTAAAATTTCGCCTCACAACATAGCCTATGACGCTCCCGGAGCCCAGACGTGTGACTCTGCAAAATTTTGCGGCTGTAGCTGCGACGGTGTAGATGCCAATCCCGGATATACACACATACACACACACATACATACACACATTCAGCTTTATATATTAGATTTAGCCATGTAATTTGTTTCACTTATTTGTTTAAGGTAAACTGTCCTGATGAATTCACCTTTGGGTATAGCCTTAATTGTATTCACTAGTTGCTTCATGTATGGTATTTTCAGCTTGATATTTACTATACAGACATGTGTTAATTTTATTTCATATTATTTTTTCTATGAGATGAAGGTCTAAACGAAAATTTCACTGAGCTCACGGTTGACTACAAACTGCAAGATCAAATTATTATTATTATTCATTATTAAAGCTAATGTTTTGAAAAAAAATTGAGACAGAAGACTCATTATGACGCCAAATAATGAGAATATCATCTATATACCTACCATGCCATTTTTTACTGTTTTTATAGGGATTTGTTTCTGAGGAAAAAACAACGAATCCATGACCCATTTCACAAGCGAGAATGATAAACCCAATAAGAGCTTCTTCTATCTGTAAATTAATAGCACTAGCAAAAAATTAAAAAATACAGAAAAGTAGATATTGCATACTAATTTTAAAAACTCCACACTTAAAAAAAATAACTATTTTTTAGGTGATAGGTAATACCCTTCACTGCAATGTCATGGTATATACATGAGTATAATCCCAAGACATCTTGTGTGACTCTGGATAAACTTTCAAACCAATCAAAATCCAGCTCTCAGTACTTATCAATCAAAATTAAGCTCTCATAACTTATTTCCTATTGCCAAAATAACCAAGAGTGTGTTGAACCAATATCTGTTAAAAAAAAAAGTGACATTACGAAGATTATCATTAATGGATCATAATCAAGCTACTATTGGTCTTAAAACCAGTGGAAATGTATCTTTATGCATTTTAGTTTAGTTTAGCAATGAAAAATTGGCATAACCAGATTTGAGACGAATATACATTCTACTTGTTTTAATCAATTTTGGCCAACTTGATTTTACTCATGTCACACTCACCTTTCTGTCAGCTATGAATCAAACTAAAGTACTACTTTGTCCATATCATCATCACCATTATCATCTTCTTGACTACTGTTTAATCCAAATATCTCTCCTTCATGTCCGTTGCCCCAGCAAATATAATTTCAGATTTTTTTTTGTCAAGAAAACAGGTGTACATATACACACCTAGTTATCTTCTGGTTTGAAAAATTAATTCCCACCTCATCAAGATGATGGCATTGCAATCTTTGCTGCATCACTTTGAAAAATAATAGCGTGCTTTCAGCCTTGGAGAAGGATAGCTGGCTACTAGAGACATAACTAGAGTTTCCGCTTAGGGGAGGGGGGGTGAAACATCTGAATGGGTAACTAGTCATGTAAACCTGATTACAACTATGGTGGTGCAACTGGATTGTTGGTATAGAGGAACCACAATAGATGACCATGCTGTTAAAAATAAATCTCTACACAAAAACCAACATTGCTATTATTTACATATGGTGATCATACAATTGTAAATGCCAGACCAGCAGAACATGTAAGAGATTATAGTACAGTCAGATAAGATTATGATTTACAGCTCACATTTTTTCTTATGGAGTTATTCATGTTTCCTGACTGTTTCATGTGGCTTAGACTAACATAACTTCTTTCACCCTTGACTCATAAGCAGAGATAAAAATGAAGACACATTTCACTTATCGTATTCCCACTACCATCCTACACTAGTCCCAATGAGAACACACTACACATCCTATGAATACTCAATTCTGAGCCCCTGCTGCAATATGTCTCCATATTACTCTATTTGCTGTTTGGCACAATTATAGGACTCCTTAAACTGACCCACACATTAATTCCCACAAGTGTCAATTGCAAGGTAAAATGCCTCATTTATGCCTCTAGATAGTAAATTTGCCCCTAGAAAATATTAAAGGGGTTGTACGGCCTAAAATATTAATTCTGCAATCACGCAGTGTGACTGCAAAATGATCAATCATTTCAGTGCATGCACTGTGCGCTACGAGGATTTGCCAGTTCTAACCCAGGGATGGAGGGCAATTATGCAGTATGCATGTTCCCAAGTGGGCACCGCGTTGCTCCATACACTTGCATTAAGCAAGGCCACGCCCACTAGTCAGGTGCTCTAGCCGCAGTGGCCGAAAACATGCATACTGCATAACTGGGTTCAGTTCCGAGTTTAGAAATAGCAAATTCAGTGAATAAGCTGGGAGAATTGATAATTTTAGACCCGGCAACCCTGAGCAAGTGGCTTAAAAAACATGGTTCACATTCTTGCCCTAGAAAGTAATAATGCACCATGTGCACCTTTGGCTGTTACAATACCCTAAGAGTCCCTATATAAAAAAGGTTATTTAGGTGCCCACTTAATATTTAATAATGTTCCTTGAGTCCCAGTATGTATAGCTATCTTAAATACAGAATAATTGACCCACAAGTCCCCTACACACAGTTTTTTGGGCCCACAACTCCTTTATTCCCAGTATGATGGGCCCACAGCTCCCCTATAAACAATATAATGGGTTAACAGCTCTCCTATACAGTGTGGTGGGCATATAGTTTCCTTATACATAGTATGATTGACTCATAAGTCTGCTATACAAAATAGGATGCCCCCACAGCTACATCATACATACTGCTCCCCTACACACAATATGATGGGCCCAAAATACAGACAGAGTCCCAGCATGCCCTGTTAAGATCAAGGAGCCATAACTGTGACATCTTGTGCATGCTCCACCACCTTGCCAATTCATCATCTTGCTGTTCTGTGGACTGAAATTAAAGAAAATTGCGGTCTCCAGAGCAGAGTACTGGAGATCATGTCTACCCTGCTTTATTGCCAAGCTTAACTATGTCAGCATGCACAGATAAGTGGCAATTGCTCCAGTTGTGCCGCTCCTTGCAAGCGACCCACGGTGACTTACCCCCAATAGCTATGCTACTATCAACCAGGTCATCCATCAGGGTCTGACTGGCCTTATTCCTGTAAGCAGAGTCCAGAAGGGGCCCAGAGATGCTGACAGCCCATGTCCCTCCTCTATAATTCTTCTGCTACGCGGGTCCCAGGGGCAGGAAGTGAGCCCAGAAGCATAGCTGGAGGGGCTGGAAGAGGCCCTGAGAATCTGCCCAGGGTGATGCAAGCAGAGGGGTGTACCATCAGTGCACTGTGCTGTCTCCCTGGCTGCTGGAGTGAGAGTCACACGTTCTTCATCTGAAAGCAGCTCAGAAAAACCATAGCATGCCACCTCCCACTGATGACCTGTACAAATTAGATGCTTGCGCAATTGAAGCCCTGTATGCTGACACTTCTGGGTCAGCATGACATCAGCAGCATGATCAGGTCAGCTTATCATACTGCTGATGTCACTCAGCGCTGCAAAAGTGTGAACAGCAGTGGTGTTAAGTGCTCTAATGAAGATGAGAACAGCAAATATTTACCGTAATTAGAGGAAAGAGGACAGGGTGGGAGTGTATATCATGTGCAGAAAACGGAGGGGAGTGTATGTAGAGTATGAGAATTTTTGTGCAGCAAAAGTGGAGAGAGTGTGGGGATAGCAGTAGGGTGTATGTGTAGCAAATGGAGAGGGGCTGAAAGAGTGTATTATGTGCAGCAAACAGATAAGCAGTGGGTGGGAGAGTGTATCATGTGCATCAAAACAGAGCGGGGATCGAAGACTGTATGGTGTGCAGCAAATGGAAGGTGGGGAAGTGTGGGGGAGTATTATGGGCAGCAAACAGAGCCGGAAGAGTATGTTGCATGTAGAAGAGTGTATGTGCAGCAAATAGAAGGGGGAGACTGTAAGTAGAAGAGTGTTTGTCCAGCAAAGTTTCTTGATACTCCTCAGAGATTATTTTTCAACCCCCATGTGAAAAAGTAATGGCCTATTTTTTAGTTTAAGTAACCTAAAAAGTCTAATACTGCAGTATGTTATTAAATAATCTCTCAGTTACCACTGCTTACTACATATTTACACTTTGTCAGGTAGCGTGAGTTTACTCAGATAACTTGTATCACTTGAACAATAATAAGGCTGTGTTTACATTAAAGAGGTCAAAATTAATTTAATATACTCCTAGTAGACCTCAGGGTGTTATACATGTATTTTATTAAAAATTAAAGTATTTTCAGTATAGAAGTATATTGTCAATTTACTGTATATACCGCTATTCAAATTTTTAGGGAAAATTGTCAAAGCTGTTGAATTTCAAAATATTCACCTTACTCTGCTTTTCAACATTGAAATTGCAACATTGAGAAGTAAAAATAATTGGATTATGGAAATCACAGGATGCTATTAGTACAGAAAATAAAAAAATAGAAACTAATATTTCAAAACAACTCATATTCAAGAACTCACCAGTGCCATGTATATGCTGAAATACACACACTTACACAAATGTTTCACCATCCCGTATGAAGGTGGACCTGCAAATCATCAAGATTCTCAGCTGGCAGCTACTTTTGCAATTGTAAATTTATTATCTTCCAGATGTGCTCATTGTGAGATGATGCCATGTTAGCACATTTGTGCACTATAAACTGCTCAGATTAGCATGAGCAAAATGCAGCCTGGCAATGACATGTTGAAAAAACAACTTTGGAATACTTTGGAGAAATAGCCATAGTACTGGTTCCACAACCAAAGCAATATAATAGTGAGTTGTTAATGAATTTAAGATTGAGTCTTGTCGGTCCAGGTACCATATAGTACGCCCATGTTATTCTGAACAGTCTGTGTCGACTAACATGTTACCATAGTGTGCAATGTCTCCCATTGAGCACTTTTGGGAGGTCATTGAACGACAATTGAAAAGCGAGATGTCAGCAGAGGAGCTTGATGATTCACATACTCAAATACATAGCAAAACATTCATAGGACCACAATAAGTATCTTCTTCCTAAGAATGCCTTGTTATATACAGTGCCTTGTGAAAGTATTTTGCCCCTTGAACTTTTCAACCTTTTGCCTCATTTCAGGTTTCAAATATAAAGATATAAATTCTAATATTTTTGTGAAGAATCAACAAGTGGGACACAATCGTGAAGTGGAATGAAATTTATTGGATATTTTAAACTTTTTTAACAAATAAAAAACTGAAAAGTGGGGCGTGCAATATTATTCGACTCCCTTGAGTTAATACTTTGTAGCACCACCTTTTTCTGCAATTACAGTTGCAAGTCACTTGGGGTATGTCTCTATCAGTTTTGCACATCGAGAGACTGAAATTCTTGCCCATTCTTCCTTGCAAAACAGCTCGAGCTCAGTGAGGTTGGATGGAGAGCGTTTGTGAACAGCAGTTTTCAGCTCTTTCCACAGATTCTCGATTGGATTCAGGTCTGGACTTTGACTTGGCCATTCTAACACCTGGATACATTTATTTTTGAACCATTCTATTGTAGATTTTGCTTTATGTTTGGGATCATTGTCTTGTTGGAAGATAAATCTCTGTCCCAGTCTAAGGTCTTTTGCAGACTCCAACAGGTTTTCTTCCAGAATGGTCCTGTATTTGGCTCCGTCCATCTTCCCATCAATTTTAATCATCTTCCCTGTCCCTGCTGAAGAAAAGCAAGCCCAAGCCATGATGCTGCCACCACCATGTTTGACAGTGGGGATGGTGTTTTGAGGGTGATGAGTTGTGTTGCTTTTTCGCCAAACATATCGTTTTGCAGTGTGGCCAAAAAGTTCAATTTTGCTTTCATCTGACCAGATCACCTTATTCCACATGTTTGGTGTGTCTCCCAGGTGGCTTGTGGCAAACTTCAAACAAGACTTTTTATGGATATCTTTGAGAAATGGCTTTTTTTCTTGCCACTGTTCCATAAAGCCCAGATTTGTGCAGTGTACGACTGATTGTTGACCTAAGGACAGACTCTCCCACCCCAGCTGTAGATCTCTGCAGTTCATCAAGAGTGATCATGGGCCTTTTGGCTGCATCTCTGATCAGTCTTCTCCTTGTTCAAGATGAAAGTCTAGAGGGACGGCCGGGACTTGGTAGATTGGCAGTGGTCTGATACTCCTTCCATTTCAATATGATCACTTGCACAGTGCTGCTTGAGATGTTTAAAGCCTGGGAAATCTTTTTGTATCCAAATCCGGCTTTCAACTTCACCACAACAGTATCTCGGACCTGCCTGGTGTGTTCCTTTTGATCTGTGTGTGGAATCAGTGTCATATTGATAGGGCACTATTGCGCCTCGCTTGTCTCCTTTATCTTTTTCTATGGTGTGTTCCTTGGTCTTTATGATGCTCTCTGCACTTGAAACAGAACCCTGAGACTATCACAGATCAGGTGCATTTATACGGAGACTTGATTACACACATGTGGATTCTATTTATCATTACCAGTCATTTAGGACAACATTGGATCATTCAGAGATCCTCACTGAACTTCTGTAGTGAGTTTACTGCACTAAACGTAAAGCGGCCGAATAATATTGCATGCCCCACTTTTCAGTTTTTATTTGTTAAAAAAGTTTAAAATACCCCAAAAATGTTGTTCCACTTCATGATTGGGTCCCACTTGTTGTTGATTCTTGACAAAAATATTAGAATTTATATCTTTATGTTTGAAGCCTGAAATGTGGCAAAAGGTTAAAAAGTTCAAGGGGGCCAAATACTTTCACAACACACTGTACATGTCTAGAATTTTACTTGTGTAATTCTTACTTGATAGTAAATAAATAAGAGTTTTTAAAAATGTTCTGATCATTTGCAAATCATTAGCATGTTTCTCAATCCAGTGATTTCCATATTTACCCAAGTTTTCCTTCTTGGATTTCAATGTTGAGGAGTTTACTTCTCTTTTTTCTCTTTATTTGTATCTACTATAGTACTTAGCTCAGAACACTGCATCAAAATTTTCATATTTCATTCGTTTGTATAGACTGATGAATGGAATGATAGGGTACTAAAATAGTGACAACTATCAGATGCAAAACGTATTTAACATATGCCAATGACAGATGGTAGAGTAGTCCGCTGGCAGAAATAGCCATCAATAAACATAATCATAGAAGGTGATTTATGAATTCAAACACCCAGATTCATAATACCATATGTCAGCACTGTACCACGTCTTCTGCCTTGTCAACATTTTATTTAAAAAAATGTCAGTGTTAAAATACAGTTTTTAAAGACACTTACCAAGCCATAAATACTGAACTGTAGTTACCAAGAAAAAAACCTGTTGAGCTCAAACTCTTATAGCTGTCCCAGCAGTAGTTTGTATACTGTATGTCCTATGGCTTTTATAGGGGCAACATTCAATGCATTGCTGGTTAGAGATTGTCTGCGCTCAGTCCTCTATATTTAAACTTTGCAATCCAGTACTTTCATAAGGCAGCATTCAGTTTAGTGGAATATTAAACTTTTACATTTATTGCACAGCAATATAATAATATAAATCATGGCATGAAAAAAAAAACATGAAATCAATATAGTTGCCAACTGCTAACCTCATTGCTAGCGTTTTGTGATAGGTGTTTGATCAAGTGACTGTAAGAAGCAGCGTACCCCTTTAAAGTACAAATAAAAGTCCACTTACACTTAGCAACATTTTTGGCTTCAGTCCACACACCACCTAGTGGAGGCTACTTAGATCTATGAACCAGGAAAAACTGTGATCAACCAGATTAAAACGCGCTCTGGGCAGACAAATTCAACATAGAAAAGGAGGTCCTGTGGTACTCATTTCCATAAAATGTGATGCTTTTATTTTAAACTAGCTGTGAGCCCGATTCTAAAGAATCGGGTAGTCTAGAATCCATATATAGTTTATTTACTAATATTTAGGGGAGTGCGGTGAAATTAATTGTGTGTATACAAGTGGCTCAGTGGGTAGCACAGTATACGGTGGCTCAGTGGTTAGGACTGCGCGGTGGCTCAGTGGTTAGGACTGCGCGGCGGCTCAGTGGTTAGCACTGCGCGGTGGCTTAGTGGTTAGCAAAGTATGGTCGCTCAGTGTTTAGCAGTGTACGGTGGCTCAGTGGTTAGCGCTGTATACTTTGGGTTAGTAGTTAGCAGGGAGTATGGTGGGTCAGTGGTTAGCAGAGTATACGATGGCACAGTGGTTAGCACTGCGCGATGGCTCAGTGGTTAGCACTGCGCGATGGCTCAGTGGTTAGCACTGTGCGGTGGCTCAGTGGTTAGCACTGTGCGGTGGCTCAGTGGTTAGCACTGCGCGGTGGCTCAGTGGTTAGCACTGCGCGGTGGCTCAGTGGTTAGCACTGCGCGGTGGCTCAGTGGTTAGCACTGCGCGGTGGCTCAGTGGTTAGCAGTGTACAGTGGCTCAGTGTTTAGCAGTGTACGGTGGCTCAGTGGTTAGCAGGAGTATGGTGGCTCAGTGGTTAGCAGTGAGTGCGGTGGGCAGAGTGGTCAGCGCAGTGCGGCGGGCAGAGTGGTTAGCGCAGTGCGGTGGGCAGAGTGGTCAGCAGAGGACAGAGGCACTCTGCCTGTCATACTTACCAGCGGGTTATCATCTTCCCCGCCACGGCATTTTCACTCCGCCGTCCCCAGCATCTTGGCTCCACTCATGCAGAGCATTGCTCCTGTGCAGCCTCCTCTCTGCTGAGTATTGCTCCTGTGCAGCCTCCTCTCTGCAGAGCATTGCTCCTGTGCAGCCTCATTACTGTAGAGCATTGCTCCTGTGCAGCCTCCTCCTCTCTGCAGAGCATTGCTCCTGTGCAGCCTCCTCTCTGCAGAGCAATGCTCCTGTGCAGCCTCCTCTCTGCAGAGCATTGCTCCTGTGCAACCTCCTCCTCTCTGCAGAGCATTGCTCCTGTGCAGCCTCCTCCTCTCTGCAGAGCATTGCTCCTGTGCAGCCTCCTCCTCTCTGTAGAGCATTGCTCCTGTGCAGCCTCCTCCTCTCTGCAGAGCATTGCTCCTGTGCAGCCTCCTCCTCTCTGCAGAGCATTGCTCCTGTGCAGCCTCCTCCTCTCTGCAGAGCATGGCTCTTGTGCAGCCTCCTCCTTTCTGCAGAGCATGGCTCTTGTGCAGCCTCCTCCTCTCTGCAGAGCATTGCTCCTGTGCAGCCTCCTCTGTGCAGAGCATTGCTCCTGTGCAGCCTCCTCTCTGCAGAGCATTGCTCCTGTGCAGCCTCCTCTCTGCAGAGCATTGCTCCTGTGCAGCCTCTTCTCTGCAGAGCATTGCTCCTGTGCAGCCTCCCCTCATGCAGAGCAATGCTCCTGTGCAGCCTCTTCTCTGCAGAGCATTGCTCCTGTGCAGCCTCCTCTGTGCAGAGCATTGCTCCTGTGCAGCCTCCCCTCTGCAGAGCATTGCTCCTGTGCAGCCTCCTCTCATGCAGAGCATTGCTCCTGTGCAGCCTCCTCTCATGCAGAGCAATGCTCCTGTGCAGCCTCCTCTCATGCAGAGCATTGCTCCTGTGCAGCCTCCCCTCATGCAGAGCAATGCTCCTGTGCAGCCTCCTCTCATGCAGAGCATTGCTCCTGTGCAGCCTCTTCTCTGCAGGGAATTGCTCCTGTGCAGCCTCTTCTCTGTGCAGAGCATTGCTCCTGTGCAGCCTCCTCTGTGCAGAGCATTGCTCCTGTGCAGCCTCCTCTCTGCAGAGCATTGCTCCTGTGCAGCCTCCCCTCTGCAGAACATTGCTCCTGTGCAGCCTCCTCTGTGCAGAGCATTGCTCCTGTGCAGCCTCCCCTCACCTGTAACCTGGAGATCAGCTCTTGGGGGTTCAGTCCGGGGTCCTCTGTCACCTCTATGTTCTCTTGTGATGGCAGGATGTCAGAGGCAGAGAATCACTGATGAGGACACGTCTGATGTGAGACAGCGGCATGATGTCTCTTGTGCTGACACTGCAGCAATTAAAGTGCCTGTGATGATGTCACAGTCATGTGATATAGCCCCGCCCATACCAGTGACATCATCTCAGGTCCTGCAAGCCGTGGGGGGGGGAGGATAGAGAGAGAGAGACTGTGCAAGGACTCGCAAAGGCATTTCGAGTGAGGCAGCCACGGACACGACGACGGAAACAGCGCCGAATATGACGGAAGTGCCTTAAGGTAATTATATATTAGATCTTTAAAAGTCACTGTCGTATAAGCATTGGAGATTAAACAGACAACGTCCGGTTTGTGCATGCGTGCGTTTCAATGGATCTGTGGCAAAATGAACAACGGCCATTTCACACTACACTGTGCTTCAACCCGCAAGTGCTAGTCCTTAAGTGACTATATTTAATTTTACTTTTACCTACTTGTTTTAATACTCTATTGCTTTCTTTTTGTTATTTATTGCACCCTTTACAGCTCTAATTTGGCCATAGTGGTTTCCACCATTTTCTAGCTTGTTTATTTCTATAGGGTGTACATTGTGCACAGGTGCTATTCAGGATTCTCAGAAAAGTGTCCAATTTGCTTTACGCCCTTTTATTTCTCAGAACATTTTCCCAGTTTATTGCACTAAGATCATCTCTTAATCGTTGAACATTTAGCTTCCTGAAGTGTAGTATACTCACAGCCCCTTACATCTTATTAAAAGATACATGAAAACATATTATTTTGTGACCACTATTACCCAAGTGATGCTAAACCTTTATATTTGACTAGCTGTGAGCCCGATGCGATTGCATCGGGATTCTAGAATCTGCGTATAGTTTACCCAGTATATTTCAAATATGGCGGCATAGCGGCCGCCGCTATTCCGATTGTTTGGCGCGCTGAAGGCAGCAACCGATCAGAAGAGCGCCGCGCTGTATGGCGCCATACTTCAAATACATGGAATATTTAAAGTTTTACATTTACCGCTGTAAGTGAGGCACTATTGTCATTGGTTGCTGTGTGCTGCGGGCGACCAATGAAAATAGCGCCTCACTTTCATCAGTAAATGTGAAACTCAAAGTTGTCCATTATATGTCTAAGATGGCGGGCCGATTCTAAAGAATCGTGAGTCTAGCATGCATATATACATTATTCATTCAAATTTGACAATAATGCACATAAGACATGATAGCTATCTATCTATCTATCTATCAACTACCAATGTTTGTATGGTATATGTCAGTGTAGTACATGTCATGATTCTAAGGCAAGGCTTTTCGTACAGATACTGACACCGATGTTTTGTACAGATTACGTATATTCAATTTATATATGAATGTTAATAATCTATGATTTAGCCAGTACATGTTTCCCCACCAACCACGGGAAGGTAGCCTTACAGCTGGTGGGACCTACTCTACTCTATCCCTAATAATTAATAGTTAGACTCCTTTTAAATCAGATATTTTTCAGCTATTTGCAGAAGGTGTGGAATAACAAAATACAATTTCTGCACTTGGCACCAAAGGACCTACCTACAACTCACTTTCAGCAAGTAACATGTAATGTATATGGAACTTGCAGTTAGCTTGCAGTAAATACGGCAAGCATAGCTTTGACAGGTTCACTAAAAGCAACCACTAAAAATCAGAGCTAACTGCGATTTTGGCGGTTGAAACTGTCGAAACCACATGTGCCGCAACTGCTGCAAGTAAACCACAAATTCCATATAAATTTCATGCAACTTACAGTAAGAGTGCTGTAGATCACCATTAGGCAGCAAGTAGCAAAATTGCTTGTTTCCCACTATAAATTCCACAAATAGAAGAAGAATTTAGATTTAAAATAAAAAAGTATATTCTTTCCCTATGTGTCTAAATTTGTACCTATATGTATGTATCTATTTATATGTACAGAACACAGTTCGAGATAGAGATGTATGTGAACAGGCGTCCCACCCGTCTCTTAGCTGTCCACAAAAACCTCACCCTGTGTAAAAATAAAATGAAATCTCTCAGCAGCTATACTGCTGGAGCTTCAGGTTCTTATCACTAAATGCAAGCATTTAGATGATACACATCTACAATGTACTACAAAATGTGTATTTATATACATATACTATGAAATATAAAAAGAATGTTTCTAAGCTAAAAAAACTAACGACTATATATCTTAAATGATTATTTTATATCTAATAACTAATTATAATGTCTTTATCTATAACTAAACTAATTTTTTTGGTATTTTTGTTTTTTTCTATTCCTATACATATATGGCTAAACTAATTTATTTGTATTTTTTTTTTTTCCTATACATCTATGGGGAAACTAATTTATTGTAATATTTGTGTTTAATTATAAAGTAACTATGTATCTAAATCTAATATGTATCTAAAGAATTTAAAGTAAAACATTTTTATACACTATATTTTTAGTGAAAACTAAAACTAACGACTATATATCTTAAATTACTATTTTATATCTAATAACTAATTATAATGACTTTATCTATAAATAAACTAATGTGTTTGGTATTTTTTTTTTTTTTCTATTCCTATACATCTATGCCTCAACTAATTTTTTTGTATTTTTTTTTTTATTCCTATACATCTATGGCTAAACTAATTTATTGTAATATTTGTGTTTAATTAGAAAGTAACTATGTATCTAAATCTAATATGTATCTAAAGAATGTAAAGTAAAATATTTGTATACACTATATTTTTAGTGAAAACGAACACTAACGACTATATATCTTAAATGACTATTTTATATCTAATAAGTAATTATAATGTCTTTATCTATAACTAAACTAATTTTTTTGGTATTTTGATTTTCTTCTATTCCCCATACATCTATTACTAAACTAATTTTTTTGTATATTTTTTTTTTATTTCTATACATCTATAGGTAAACTAATTTATTGTAATATTTTTGTTGAATTAGAAAGTAACTATGTATCTAAATCTAATATGTATCTAAGAATTTAAAATAAAATATTGTTATAAACAATATTTTTAGTAAAGAATTTTTCACTATTGGGCAGCAATTTGACTTGAATGGGTGTATCCAGCACTTTCACATTGCATCGTCTTTTCACTCGTGAAAAAGCCACATATAACTGTCCATGTCCAAAACGGATTCTGGCAAAAAAATCCCTACTTTCTCCAGTGTTTGGCCTTGGTATTTGTTGATGGTCATGGCAAAAGCAGGCTTCACGGGAAATTGTCGACGTCTTAACTTGAAAGGTAAGGGAGTCTCTAATGGAGATAAATCAATCCTTGGAATAAACACCACATTTCCTTCTGCAGACCCAGTAATGACTTTTGCTTGAATCATATTGTCAAACAAAGCAATGACAATCAAGCGAGTCCCATTGCAAAGACCTTTTCTGCTGTTAAAGTTGCGCAAAAGCATAACAATGGTGCCTATTTTTAATTTGAGGCGATGAGAAGGCATTCCCGTTGGTGTGAGTGAATTTAAAAATTCCACTGGATATTGGTCTGGATCTTCAGTCTCATCAGGATCAATGGAATCATCACTAATGTACTCAGTGTAGTCACCAGCAATGCAATCCATAACCTTAGAGTTCACCATATCCACATGGTCATTTTTAGGGCAAAGAATGGCATGTGATACAGCAATCTTAATGCTTTCATTGTTATGTACATCAATGAGAATGTTTTCACCAAATATAGCAAGTATGAGTGAGCCAGTGCAGATCATGTCTTGTGGGATTTCAATGATATCATCTCCAAGGTTGAAATCATTGGACAATTCACCATTTCCCAGTTGAAGTAACCAACTGCTATAATCAGGATCAATGGAACGCATGTTGTTGAAGAGTGGCAATTGAGTGAAAAGCTGCCATTGTCGTGAGTATTTAATACAACTCTCTATAATGTCAGTTCTTGTAACATGAGGGATGATAGGCAGACACTGTCGAAAGTCTCCTCCCAGAACAATGACTTTCCCTCCAAAAGGTGTTGTATTTTTCTTGGAGATATCTGTTGTCATGACATCCCGTAAAAGTTGATCTATCACATGCAATGCTTATTTAGATAACAGAGTGGACTCGTCAATAATGAAAAGTTTGGTACTTTTCAAATGTTGTGCAGCATCTGTATCATTTTTAATTCTGGAAACGGATGTTTCATTTATTGGAATTGGTATGCCGTAAAGTGAATGGATGGTTCTTCCTCCTTGCAGTATGTTAGCTGCAATCCCTGTACTGGCTGCAGGTGAGACAATTTCACCTTCTCCTCTTAGTTCATGAATTAATAAATCATACAGGTATGTTTTCCCACTGCCACCTGGGCCATCGATGAAAAAGCACTTACCGTATATACTCGTGTATAAGCCGACCCGTGTATAAGCCGACCCCCCTACTTTTGCCCCCAAAATCTGGGAAAACCTATTGACTCGTGTATAAGCCGAGGGTGGACCCCAGCACAGGTATACAGCCCCCAGCAGTGTGGTATACAGCAGCCTCCCCAGTGGTATATACAGCCCCAGTGGTAGTATACAGTAGCCCCAGAGGTATATACAGCCCCAGTGGTAGTATCCAGCAGCCCCAGAAGTATATACAGCCCCAGTGGTAGTATCCAGCAGCCCCAGAAGTATATACAGCCCCAGTGGTAGTATACAGCAGCCCCAGAAGTATATACAGCCCCAGTGGTAGTATACAGCAGCCCCAGTGGTATATACAGCCCCAGTGGTAGTATCCAGCAGCCCCAGAGGTATATACAGCCCCAGTGGTAGTATCCAGCAGCCCCAGTGGTATATACAGCCCCAGTGGTAGTATCCAGCAGCCCCAGAGGTATATACAGCCCCAGTGGTAGTATACAGTAGCCCCAGAGGTATATACAGCCCCAGTGGTAGTATACAGTAGCCCCAGAGGTATATACAGCCCCAGTGGTAGTATACAGTAGCCCCAGAGGTATATACAGCCCCAGTGGTAGTATCCAGCAGCCTCAGAGATATATACAGCCCCAGTGGTAGTATACAGTAGCCCCAGAGGTATATACAGCCCCAGTGGTAGTATCCAGCAGCCCCAGAAGTATATACAGCCCCAGTGGTAGTATACAGCAGCCCCAGAAGTATATACAGCCCCAGTGGTAGTATACAGCAGCCCCAGAAGTATATACAGCCCCAGTGGTAGTATACAGCAGCCCCAGAAGTATATACAGCCCCAGTGGTAGTATACAGCAGCCCCAGTGGTATATACAGCTCCAGTGGTAGTATCCAGCAGCCCCAGAGGTATATACAGCCCCAGTGGTAGTATCCAGCAGCCCCAGTGGTATATACAGCCCCAGTGGTAGTATCCAGCAGCCCCAGAGGTATATACAGCCCCAGTGGTAGTATACAGTAGCCCCAGAGGTATATACAGCCCCAGTGGTAGTATACAGTAGCCCCAGAGGTATATACAGCCCCAGTGGTAGTATGCAGTAGTTCCAGAGGTATATACAGCCCCAGTGGTTGTATCCAGCAGCCCCAGAGGTATATACAGCCCCAGTGGTAGTATACAGTAGCCCCAGAGGTATATACAGCCCCAGTGGTAGTATGCAGTAGCCCCAGAAGTATATACATCCCCAGTGGTAGTATACAGCAGCCCCAGAGGTATATACAGCCCCAGTGGTAGTATACAGCAGCCCCAGTGGTATGGCTTATATTGGCAGCCAGCCTACCTACATACACATACCCATACATACACACATATACACACACACACACATATACACATATATACACATACACACACACATACACACAGCTTCCTACCTTGTCCTCCCGTTCTGTAGTGCCTTCCGATGTCCTCCGTGCTCCGTTCCCGGTCTGCTGTGCCTTGTGGTTCCTCCTGCTTCGGTTCCATCATCGGTGCTGGGGGCTGCCATCTTCCTTCTTCCCTCCGCCCCCGGCCAGTGATGTCAGAGCAGGCCGCGCTGTGATTGGCTAGCACCCGTGACATGTGAAATACTACGAAGCGCCCCCCCCACCCCCCGCGCCCCCTCCCAACATAGGATTACCGTATTGACCCGTGTATAAGCCGAGGGGGGGACTTTTCAGCCCAATTTTTGGGCTGAAAAACTCGGCTTATACACGAGTATATACGGTAGATTGTACACTTCTATCGTGTAGAGCTTGATTGATAGCATTATAGGCCAAAAGTTGTTGGTCATTTAAAGTAGCTTTCATTTGCTGAGCTCTTCTTAACTCATCATCCTTGTTGTATTGTGGGGCGATGTGTGGCTTTCTTTTTGGTCGTGGTAGATTAAAATCAGTAAATGTTTTGGCATGAAATTTTAGAACATTTTGTACATCTGTCATTGCATATCCTTCACAATCCTCACACTCCTCAGTGTTGGAGTGATATGCATGGCAGTAGTCTTGGATAAAGTCTTGTTTAAATTCTTGCCACAACTCCAATGGATGAGCTGGAGGACCAAAAATGCATATATATGCAAACATATCACGAAGCTGTGCAGGCATGTTGAGAACACAGGCATCCAATAAAGTATTTCTTTAAACACTGTCATTGAAGAGCAATCCAAGGGCTAATGCCGCCTCTTTAAAAGTTGGGTATGTGACTTCATTAACAGTCTTAATGTTGTCAAAACTTGTTGCTCCTTTGACAAGCAGTAACAACAACCTTAAATAGTACCGTTCTTGTTCTTTCATACTGACAGTATACATTCTTCCAATCACTGAAGAACCTCCTCGATTTCTAATTTCCCATGCACCTTGTTTCCAAACATAGTGCTTTGGAATTTGGCGGTATAAGTAATCATGAGCATGCGGGTCATTCTCATTCAGCTCAAAGTAGGCCATAAGAGTAGATTTTCTGTGCATTGTGTAACTGATGTTGTCAACAGAGTCATCCTCATGAAAATAAAGTGGTTGGGAATGTGGGAGATGCACGGCAAGGCGAATAATGGAGTGCGATTGTCTATGCATTGGGTAAGCAAATATTCGCCAAGCTGCCTCCGGTGCACTCACGTATCTTGAATCCATGAATTGATGTGTTTCATCATGTTGGATGTTGGTTTGACAAATTTCCAGATTGGCTTTATCATGTCCTTTGTAGACATATTTGAATAGGTATTTAACACTTTGAATGGAAGCACATACCTCAACATTAATATGACACTTGTATTTTAATAGTAGGAAAGGGTTATAGGGAACAACCCAAGAATTCCTTTCTTTGATAAGTAGGGTATGCATCCTCAGCTAAGACTGTTTTTGTTTGAAAATCTTTAGGAAAACCTTTCTTACACTTTCCAAGATCCATACATGGAGAATTGGGATTGTGTTGTCCACAGGGTCCATGAATCATGTGTTGCATCACAATTTGATGGAGCACAGGGTATTCTGCTGGATCAGGTATTTCAGCCCAAACTATATTATCCACTTCAACCTCAGTTCTTAGTTTGGATTTGCTATCCAGAATGATCAAAATGTGAGCGTGTGGTAGGCCACGCTTTTGAAATTCAATAACATGAACCATTGCACAAACTTTGCCAAATAATCCAGTGTTGATGTCTCTTAATAGGGCTTCCAGTTTAATTCTGAAGACACGGGCGACTAAATCAGGTCTATGTTTGACACGCTGCCATGGCTCTAAATTGTTTGTAATCTCCCTCCATTTAGGATTACAGGTCATGGTTACGAAAAGATCCGGTCATCCAAATTTAGTCACAATAGCCATGGCATCCTGATAGCGTTGCTGCATGTTTCTTGGACTGCCTTCAAAGGAAGATGGTAAAATGACCGTCTTGCCAATGGGAATACCTTTCTCAAAAGATTTTTTCTGGAGATGTTCCTGGAGTACGCAATAATCCTCTACTTTTAAATCCTTTTGGTGTTGACGGATATAATTTAGGCAATTAGCCTCGATTTTCACATAAGCATCCACTAAGTACTGCTGTGTTAGTTTGCCACCATTCAGGACAGAATTGAACCGATTCCGTACAGACAACAAATAGCAGTAATACTGGAGCTGTGTAACCCTGTGTAGAGTTTGGCCTTGATGCTTGAGTCCCTCATGCCAGCCTTGTTCTCCATGAGGGAATAATAAGGGATAGAGTAATGCATCTAAATTGCTGTATAGAATACTGACTTGCTGTGTTTTTGGGGCCAAGGGGTTATTTGGATCAGGTTTCAAATGAATTAAAATGACTCTATTGAATGGTGGCTCTCCATCAGCATTTTCAAAGACCACAGCAACTTCATTAACAGTAGGATTGTTATAGCGTCTAGGGCAGTGATGGCGAACTCCAGGCCTCGAGTGCCGCACACAGTACAGGTTTTCAGGATTTCCATAGAGTTTGACAGTTGGTAATATGATTGCCAACTGTCAAATGCAATGGAAATCCTGAAAACCTGGACTGTGTGTGGCACTCGAGGCCTGGAGTTCGCCATCACTGGTCTAGAGTCTTGCTGTCTGTCTTGTTTAATGGCCATGATAATATTTGGCATGACGGTGCCATGTTCTACTGCCTTCTGTTGTTCTTCTAATTCAACGTCACGTAGCATTTTGTAGGCCGAAATAAAGGGATTAATATTATCCAATTGAAGAGCAATGATACTCATTAAAGTAGGATGACATTTAACATTTTCTGGAAACGGTAGCCGTTGTTCTGTAGCGCTTGCAGTATCTAAAATGTACAGTTGTGCATATGTTGGAGGTTGATCTTGAGCGGGATGGAGTGTTCCAGTGCGATGATAAATTTGCCCATGAATTCGGAAACAGTAAGGGCCGTGTCCAGGTGGTAGAGAAACATTGGCACCCATGGAGGCAAAAGCAAAAGAACTATTAATGCTCCTGATATTCTCCATCAAATTTTTACTGTACTCACTCTCTCCTTTCAGCAGGCGTTGGAAGACCTCTGGGTATTGAGGTAATGATACCTTTACTTTTCCCTTGTGGCAACAAAGACTAAACTTTTGATCTGATGGGCGTTCATCAGTAAAATGCAGAGCCTCACAATGTTCACATATTAACTTCATGGGACCACAGGTATGTTCTAGAATAGCATAACCGTGATCAGTAAATCCCATTGGATGTAGGAGAGGTGTAGATAACAAACGTAGATTTTTATTGTGTAATCCTACATAGATGAGACGTGGAAGGGACGTAGATTCAAAACATTCTATAAATGAAGAAGTTGAATATATATTCCGTTCTGCCTCTTGCAATGTTGAAGTGGAAGAAGTTTTGCGTACGTCACGACGTGATGCAGACAAATGGGTCAAGCGGACTTGTCTAGACGTAGGAGACTCTATTTCTTGACGTATCTGTCTTGTCCTTTTAAGCCTCATAATTTTACACTGTGTGCTGTATGGCGTCTCCTCAGCAGAGTGTTTTCGTTTACATGTAGCCTTGTGATGTGGTAAAGGCTGGTCAGTTGTAGTTAACACAATAGAAGAAGAGGTGGCAGCAGTATGAGGATCAGATGAAGAGGTGGCAGCAGTATGAGGATCAGATGAAGAGGTGGCAGCAGTATGAAGATCAGACGAAAGGGTGGCAGCAGTATGAGGATCAGACGAAGAGGTGGCAGCAGTATGAGGATCAGAAAAAGAGGTGGCAGCAGTATGAGGATCAGATGGATCAGCAGTAGGCATTAACTTTTGTTCTTTGCGTTTTTGACGCGCAGCCATTGATTTTTTGTCTAATCGTTCCTTCCTTCCTTCCAAAGACTCTTTTGAAAGCCGTGTCTTCAAAGCAGCCTTTTCCTTGTCCAAGCGAAGTCGTCTTTCTTCAGAACTCTCCTCCGCACGCTTATTGCACAGCGTCCTTGTGAACCTTTGCTGGTTTTTTTCCCATGGAGGTGATGGGAGGTGTTAAAGACTGTTCACTTTGTAGAATGTCAGTAGACGAAGAGGCAGGAGTAGTATCTTTGTCAGACGGTTCGTCAGTGGCTGTAAGTTGTTGTTGTTTGCGTCTGCGACGCTCACCCATGGCTTTTTGTACCATTCGTTGGCTTCTTTCTTCGGAAGACAGTTCAGAAATACGTTTCTTCAAAGCAGCGTTCGCAGCATCCAACCGAAAACGTCTCAGTGGAGAAGAGAGTTTGGCAATGCGTATCACTTTAGCAGCCTTAGCACGATCTAACCGAAGACGTCTCTCTTCCGAAGTATCCTCTGCAATGCATTTCGCCTGAGCAGCCTTAACACGATCTAACCGAAGACGTCTCTTTTCCGAAGTCTCCTCTGCAATGCGTTTCGCCTGAGCAGCCTTATGACGATCTAAGCGAAGACGTCTCTCTTCCGAAGTCTCCTCTGCAATGCGTTTAGCTTTAGCAGCCTTAGCACGATCTAACCGAAGACGTCTCTCTTCCGAAGTCTCCTCTGCACACTTCTTCTTAGGCGTAGATGCAGCCTCCTTGGCAAGAGGGATATTTTTTGTTGGAGAGCTCATCTTCGTAAGAATAGGCAGTGAATCCAATCCAAAATGAGCTAGAGTGTGTTAGTTAAGGAAAGAATCAATAATAACTATGTATAAATAGGCAAAAACAATAAAAGGAAAGTGTGTATTTCAATAACCTGTGAAAAGCAAATCATGGACTTCGTTAGAGTGCGAAACAAATATTTAATGATGTTGACTTATGGAGTTGTGAATGGAAATCAGTGTGTTTAAAGTCCTTAAAAAGAGACTTGAAGGCAAGACAAATAGATGTAAGGGCCCATTCAGACGCGCGTTGTAAATGCAGAGTTCCAACATTGTAAAAAAAGTGGTTAAAGTACCGATATGACGGCAAGTTCCGCATAACCGTCAGCAGGGGTGGAGTTGCAGTAGTTGGGGCAAAATGGCAGAGGTAGCGTTCATTTGTACCTTGAACTTAGGGTTTTGTGATTATTGCGGAAGTAGTGGTTTTTATTTTTCTCTCTGCAGTTGGGGAAATAGCGGCATTAGTGCCGAGCATCAAATGGCGCAATGTGACGAAGCAGGGTGAAAAAAGAAATAAGGCAACTTCAGCAGTACATGGTGAAACAGGCAGGTCAATGTAAAAATAAACATTAATCCTGCAATGTAGCGGGACCTTACGCAACTGCACCCCTGGTGGCGGGTATGGGGAACTTGCGTTAATATTGGGAATATTAGCACATGTTATGGAATTATGTAAATCTTCATGTACAACGCACGTGTGAAAGGAGCAGCAGTCGGTCATATAGTGCTAAATGCCATGCAACCAAAATCTTTGGTATGTAAAAGTAGTTATTGTCCCACTGGCATGACAATAAGGCAGTGGTAAGATAGCATTACATCCAAACTGTTAAATATAAGACAGGTAGTAGTCCTACAGACTCATTAGTATGCAATATAGTCAAAATGCCATATAATGTGTACCGTATATACTCGCGTATAAGCCGAGTTTTTCAGCCCAAAAATTGGGCTGAAAAGTACCCCCCTCGGCTTATACGCGAGTCAGTGCGGGGGCTGCTGTATACAGCGGTATACAGCAGCCCCCGCATCCCCAGTAATGCAGGGCCCCCCCCCTCATGCTCCGGTCACCTGTAAAGCAAGTTATACTTATCAGTGCCCGCTGCCGTCCGCGCCCGCCGCTGCCGACATGCGATCCTCCATCTTCATTCATCTTCTTCCTGCTCTGTGCGCGTCGCAGGCAGTGACGTCATTACCGGCGACGCGCACAGGAAACAGGAAGAAGATGCATGAAGACGGAGGATCGGGATGTCGGCAGCGACGGGCGCGGACGGCAGCGGGCACTGATAAGTATAACTTGCTTTACAGGAGACCGGAGCATGAGGGGGGGGCCCTGCATTACTGAGGCTGCCTGTATACTACCACTGGGACTGCTGTATATAGGGGCCCTGCATTACTGGGGCTGCAATACCACTGGGGCTGCTGTATATAGGGGCTGCTGTATACACCACTGGGGCTGCAATACCACTGGGGCTGCTGTATATAGGGGCTGCTGTATACACCACTGGGGCTGCAATACCACTGGGGCTGCTGTATATAGGGGCTGCAATACCACTGGGGCTGCAATACCACTGGGGCTGCTGTATATAGGGGCTGCAATACCACTGGGGTTGCTGTATATAGGGGCCCTGCATTACTGGGGCTGCAATACCACTGGGGCTGCTGTATATAGGGGCTGCAATACCACTGGGGCTGCAATACCACTGGGGCTGCTGTATATAGGGGCTGCAATACCACTGGGGCTGCTGTATATAGGGGCTGCTGTATACACCACTGGGGCTGCAATACCACTGGGGCTGCTGTATATAGGGGCTGCAATACCACTGGGGCTGCTGTATATAGGGGCTGCAATACCACTGGGGCTGCAATACCACTGGGGCTGCTGTATATAGGGGCTGCAATATCACTGGGGCTGCTGTATATAGGGGCTGCTGTATACACCACTGGGGCTGCAATACCACTGGGGCTGCTGTATATAGGGGCTGCAATACCACTGGGGCTGCTGTATATAGGGGCTGCAATACCACTGGGGCTGCAATACCACTGGGGCTGCTGTATATTGGGGCTGCTGTATACACCTCTGGGGCTGCATATACCTCTGGGGCTGCATATACCTCTGGGGCTGCTGTATACTACCACTGGGGCTGCTGTATACTACCACTGGGGCTGCTGCTGTATACTACCACTGGGGAGGCTGCTGTATACTACCACTGGGGAGGCTGCTGTATACTACCACTGGGGAGGCTGCTGTATACCTCACTGCTGGGGGTTGTATACCTGTGCTGGAGTCCACCCTCGGCTTATACGCGAGTCAATAGATTTTCCCAGGTTTTGGGGGCAAAAGTAGGGGGGTCGGCTTATACACGGGTCGGCTTATACACGAGTATATACGGTAAATCTACTCCTAACAGTGTAACGACACACTCCATATAGAAATAAAAGATAGAACAGTCTGTAAGGGGTTAATGTAGCACTGGCACGCGTACAAAACACTGCACGATCAATAAAAATAAAAATAGTATTAAAGAAGTTAGGGCCCTTTCACATCAGCATTTTTTTCAAATTGCGCGAGATGCGGTGAAAAAACCGCATCTGGCGCGATTACCGCATGCCGGCTGCACTTGCGGCACGGTTGCGGCGCGGTTGGGGTAAACGCCATACAATGTATAGGCGGACTTGCGGCAGGTGAGGCCACTGCAGTTTTGGCACTTGCGGCAGGTGCGGGCGTGAAAAAAAATGCTGTCAGCAGTGTTTTTTTTTTCGCGGCCGCACCTGCCGCAAGTGCCAAAACCGCACTTGCCGCACCTGCCGCAAGTCCGCCTATACATTGTATGGCGTTTACCGCAACCGCGCCGCAACCGTGCCGCAAGTAGAGGCGGTATGCGGTAATCGCAGCAGATGCAGAGAAAAAACCGCATCTGCCGCGATTACCGCATACCGGCTGCAGTTGCGGCACGGACGTCAAGAGACAGCATCTCTGACAGGAGGACACCTCTTTGGAGAGGGGTGACCAACATCGAAGGGGACAAACGGAGGACCGGTTGGAGCTGACTGGGGAGTCCGGAGTTGTCACCGGCATACCGGAGCCAAGGCAGTCGGTCTATCCCTGACTGCAAACAGACAAGTTGTGGGACCGACATAAGGAAGCCATAGTGCCAAGGACTGAATCCCTACCTCAGTTCCAGATTGGGTCCAGGACACTTTAGGGAAAGGACCGAATTCTGATGGTGGCAGGATTATCTTGCTGTTGCTCCCGTCCGT
>JARQOC010000003.1:664206126-664258854 GCA_033576535.1 Allobates femoralis | reverse complement strand
TTCTGGCCCTAACTGTATATTGTATGACCATAATTGTGTAATAGCTGGGAACCTAATTCTATCGCATCAGGTGGGTGGTGACATCACAATGGAGAAAGGCTCTGTGGTACTGGGGCGGTGGCCGTCTCTTCCCCATGTCTGCTGTCTTTCCTTCCCCCGTTTCCCCCCCGTGCTCTTTCTCAATGTAAATAAATAAACATATTTTTACTTAAAAACCTGTTTCTGCATTTTTACTATTAATAATGTGTTTAAATTCCTGGTAATAAATGTGTAGGGCTTTGCTGTATTTTCTACTTCCAGTGCAGGTACACCAAGCAGCAACTGGCTGCCAACCCCTGCTGCCTGGTGTTACTTTTGCTGGCAATGAAAAATATAAGGGAGCCCTATTTTTTTGTAGATATTTATATAAAGAATAAAAAAAAATTGTTGTGGGCTTCGCTGTGCTTTTGTTTGTCAGTCAAGGTATTCAAGGCAGCTGGAGGTTGGAATTCTCAGCATGGTGTGGCCCAAGCATTCTGGCCCCGCCACGCTGAAAGTTGCAGCAAGCAACCACCCCGGAATTGGTGCCTCCATAAGAGATGCTAAATCTTGGAGTTACCCCGCTCTTCCATTTGCCCTGGTGGCAGTGGCAGACTAAGTAATAAAGGGGTTGATGTCAGCTTTTTTGGCAACTGATGTCAAACCCTACTTCTAATATCATATCATTATTTGGTATAACAACTGGTCATTAGTAATACTTTCAGTAAAAAGAAAATAAACACAGAAATAAATCCTTTATTGCATATAAAATATACAGAGACACCTCTTTATTCACTTTATGAGCTCCCACCAAGTTCCCCTCCGACGTAATCCTGTAATTACTGTAATCTTGCTGTGAAAGTGGTGGGGTGGACTGATGCATCACATGGCCCACATCTTTGTATTCCCAAATGACCAAAGACGGTGGCCACATGAGTAATTGTGCATGCACTCTCTTGGGTCCCCCGTGTGCTCTATCTGCATTCTCTCTGTCCCTTGCCATGAGATCTCTCTATTCCCTGTGAACTCTCTCTGCCTCCTGTGTGCACTTTCTGCCCCAACGTGCTTCATATGCCTTTCCTGCACTCTGTCTGCCCCCTATGCTCTCTTTGCCTCAGCTGTGTGCTCTCTCAGCTCATTTTGTGTGCTCTCTCTGCACCCTGTGCACACTGGGCTATTTCACGGGCCATATTAAAGGCTCTGCCCAGGTGCATCAGAGACCAAAATCCTTAACAGTCAGCTAGGTGTGGATTTATGACAGCAGGCTTTCTTTCCATTGGCCATCACTGTCTGAGTTAATAGAGACTGTGTGTTGGTTTTCTGCACTGAGAAGAACCCTGCCTTGAGAAGAAGCATGTCATGTGCTACCAAAGCGAAGATTGCAGTGAGAACACCCAGGGTGTCATTGATGAAAGGCTGGATTATTTCATCATGTAAGGAGCTTACTTGTGGCAAATCAGTCACTGAAGAGAATTGTTGTGGCTCCTGGTGATTTCTAGAATTCTTGCAAACTGGTTTTCCTCATGAGAACAGAAGCCACGATCTGTAAACCAAATATAACTTCAAGAGAATTGTGCTGTCTTCCAGGTGCAAAAATCAAAGATGTGTCTGACAGGATAACATTACCCTTCAGATCCACAGAGAGACCTACTCTTCAGACCTACAGAGAGATAACTACCAATTCCTCCTAATACATGTGGGCATAAATTACACAGCAAGAAAAGACCTGGAGTTCATCTATAGTGACATTGAAAACATAGGCAAGAAACTAAAAGAACCAGGAACCCAGGTGGTCTTCTCATTCATCCTACATGTGGATGACCATAAAACAAGGAGGTGGAAAAAGATTCTACAGGTGATGAACCTACCATGTTGATGGTGCCATCAGCAAGGATTTGGATTTCTGGGTCATGCAGTGAATAACCTACATGATGGACTACTTGCTAGTAGTGATGGGCGAATCCTAAATTACTCGGAATCGCTTGACTCTAGCGAGTCCGAGCCCAGGACTCGCTACTCGTTGCGAGTCTAGCGAGTCCAATGTTAATGAATGGGGAAGCGAGTAATAGCGAGTAGTGTGAGATTTACAAATCGCAGATGTGTCTCGGAAGCTTCAGCCTGAAGCAATCCTAGACTCGACTCCGAGACGACTCCGAGACGACTCCGACTCCGAGACGACTCCGACTCCGACTCGACTCCGACTCCGAGACGACTCCGACTCCGAGACGACTCCGACTCCGAGACGACTCCAACTCCGAGACGACGACGACTCCGACTCGACTCCGAGACGACTCCGAGACGACTCCGACTCCGAGACGACTCCGACTCCGACTTCGAGACGACTCCGACTTCGAGACGACTCCGACTCCGAGACGACTCCGACTCCGAGACGACTCCGACTCCGAGACGACTCCGACTCGACTCCGAGACGACTCCGACTCGACTCCGAGACGACTCCGACTCCGAGACGACTCCGACTCCGAGACGACTCCGACTCCGAGACGACTCCGACTCCGAGACGACTCCGAGACGACTCCGACTCCGACGACTCCGACTCCGACTCGACTCCGAGACGACTCCGACTCGACTCCGAGACGACTCCGACTCCGAGACGACTCCGACTCCGAGACGACTCCGACTCCGAGATGACTCCGACTCCGACTCCGAGACGACTCCGACTCCGAGACGACTCCGACACGACTCCGACTCCGTGACGACTCCGACCCCGAGACGACTCCGACTCCGACTCGACTCCGAGATGACTCCGACTCCGAGACGACTCCGACTCCGAGACGACTCCGACACCGAGGTGACTCCGACTCTGAAGCGACTCCGACTCTGAGGCGACTCCGACTCTGAGACTCCGACTCTGAGACTCCGACTCTGAGGAGACTCCGACTCCGAGACTCTGACTCTGAGCCTCTGACTCTGAAATTCATTAAATAATAAAAAAAAAATGCGTGGGGCTCCGCGCAATTTCTATGTCTAGCCAGGTACAGCTAAGCAGCTGGGGGCTGGAATCCGCAGCGCAGGGATGCCCAAGCTTTCTGGGCACCCCCGCTGCAAATTGCAGCCCGCAGCCGCCCCAGAAGATGGCGCGTTCATTGAAGCGCCATCCTCTGGCGCTGAACCCCGCTCTTCCAGCAGCCCTGGTGGCGGTAGCACGCTGGGTAATAAAGGGGTTAATACCAGCTTTGTTATACAAGCTGGTATTAAGCCCGAGATTCTTAATGTCAGGCCACGTTTAACCCAGCCACTAAGAATCTCCAATAAAGGGTTAAAAAAACACAACACAGAGAAAATTTTTTATTAGAAATAAAAAAAAAAGCCATTAGGGACTCCATCTTTAATTTAAAAAATCGTCTTCCGTCCGACGCAGTCCAAAACACGATGTCCTCTCTGCTACATCCCCTGTGCATAAATATAGATGTCTATGCACAGGGAATGAGCAGACTGAGAACAATCTCAGCACTGCTACATCAGGCAGCAGGAGGGCTCTAGGACCCTGGAGCTGCACAGAGAAGACAGCTGGACTCGGCTCACAAAGAAACAGCAGTTACTTTGCGAGTTTCCCTGCTATCACTGGCACAGTAGCCGAGTCTAATGCAAACAATGGCAATCCGAGTTTTGTCAGCGTTTCTGACAAAACTAGGATTGCTATTGATTTGCATTGGACTCGTGCGAGTAATCACTGGGAAACTCGCAGAGTACCGAGTCCTGCGAGTCCCTTACTACTCGCCGAGTAACGAGTCCTAGCGAGTAGATTCGCCCATCCCTACTTGCTAGAGATGGGCTGCACCTCACCAAGACTGGAAAATACATATTTGGAAGTCATCTTGCCATGCTCATCAGGAGAGCTTTAAAGTAGAACAATGTGAGAGATGAAGAAAAAGGTAAGGGAAAGACATACATCTGACAAATACTATTCAGAACCATGCTATTAAAAGTGAAAAGGAAGAACAAAAAAAAATCTGAATAATAAAAATATAGGAGAAAGAGAAACCTATCATAAACTATACAAATGCACAAACCATGAGCAACAAACAAGGAGAATTGGTGCTACTAACTGAGTTAATTAAATATGATGTCTTTGTAATTCCTAAACCTTGGTGGGCGATTCATATAATTAAAATACAAGGCTAGAAGTATGCAACTTATTTGAAATGAACAGACTTACTAAAGGATGATAACCACATATATCAGGATGGAGATCATTTATACCAGGATGGGGGACATATATATATATACCATATGTAGCAGGATGAGGAATATAAACCAGGATGAGGACCACGTACACCCTAAAGAGGACCATATAAATCAGAATGAGGGATATACATTCCAGGATAGGGACATATACCAGAATGTGGCCCAGGGTGAGGACATATATACCAGGATGGGAAATATATCAGAATGGGGAACACATATTCCATCCTGGAATATGTGTTCCCCATTTTTGGTATATTCCCCATCCTGGCATGTATGTCCTCATCCTGGTGTATATGGTCCCGCATTCTTATATATATGTAACAGGGTGAGGGCCATATATACCAGTATGAGGACGTTAATACATAATTAAGGCTGAGAGAGGGCAATTCATATGTCTTTATAGGATTTAGAATTCTACAAAGGCCCATATGGCTGACCAACATGCTTGGGGGAGCAAGATCCACATTTTTCATCAGGTGCAATTGAACTCTAGTTACGACACCGCCAATAACTCTTACTCAATGTCTATAAGTGAGCAAGTGGATTATAGATAATGCAAGCATATCTCTTGTAAAGATATGATACATTGAGTGACGTCAGCTGTCTGTTAGTAATTAGTATTGACGTTGCAGGAATACATTTTGAATGTGAATGAATTGATCACAAATTTATATTAACAAAGAAAGAAACATTACAAACACCTGTGAAATTGGCAAGAAATGCTTTGAACATTGTAGAGATAAGAACAAATTTTAGTTACATTTTGGTTGTTTAAGTGTGACACGATTCGAGTTGTTACAAACATGTTTATGAGTCAGTTCATCAAACTGGTCGACACGAATCTTCACGTTTTGTAAGAAGTTCCTGCTTCTATTTAAGAGGCAAGTCTCCAGGGAGAATAGTACAGTTCAATTAATGCAGTCTCTGATGCTGAACGGATGTTTTCTCTTCAACAATATAGAATTTAGCAATGTCTTTCTGCTTCAACTGTTTCGATAGCTTTCTATAAATTCTCTAATCAGTTTGCAACAACTGTTTTGATTTTCTTCTCTGGAATTCATTCAGACTAAAAAGATATCCCTCTCTTGTGTGATACTCCTATACTTTAAGGTACCGTCACACGTAGCAATATCGCCGCCATATGGCTGGCAATTTGACTTGAGCGCGCACATTCCGGGCACTTTTTTGCACATCGCCGTAGCCCTGTCACACATAGAGATCTCGCGTGCGATGTTCAGCAATCCTGCATTCCGGATATCGCCTGGCGCAGACCGGAAGCAATTTGACATTCCCACGTTGCCGCCATATCGCCGCGTCACGCGCCACCACCTCATAGCGATGTGGCCGTAGAGTGTGAGTACGGTGAGGAGACAGGCGTGCCAGAGTGTTTTTCACCGCGCCCCTACCACTCCGAATTCCCGACACAACTGCGTAACCATTGGTCAACCTTGTCAGGATGGAGTCAACTTTAATCCATGTCAACTGGCTGCAAGTGTGATTTAGTTATTGCCAACACCTGTTAGGTGCCACGGGTAAGTTACAGGTGCTGTTAATTACACAAATTAGAGAAGCATCTCATGATTTTTCTAACAGTGCCAATACTTTTGTCCACCCCCTTTTTTATGTTTGGTGTGGAATTATATCCAATTTGGCTTTTGGACAATTCTCTTTTGTGTTTTTTCATTGAAGACAAATTAAATGAAGATAATAATGCCAAAGAATTTGTGATTGCAATCATTTTCAGGAAGAAACTGAGCATTATCTGACAGAATTGCAGGGGTGTCAATACTTTTGGCCACAACTGTAAGTGAATAAATATTATTTTACACTTTACAGTAAGTTAGGCGTGTACAACAAATGGCCTGTGTTTCCCCAGTTTTGTCTACAAGTACTCCAGAAGTCTCATTACTCTGTCCTTGAAGTTCATCCTAGGATTAGCAATTAGTAATGAGAAAGCAAAAAAAAAATGCTTGAGTGCACTGTACTCAAATTAAGTAGGTAGGACAGGCTCAACTCAAGTACTGTGTTTATAGAAGTCAAGTGGAAACTTTAGAATTTTCCAGATGACCCTAAGGGTACCTTTACACAAGGCAACTTTTCTAGGAATTTCACTGGCAACTTACTGGTTGCAGTGAAATCATGGACACATTGTTCTATCTTGTTGCTGTGTACAAATGTAACAATGTGTCCATGATTTCACTGCAACCAGTAAATTGCCAGTGAAATTCCTAGAAAAGTTGCCTCGTGTAAAGGTACCTTTATAGGAAACAATGCTCAACTGAAAAAGGAAAAGCATGGGAAAGACACCTGGATGCATCTCTGATTCCAAGGTTGCTACTGGGAACAATGGTTGTCAGAATATTAGGCTGTGTGCATGTTACATGTTTATCGCATTTTTTGATGCTTTTTAAGTATAGATTCGTCACAAAAGATTACCGTAAGTAAAGTCAATCCTGAAGTGCCATTCATACATTACTTATTTATGACTTGCAGAATTGGTGCAGAAAATAATCCTCAGTATGTCAATTATTTGGATATGTGCATACATTGAATACTTGGAGGAATTTCTGGACCATTTCTGCATCTTTTGGCAAGAAAAATGCAGCAGCAAAACTGTTCGTTTTGACACATTTTTGCCATGCTTCTGATGCGATCTTGCATGCGTTTTTAAATTCAACTTCTTCCTGCGTTTTTCTAGTGTTTTTGTACACTAATGAATTATACAGCATTCATTGGTGTCCAAAAATGCTAAGAAAATGCCAGTGAAAAAAGCATGCAAACATGAATTAAAAACATGGCAAAGGCTGGGGTCACACTTGGGCTGGGACCCATGCTTCCAGGCAGCGCTAAAATCTTAGCAATTTCTGTTGTTGCTGACAGCGTTATCGGCAAGCGCTGCCTGCCTCTTAGAAACCCGTAGTTTACTTTAGTTGCAGCCGTACTCAGAGCTCCAAGATGGACACTTTAGCTGAGTGCACAGGAACGCTGCCTGCATTTACTTTAAATCATCACCATTTTTTAAACATAATTTGTTTGTTAGAATGGTTGAAATTTTATCAGCAATTTCTAATTTTTCCAACAAAAATTTCTAAGGCTGGCTTCACACCACAGTAGCCTATAGGGCCAGATGGAGCCGGATGGTTTCATCTCTGCGGTGGAATCCGGGAGAATACGGATTATTCTCTCCAGACATAAAAATGTTGCTGGCAACATTTTTGTGTCCGGGGAGAAAAATCTCCCCAATTTGCCGTATCCCGTATTAGCCCGGAGGATCTGGGGCAATCCGGCGCTCTCTAACATGGGAACCTATGGGTCCGGATTGCCCCGGACGGACCGGGAGGATCCGAGAACTGGACACTGGCGGCTGCACGCCGCTGTTTTTTCAGGACCGCGGCTGGCTCCCTGCCAGACGCAGTCCTGAATCATTAACAGCTGCAGCTGCGTCCGGCTGCACAAAGGTTCTGTGTGCTGATCCAGTCCAGGGCTGTCAGGTTCAAGCCTCACAGCCCCGGACCGGATCACACAGTGGTGTGAAGCCAGCCTAAGCCATTTTCTTTTTGGACCACATAACATTTAGGCTGGAAACACACGAGCATCTGAAAAATCTTACCATTTCTCATTCAAGAGAGTAGGATGAGTGATATCTGTTTTTTGATCCTTGTGGAATGCGAGTGCAGTGCCATGGTGTGTTTTTTTCTCAGCTAACAGCATTGTGATATCCGTGTGACATCCGTGTGCTGTCTATGTGCAATGCACTTTTAACATGGTCTTTCCCATGCTGTATAAAGTTAAAAAAAGAAGACAGACCTATCTGATACCTAGATTGATCAGAATAGTAAAGTACCATTACATGGCACGACGTTGGAACGATGTCGGCAACGATCTTGTGAGTGCGCGGTCATTTCCGACATCGTTTTGACATCGTTGGTGAGATGTCACACATCTAGATATTGTGGACGATGCACCAACGATGTAGTGAGCAGGTATTTTTCGCACAACCCAGCAAACGATCCCTGCTCATTGCTGTGAATGGGCGAAGTCGTAAACTACATCGTTAATGCAGTGTCAAACACAATGATATACAAGGTTGGCTGATCGTTGATCGTGTGATTTAAGAACATGTTCTCAAACCTGCGATCAGCGATCCAACGACTTATCGTAGTTGAATCTCAGTGTTAGACGAAACGATGTCCTACCGATGTCGCTTGAACGACTCCAAACCTGTGACATTTAAGCAATATCGTTAACGATGTCAAGCCATATAATGGGGCCAATAGATAGATAGATAGATAGATAGATAGATAGAAAACAAAAAAACAGAAAAAAATGCACAGCACTCAAAGACATAGTGTGAACTGGTGCCAGCAGGGATGCTGGATCAAACAACCAGAAAAAAGTTCTCTGCAGCACTCCGCTACTACCAATAATGCACACATGCTAACAAGCGGTATATGAGGAAAAAAATTTAAAAACTTACCGTATATACTCGTGTATAAGCCGACCCGCGTATATGCCGACCCCCCTACTTTTGCCCCCAAAACCTGGGAAAACCTATTGACTCGTGTATAAGCCGAGTCCCGAATACAGTATTCAGGACTCGGATTCGTAAACTCACTCAGACTCGCTCAGAATCGCTAAGACTCGCTCAGAATCGCTAAGACTCGCTCAGACTCGCTCAGACTCGCTACTGACAGCGGGTATCCGAGTCTAGCGAGTGAGAAAAAGTAAACTCTGACAAAACTAGGATTGCCATTGACTTGCATTGGACTCGTTACTGTGCGAGTAATCGCTGGTAAACTCGCAGAGGACCGACTCCTGCGAGTTTCTTACTACTCGCAGAGTAATGAGTCCTAACGAGTAGATTCGCCCATCCCTAATACAGTGACTCGAGTATAAGCTGAGGGGGGGACTTTTCAGCCCAATTTTTGGGCTGAAAAACTCGGTTTATACGCGGGTATATACAGTATGTTTTTTTCAAAAAACTCAGTATTCTTATTTTTTTATTTTCTGAGGTTCTTGGTACATACATTGGCCAATGTCTGTTTGCTCATCAACCACGACAATTAAAAAATAAGAATATTGAGCTTTTTAAAAAAAACGTAGGTTTTTAATTTTTTTCCTCATATACCACTTGTTAGCATGTGTGAATTATTGGTAGTAGCTGAGTGCTGCAGAGAAATTTTTTCTGGTTGTAGATAGATAGATAGATAGATAGATAGATAGATAGATAACAAGAAAAAAAACTGCACAGCACTCAAAGACATATATGAACTGGTGCTAGCAAAGCTGCAGGGTTATATAATATGAAAAAAATCCTTGCAGCACACAGCTACTACCAATGATGTACATAAGCTACTAGCTATATATGCTGTGCAGTTTTTTTTTCTTGTTATTTATCATATGGAGTTGCAGGATCCATGCTGCAATGTGCACCCTCATTACCTACAGGTGATGGAGGGTCTAGATGGTGTCTGCCCACTTAGTAGTGGGGAACCGGACAAGGAGGATAGGGATATCAGCGTAGGACTCATCAGACCCTGAAGTCACTTTGTCGCAGTTGATGAGCAAACAGACATTGGCCAATGTATGTACCAAGAACTTCAGAATTAAATAAAAAATTGGAGATTTTTGAGTTTTTTGAAAAAAACGTAAGTTTTTTAACTTTTTCCTCAAATATATATAGCTAGTAGCTTATGTACATCATTGGTAGTAGCTGTGTGCTGCAAGGATTTTTTTCATATTAGATAGATAGATAGATAGATAGATAGATAGATAGATAGATAGATAGATAGATAGAAAAAAAGCAAAACAGCACAACTGTTATTTGTCGGGTGCAAAGCCCCCCTACCATACAAGTGGCATAGATCCAAGAAAAAATGGAGGCAGCACTTCCTTCAATTCAGTTATATGGGCTTTATTCCCAGGCAGCAACGTTTCGACCTTGTGGTCTTTCTTAAGCAGTGTAACTGCTTGAGAAAGACCACCAGGTCAAAACGTTGCTGTCCTGGGAATAAAGCCCATATAACTGAATTGAAGGAAGTGCTGCCACCATTTTTTTTAGATAGATAGATAGATAGATAGATAGTAGGAATAGTTAAAATAAGTTACCAGTGTCCCACTGCTTGCTTTCGGGGCCGCCCATTAAGCTTCATTCATGGTCGCTGCACTGACCAGCAAGAGCCAATCACAGATACTCACTCTCTATGAGAGCATCTGTGATTGGCTGATGCAATCAGACTGCATTTCCACAATGTGGATAGTGATTATGCAAGGTTCCCATATACATTAATGTATGGCAACCAATCTGCTGTCAAACTGTGTAAAATAAATAAATAATTTAACAAAAATGCTTGGGGCTTTGCTGTATTTTTCAGTGTAGAACAGATAACACGATCCTCAGCTGCCTAATTTTACCTTGGCTGGCAAAAAAAATGCATAGGACTCTGCCCTATTTTTAATTGTCAGCCAAGGTAAAACTAGGTGGATGCTATTATCAGTGGGGTAAAGGCCCATTGTTTTAGGGCTCCCCACGCTAAAGCCTAGCAGCCTGCAGCCACCCCTGAAAATGGCTCATTCATCGCAGTGCCATTTCCAGGTGCTTTTCCTTGCTCTTCCAACAGCACATTAGGTATTATGGGGTTAATGCCAGCTTTGTATTGTCAGCTGGGATTAAGCCCAAAATTCTTAATACCAGGCCAATATTAGACACAGCCATTAAAAATGTCAAGTAAGTAGTCAGGAAGACACAGCACACATTGAGAAAACAATTCCAAAGTAACTGCTTGATAATGGTTACTAAGGCAACGGTGTCCTCAGTTGACCTCAGTGACTCCCCACTTATCTAGCTGCAGCTGTCAGGTCAGTCATTCAATATTCACAGGCCACAGGAACAGAACACTTAGTTCTTCCCACAGCCTCTGATGAAACAGAGCTGAGAGTACATCATGTCAAGCAGACAGAAGACATCATGGCTATGAGGGTCAAGGGCGTAATTAAGACGGAGTCCAAATTTGTGTTTGAGTTTCAGTGTTTGGGTTTCATACTATATGCAGATTAGTGTTTGGTTTTTTTTGCTATCAGTGTGCTGTCCATGTGCTGTGCATTTTTTTTTATTCAATAAATTTTTATTAACAAGAACAAATACAAAGAAAATATTAGCAATGTAGACAAGCAATTACAACAAAGATTAACAGCATAAGTTAAACAGAAGTATACAACTGGCTAAAAATAGACTAACATGAGGCAGTTTCTGAATCCCCTTTGTTTATGTAAGTAAACAATTAGAAAATAAGACATTAATCAAAAACATCAACAGTTAAGAAGAAATAGGGAAAAACAGAGGAAGGATGAGATGGAAAGAGAAAGGGTGGGGTGAGGAAATGGCCTAGCCGGATGTGTTAATCAGCCAATTTTAGGGGTTATAGCCCTGCTATTGGAATAGCATGTGGAAAAGAGAACCAGTATTCCCAGTCCAAGGCTCAAGCTTCTTTTGTTTTAAAATGAAACTCCAAGTAGTATTCATAATGAGACTGCAAATTAAGTTGACAAATAAGATCAAAGATGGATGGAGGACCAGAATGTTTCCACTTTGTGCTATACAGTATCTAGCTGCTGTCAAGGTGTGAAAAATAAGCATTCTAAAGTTTTTGGGAATCAGGACAAAATCCATGTTCAGGAGAGCTAGCAAAGGATCTAGGGTAACAGATAGTCCACAAAAAAATTTGACTTGAGATGAAAAACCTCAGTCCAAAATGGCTAAATCTTTAGGCAAGACCACCAGATGTGAAGAAGAGAACCTCGAGGGAGCAGTCTCACCAACACAGATCTGAACTGTCAAGGAAGGCGTGCACTCCGCGATCAGAGGTTAGATACCAGGCCATATGTAGTTTCTTAAGCTGTTTAGTATGCTTGATGCAGGAGGACAGTTTTAGGGTGCACAAAGAAGCCTTAAAATGTTGATGTGATGTTGTGGAGACATAGGGGTCAGTGGGTGCTCTCGTCCGCCGGCCCAGCCGCCTTTCGAAAGACAGCATGGACCAGGGCTCATCCCAAACTGAACGCCCGAGCTCCTTACCCGTGGGCGGAACACTACTCAGACAACACAGGGTGAGGAAACCACAATATTAAGGCTTTTTTGGATTTCCAGTTAACAGCATATAACACATAAACAGCAAAACACAAAATGTAACAGGCAACAGAGTCCCATCCTTCTGCTGGCTCACCAGGGTATAGAATATAGCACAGCAAAGTCTTTGGGTGTATCGAAGAACTTCAAGCAGCGCACTGCGCATGCGCGAGGTTTGCTTTACGGCAGCTCATCACTGGTTCTAATGACCTATTTGAGAGTTCCAATAAAGGGATTATAAATCAGGATTTAACCAATTCATTCTAGCTATATAACAATGCCACGCCAGTGGGAAGGCACAGAAGAGAATGAGGTGGATCCACATAGTTTACCTCAAATGTTAGTCTGGTAGGTGACCTGAAGGCTTGGAAAGATTCCAGCTGCATCCATTTTTGGAAAAAGTCAGAATGCCACCACTCCCTCAGCGCCTCAGCCAAGGCAGCTCTGTTGTAGGTCTGGATGTTAGGGACTCCCATGCCTCCTATGTTTAAGGGGCAATAGAGGACTTTAGTTTAATACCTGTGTTTTTTTCCCCATCCATATGAATTTAATAAGAGTAGGCTGTAATTTAGAGATTAGGTTTGCAGAGATTTTGACTGGAAGACACCTAAATATGTAAAAAAAATCCTAGGATGAATAAAAATTTTGACAACTTGTATCTTGGCAACCCAAGAAAGAAAAAGATGTGAAAAATATAGAAATTCTTTATTCACTATGGAAGTTAACAAATCCATGTTGCTACGTACTAGAAGGTGGATTGGAGCTAACCTTATCCCCAGATAGTTTATCCTTTCCAGAGACCATTTAAGGGGGAGAGCGTATTCTGGTTTAATTGTCATATCCATGGGAATATGTAAAGGCAGTATTACACTTTTAGTAGCAGTGAGCTTTTAATAGGAGACATGCGAGAAGTTATCAAGACCATTAACAATTGCTGGAAGGGGTGCTCTGGCTCAGCACAAGTGATGATATCATCATCTGCGTAAGGGAAAGAATTTTATGATCCATCTCTCCCACCCTGATTCCAACTATACAAGGATCTTTTGAATCAAATCCGCCAGGTTTCCATTATTAGCATAAAAATCAAGCGAGATAGGGGGCATCCCTGGCGTGTCCCATTAGTAATTTTGAAGTTCTTAGACCAAAATCCCAAAGCTAAAATCGAGGCTTTGGGATTAGAGTACAGGGAAAGAATAGCTGAGAGGAAAAGACCATGAAATCCAAATTTAAGGAGGACTACATTCAAATAACGTCAGCTAAAGTTGTCAAAAGCCTCTTTGGCATCCTGGAAAAGAAAGATGCAGAGTAGTTTTGCAAGTTCAGCAATGTTTATTAAATGTATCATCCCCCTAGTACCGTACTTTGCCTGGCGCCCAGTTTTAGACCCTACCTGATCTGCCAAAATCAGTGAAGGGAAAACCATATGAAGCCGCGTAGCCAAGAGTTTCATATATATCCTAATGTCACATTTAAGCAACAAGATGGGTCTAAAATTACTTTGACTTATGGGGGGCTTGCCTGGTTTTGGCAGGATAACTATCATTGCTTCTAGATTAGCAGGGAAAATGGAACCTATACTTTGCCAGAAATTGAAAGTACGTGTCATGTACAGGATTAAAGTTGTAGTGAACTGGTGGTAATACTTATTTGTGAGGCCATCTGGGCCAAGTGTCGACAAGGATTTAGAGGCCTTGATGAATTTATGCATTTCTTATATGATGAAGGGGGCATTGAGAGCAAGTAATTGATCGTTCGATAGGCATAAAAAGTTTACATTTTTCAAATACAGACCAATAAGATGAGATGTAGGTTGGGGTGTGTTGAGGTCAGAATTGAAATTGTAATAAAAGTCTGCAAAGCATTCAGCTATTAGTATTTTCACTGAATGACGAATTGGGGTGTTGTCAGGGCCTATAATTTGGTCTATCTGGTTCCTTTGCTCTGTGTTGTTTATTCTCTTGGCTAACAGCTTGCCTACTCTATCACTCATTGCATAGTGGAGTATTTTGAGTTTTCTCAGGTTATTTTCTACTTCCTCCAAGAGAGTTGTACATAGTTAGAGTCTGAGAGTAAAAAGTTGATGAGTAATTTTATCCGTAGGGAAGGATTTGTTTAAAGACTCCAAATCTTTTATCTTATCTAAGGAGTTGTTTTTTAGGTCTTGCACATGCTTTTTTCGAAGGAGGTAATTTTAATGCACATCTCTCTAATATATGCTTTTTGGGCCAACCATAAAGATCTGAGATTCCGAGATTTCCCCATTATCATTAAATTTAAAATATTCTTCTAAGTTCTGGAAAATAGTATGGTCTTTGTGTTTATCGTTAAACTCACTGGAGCATGATCAGACCATGAGTTATTACCCACAGAGGTGTCTTTGCATAAGTCAATGGATTTGCTATCCACAAGAAAAAGTCGATCCTACTATAGGATCTATGTCTGGAAGAAAAGAAAATATAATTAGGTTCAGATGCGTGAAAATACCTCCAAATGTCATGAAGGTGGAATTCTCCAGCAAGTTGCGACAATTCCTTTCTAGTAGTAGCAGGAGTCAAACAATCAAGGCTTCTAGACATGGGTAAGTTAAAATCCCAGCAGATAATTTGATTACCCTGGGACACCTCCTTTTGTTTTGTTAGAAACTTCCTAATTAACAAAAGTTGGGCAGAATTTCGGGAGTAAACTGAGGCAAAGGTGTATATCTTCCCCTCAATGGAGCCAATCAGGATTATATACCTGCCCTCCGCATCAACCACTGAATCAGTAAGCCTAAAAGCCACCGTATCCCTGACCAAGACACACACTCCAGCTCTTATCTCTTCTGCATTCTCAAAGAAAGTCAGCAGGAATTTAGGATGATATAGGCGGGTGTTATCTCCCTTTAGAAGGTGCATCTCCTGCACAAAGATGATGTCACCACCCAATCTGAGAATTTCCCTCCAAAGCATGGATCTCTTACATGGAGAGTTGAGGCCATTAAAGTGATCCAAAACCCACAAACTGACTTCCCCCCCGTATCTTTAGACCTGTCCCTGCACCCCCTCTTATCATTTCTAGCCATCCCTTTTGCAGAAAAAATCGATTTTGTAAAGTAGAGAAAAAGTTATATTTACTTTGTCCTGTGTGAGTTCTCTGTTTCTGAGGAAGCAGCAAATAGGCTGCCTGTCTGCTGCTGCCTTGTAATTATGCACGCCCCTTATGTTATGTCGCGTCGTTATGACGCGAACTTAGCCCCGCCCCTTTCATGACACGGCCAACTTCTCACCACAGGATACAAGCCACAGGGGGCGGGCATAATTAATTAGTGGGCGGAGGCAGCAGTACACAGCCCCGCCTATGGATTGAAACTGAAACTTGATTGAACAACACGTAACTATGATCATAATTCTATACTTTAATACTTAGACTTTTGCCACAAATAGGGAGAGTTAGAAAACAGGGGTGCAGGGACCCCTCTATAGAGTTGGAGGGACATGCACGGAGCTCTGAGGAGCCCGTCGCATGTGCACCTTACAGGAGAAGCCCACCTGAGTGGGCGTACGGTCTCTAGGGGGACTACGCCCCCCCTAAAGACCTCAAGCAATCATTTATTTTTTAATTTTAACTATTTACAATACAGAGAAAAGTTTGCTCATCCCTGCAACAGCCAGGATGAGCAAACTATGCAGTAGCTGCATTGCTCAGGATTACACATCCTGAGCAATCCGGTTACTGCAGTGCGGATGCTAGAACCGCTCCGAAAACTGCAGCCTTTAACGCAGGCTGCAGAGCCAGAGACGGACACCGGATTGCTTGTGAAGCAATCCGGTGTTTAGCATAGCCTCCTATGAGGAGCGTTTCCTGCTCCGGTTTTGAGCTTTTTGAAAGCTCAAAACCGGATCAGGTTTTTAAAACAAAAACGGAGATGTGACCCTAGTCTTATTAGTTTTATGTTAAGTAAATGTTTTTTTTTGCACCTGATTATGTGTAGTCTCTTTTATTACATCCCTATGAAGGTCACTGATCACTTTTAGAGCACTGAAATTGCAAACATTAGATATTATAGGTATTTTTCTTTATGTGAACTCGTTAGAACCGATATTGTATGTGACGGAGGGTTAAAAATATAAAGTCGGTTTATTTTATACATGCATTTTTTTTCAGGCAACTTATAGAAGTATATAGAGAAAAAAAGCTCCAAAGCCACACAGTTCAGCAGCCTCTTTAGACACATCTAAGGTGGAGTTTTCATGAAATCACAAAGTCAAATCCACTTTTCTTGGACACTTAGTCCGTATTCATATTGAATGAAAATGCTACGTTTTCTTACTGCTATTTTTAAAGAGAAATTCTGCTGCAATTAAGTGTTCAAACAGTTAAACGTTTTTCATGAAAACTTCATTGACTGTGCATCTAAAGAAGTTTCTTCTTCTAGAAGTTTCTTTGGGTGGTTTCACAGTGGCGTATGCAAACGCAGCGCATTGAACACAGCCAAATGCTTGCGCACTGTGTTGCTATGTTTATCATGGGAATGCATGTGCCTGCGTTTGGCTGAGTTCGGTTGCGTTTGCGTTCTGATTCGCATAATTTGTGCGCCCTCTGAGCGCACTCCCAACGTAGCCTGTTGCATTTTTTGTGCGCACAAACCACGCATTGAAGTCAATGGGTCCACCGTGTCCTCTGCATGACAGCGCAGGAGAACGCTGCAGATTGCATTGAAATCTCTCCCGGTGGTCGCGCTGATTAGCGGCAGCCACTGGGAGATCAGCTAGAGCCGCCACTGATATCCTGTCGGTGTCGGCACGGGAGATTTGAAGAAACAGCTGATCTGACAGCTGTTTAAATCTCCCGCGACAACACCAAATAGGTGATGTCGATGCGGGAGATTGGAAACAGCAATATGCTGTTTCTTATCTCCTGCACCGATATAACCTATTCGGTGTTGGCGCAGGAGATTTAAACAGCTTTCAGATCAGCTGTTTCTTCAAATCTCCCACGCCAACACCAGTGGGGGATCAGCTGTGGCTGGGAGCAGGAGATCTCCACAGCTGATCTCCGCCTCCTGGCCACTGCCGAGACAGCTGATTGGCTGGCATGGCTGCATACTAATGTGAATGCATGCCGAGATTCTCCACTGCGTTCACATTAGTATGGCTGTGTTTGTGTCTGCATGCCCTACACCACAAAGGCTGAAACCAGCCTTTGTGGTGCCAAAAAACACATGGAAGCAAATTTAGTCCTCTCTCTCTATTAGAAAGTGCAAGATCTTATCATCAGCACAGTTCTCTCTCTCTTTGCCTCTCCTCTCCCTATGTATATTTTCCAAGCAATAACAAACTTTTCATTTATGAGATTTTAACAAATTTTTTGGCATTAACTCACATTTTTTGCAAAGTCTCGAAAAAAGTGGGAAATTTTTGTTTTTAGAGATCTGCTAAACTCTCAATAAGGAACAATTATATATGAAATATATAGACAGCTATTCTTTTGTATGGATATTGTGTAAGGCTAGGGTCATACTTGGAAGGCAAAATGCGGTTACCGCATCCAGATCTGGATGCGGTAATTGCAAATGCCTTCAGACACATTTTGCCTACAAAATGGGTTTGGAAACCTGCACCCGGTAACCGGATTGCCCATATGTGCAATGCGGGTGTCGGATGCAGGATATGTTGCGGTAATAGAAATGTTGCCCGGCTTCCCAGCATGGCTTTTGTTGTCCAGGAATTAAATCGGTTGAAATAGGATTGTCCCGGGCGAATCCTAGAAAATCCGGTTTTGTCAGATTTTTTCAAGGGACTACAGGAATCATTACTGTACCCGGCTCCACTCACATTTGCGGTTTCCAATTGAAATCCGGGTACGGATTAGAAAACTGTTGCCTGCATGATTTATACCGCAGGCCGGACAATCGGAATGGGGTAACCGGATTGTATGTAGTGCAACCCAGTTTTATAATGGGCTCCTATGGCCTGCGGATCCTGAGCATTTTTACAGCTCAAAACCGGATCAGGATCTGCATTTGCTACCACAAATGTGACCCTAGCCTAATACTGCATTGTCTTTACAAATTTTTCAGCTTCACCTTTGTTATCAGTTTACTAAGGGTTATGTTCACAGAACATTTTTTCAGCAGGTTCAAAATTTCCATTTTTTACATGGAAGAACTTCAAGAAACTCTCATTTTATCTATTGTTTTGTGATCCTCAAGTGACACTTTTTTGTGCTTTGTTGTCATTTCCAAAGTGCCTTTTCAATGCTTTTAACTGCCAATGGATTTTTTGGAGTGTTTTTACAGCGTTCTTGGGACATCTTTTGTACTAGCATTTTCTGTAATTTTGTTTAACTCCATTCAATAGGGAATGAAATTGCTAGTGGTGATTAAATCAAAAATAAAGAGAAAATACTCAAAAAACTGCTCAGGAGTCTTTCAGCCATCCTTTGAGCCATCCCATTATATTTTAAAATATAGAGCATCTTTAGAGTGAATAATGACTCGGGAATAGAAAGGTTACAGCATCTTTGAAAACTTGGAGCAGGGAAAAGACATTCAAAAGACTGAACACATGAACAAGAAGGCTAAGTTCACATCTCTGCATTGGTGCATTTTGCATGCATTGCGTTTGCATAGCGATAGCGCACGCAAACGCAATGCAAAAGCATGCAAATGCAATTCAAGCGCAGTTGAAACACATGCGTTCGTGCACCCATTATATCTTATGGGTGAACGCATGCAAATGCAGTGAAACGGAACTCCAAACGCAAGTGCAAAGTGAGGTTGTGTTTGAACGCAAGGTTTGCTGTAGCACACGGAAAGTCTCCGGAAATTTGAGCATGCTACAATTTTTTCCACCCACAGATTGTCAGTAAAAAAAAATTGCTTATCTGCTCTGCCCCTTTAGCTAACATTGGTCTATGTGCTATCCTTGTTTTCCACAGATAGCTCTCTGACAGAAAAAAACTGTTGTGTGAACCTGGTTTGAGGGTTGATTTTGGCACTGAAACAGCAGTGATGAGCTTATTACCAGGCTGGCATATGTGAAATGTATTGACATCATAATAGCACCACTTTAACCTATACAATATGATCTGCTATGTGGACAGAGAGAGCTGACTTAAAGATTAAACAATCATCCTCTCCTCTGCTAATGAAATTTCATGCTTTAAATACATTTTCTTACTTTGGCCGGCTTCTCACCACGGCCAGATCCGATCCGGGGCTGTCAGGGATGACCCGGTCCGGTGTGCAGCCGGATGCCACTAATAGCAGCCACAGCTGATGATTATTCAAGATCGTGGCTAGCAGAGAGCTAGCCACAGTCCGGAAATTACAGCAGCATGCAGCCGCCGGTGTCCGGTTGCCGTATCCTCCCGGATCGGGGCAATCCGGCCCCATAAACTCCCATGTCAGGGAGCGCCGGATTGCCCCGGATCCAGGAGGATCCGATTTTGGGAGATTTTTGTCCCCAGACACAAAAATACTGCATCTTCCGATTTTGTGTCCAGGAGAAAAATCCAATTCCTCTCGGATTCTCCCAGACACATGGAAACCGGATGGCAGAGAGCTGCCATTTGGCTCCATCTGGCCCCATAGGATACTATGGGGTCAAAATCCGGTCCGGGGCTGTCTGGTTTATACCGGACAGCCCCGGATCGGATTAAACCGTTATGTGAAGCCAGCCTTTGCTGCCGCTCTTTGTTTTAGTATGCAGCTACTGAAATCTTATCATTGTCTCTTTTGCATTAGACAACTTCTTTATAAAAAAAAAAAAGAAAAAAAAAGAAAAATCGTAGATGGTAATAAGCTTCTTAATATATTGACTATTTTTTCAAATGTATTATATAATGTTAATAATGAGAAAAATAATAACAGTTTATCTTTTTTGCTGAAAAAGATATAAATTCACAAAGTCATCGAAAATTGCAAAGAAGTAAATAAACTAATTACAACTCTGTATCCTGATTAGCATACAAATCTGCATGTAAGACATATGGAATTTGGAGTAGATTTATTTGTGGCAAAAACTTGAATCACACTGAGGATTTTCTCAGTAAATTAAATGTACCTTGTTATGCTCAGGAGTCTTTCCAGACCATAGAGCATTTTTTTTTTGCACTTTTTTATCTTTTTTGCGGGGTGTGGCTGGGCCCCATAGGGTGTCATTCATCTAGTGGTGTGGATGCATCGTGTGGCTACCCATTTGGTCTGGTGGCAGGGACCGGTGGGTGGCATACAGACACTCTGCACCGCTGACATCAGTGTGAATGGCATCCTATGTGCAGATCATCTCGTGCATAGCAAAACCACCTCCCCCATATATGGCAGGTCCAGGGTGTTTCTGTGCACCTGTGTCTGCAGTGTATAATGGTGTCTGACCACATCCTGCCAAGTGCATTGTTTGATTTCATTTGGCTGCAATCGGTGAGTTAACTCTCATTACCCACATGCAAAAACAAGATGGCAGCCCCCAGTATTTCAATTTAATTTTGTTTTAAAAAACACTGATTATGTGGTGCCCCTGTGTGTTGATCGCCACAGTGGTACTGCCCCTACTGCACAGGTGTGGTGCCATTGCTCTCAGGTAAGATAGGGACATAAAACTGAGACACACATCTTATACCCAACACCAGTCCCAACTCCAGGCCAGGGGATGATAGGCAGAAGAAACTCACCTAGAGCAGACGCCATCTGATGGCTGGAGGAAGGAGTAGCTTTTAGGGGGTGGGAACACAGTTAGTGAGAAGTCAGAGACAGAGTGAGGAAGAAGGAAGAGCAAGATGGAGTTCTAGGGGACACTGGAGCTGTGGTGTAATGGGGCCAGTGGATAGGTCAGTCCAGGAAACCTCAGTGCCGAGAACCCCGAATCTACAGCCAACTTCCAGGTCATGGTTGAGGAATTAGCTGCATGAGGGGACTGGCCCTAATCTGGTGTGAGACTGTATGTTCAAGCCAGGAAACCAGAGGCTACTGGACTGCAAGTGCAGTGGCCAACACCGTGTACCCTCCCAGGAACAGTGTCTACAAAGGGTCAAGAGGACATGTTGACTGTTGCTCAGCATGGTCCGCAGTTGGCTGCCTAGGGACTTGTAGTACAAAGTCACAGAGGAAGAACAGGAGGAGAACAAGCCAAAAAGAGCCGCACAAAAAGGCTTATGAAAGGTGTCTCAGTGGAGTGTCCCTGGTCTACCTGAGGGCTGGCCAAGCTGCACAGTGGGAGAGCACAGTACCCTGGCTGGGTTTGCACTTAACAAAGTAACAGTAAAGTGCCTGGTAAGAACTGCAACCCCTGTGTCTGTCCACTCCTTCTGCTTCTCCCTGCACCAACAACTACCACCATCATCCACATTGACTATCATACTAAACCCTGGGGGCCCACTCTTTCCATGGGGAGTGATACATCTAGCTGCAACAACATCTATTCCCCGGGGTCACTATAAGCAGCGCTGGTTATTCTGATCGGAATTCACAGATGCCGTCACGATAGACTTTATTACCCCTGTAAATATCCCCTTTTTATGCTCAGTCAGGGCCACGACCACCAGGACTGTCACCGTGACATCCACCTGACTGATCCCAGATGGTCGAGTACCTCCTCCCGGTTACGAACATTGCAATTACATAATCAGTAATTATTAATACAAAAATTACCATAATGGAACCTTCCCTTTAAGCTTCCTATGAATCATCGGTTATGCGTATTATAATGTTGATTGCAGATCTCTTGGGGGCAGAATCCTGTAAGAAATAAACATATTGACTTACATAAACAGAAGTAATGTATTTTCTAACAGACAGAAATTCACATTTTCATCTTGTGACTTCTGCTTTCATATTCGTTCACCCAGTAGTTTTCTAGGTCTTTTATACCTCTGTTCTCTAGAATATAGAAATACAGAATTCAAACTGATGACTCAGTCATGTCACTTAAGTAGCACTAATGGCACATTAAGAAGAATAGAGGAAGATGTTGTGAAGACATGTGAATGCTTTACAGTCCTTCAGAGCTGATTCTTGTATGTCCGTTATACAAACCATAGTTCTACTGCTGAATAAAATGAACTAGCTCATACTCGTGTATTTTGACATACATACTATTAAACAATATTACTAGGTAGCACACATGTATATGACACATATGTATTTTGATGAAATTGCGGTTAAATTACAGGGGCTCAAGCTGGTATAACTATTTCATTAAAATTATACGTTTTACAGCATTTTACAGATTTATGTTGCCTGAACATGTTACATACATTTATTTAAAATTATATATCTTTTGATTTTTTCACATAGGTCTTTGATTGCAGCAGCCACTAGGTACTGTGCAATCAGACAACATATTTACATTTAGAAGCTTAAAGGGAACCTGTCAACTTAGAAATTATATACAAACTATGGACAGAGTATTATCAGAGCATTATAAAACGTTAAACAGATGTACGACTCATGTATTTTTTTGTGGGGAAAGATTCAACATAACTTGTATTATATTTAAGATCTTACACTGTACATTCTACACTTCGTAGTCCAAGGTGTTGTCCTACTAAGTGATTGACAGCTTTCTCTGTATTATTGTGGATACACATTACTGATTAAGACCACACACTGGACTCCTAAGCAGGGGCATAACTACAATAGGTGTAGGAATTGCAATCTCACCTGGGCCCTGTAGCCTAGGGGCCCCAAATGTCCCTTTGGCCTATAGAAAAACACTATTGCTATTAAAGATTTGAAATATTTGGGGACACTCTTGTAGCTTTCATGCCCGGGGCCCATGAGCATCAAGTTACGCCACTGCTCCTAAGCATTGAAGCGCAGGAATTTAAATGATTATTTTCAAGTTACCACATCACAATATATTCATCTGTTTTATGTAATGGTGATAAAAACAGTACCCCATCATTGTTCATAGTGATTGGTCGTCCCTTTTCCAAGTGACATTTCTCATAGTTTTCAAGTTCCTCCACAAAATCTAATATAATAAACTTAATATAATAAATAATAAGAAAATTAAAGAAATACATACACAATTCTACAAAAATAAAAGTAGATATAGCAGTACATAAGGAGCACGTGTGGCAGCCTCAGAAGTGGTACTCTTGTTTCCCAAACAGTTTGTCGAACTTCCGAAACCCATTCAAACCAATGAGAGGCAATATCCAGGGCCCAGGAAACACCATTAAAGGGACCCAAAAGGTACCAAACACAGCTCAAATCATTTTAAAGTAGAGCCCCACTGTTTTGGCACTGCCATTATCATTCTACATTATTACTTAGCAAGATTCAACGCCGTTGTCACACTCACCATGTTTGTGAACCAGCTCATGAACCTCACACATTCTCATGACTGCCCGGAGGATGTCTCAGGTTACACAGCGGGTATCACGCAGCAGGGAATCCTGCTGTGTGACCTGAGATAACCTCAGCCCTTCGCAAACCGAACCGAAACCTAGATTGTAAAAGTCCACTCATCTCCCAGCTGAACCAGATGATTTTTATTTCTTTTTTCACTTTTCTTCTTTCAAGAGCCATACCTTTTTATCTTTATTATTTATCTGTCAATATAGCCCTATAAAGGTTTAGTTTCTGTAGAACAAATAGTACTTTTGAATGAACTAATATATTATATAATCTTAAATGCTGAAAAGCTGTCAAAAATTTTAATTCTGCCATTCATAAAATTCTGCCATTCAACAGAATTTATTTTTAGGTGAAAAATGACCTGTTAATATGATTTTCTAGGTCAGCATGATTCCTATGATATGACATGCATAATTTTTCTTTACTTATTTTCTAAAAAAATATAACAATTTTTCTCGTGTCACCATTTTCTGACATCTTAAATGTGTTACTTTTTTTTAGTAATTAGAGCTTTGTGGAGGATTGCTTTTTTCACTCAAACAATAATTTGATTAATGTCATTTTGAGGTGGATTTGATGTTTTTATTGCCTCTTATTTCATCCTTTTCAGATGTTGCAGTGAAATAATTATAATTACTGATCCGATTACTTAATACTTTCATAGAATTGACTTTAATCCACATGGAGTTAACTCATAAGTGTATTTTTTCATTTGTTTTTATATCTTTATTTTTAATGGGGTAAAAGGCAGGTGATTTGAACTTTGTTGTTATTTTCATTTTTTGAAAACTTTTTTTGAAAACTTTTTACTTTATTTTGTAGTCTGTTAGAATCTAAACTTTCTTTTGTCTGATCACTAGTCTTATGCAATCTGCCAGCAAAAAATGCAGGCTCAGCTTCCAAATCCACATCAAGTCAAATCTGGTCCATTGTTTGTGACTTGAGTTACCAGTTAAGCAAATAAGCACACAGAGCTGCATAGGGAGACAGTCAGTAGTTTATGTATGTGACTGGAACAATTTAAATATTTTTGTCTGGAACTGAACTTTGGTATCACTAACGTAGTTGTATGTTTGTTCTTTGTCATGCAGATGTGAGAAATTCACAGTACATGTATACTTTAAACCATTGGAGACCACCAACCAATGAAGTACATTTATAAATATGAAAAATGAAACAACCACTTGAATTAAAAATATGAAATATTTTCTTTATTTAAATTCCATTAAAAAGGTGTAGAAGGACAATTCAATATATTGTGAGGTGATGAAAGTTCATCCTCTGTGGTTAAAGATATGAATTGGCTCACCAGCGTGATACAGATGTGCTAAATGTAGTTCATACAAATATAAAACCGTGATAGTGCTATAATATTTTCATTTCTGCTGTAACTATCTGCAGTGATCTCGTTACTCGACCACACAAAACCTCCAAAATGAGCAGAATTGTTGGCATTTTTCCAAAATTGTGAGTAAACAACATTGTTTTAAGCATGTGATGCTCATTCAAACTCACCTGTGACAATTAACAGGTGGGTCATTCCATGTCAAGTGATCCAAAAATGAATATTTTTTTTCCCTGACGTCCTCAGATTTTTAAAAAAAATTTTCTATCTGAAGAACAACTTTATCTAATTACAAAAAAAAAGTTTTGAATTTTTTTCTTTATCTGTTAATTTTTTACAGATTTTTAAAGTTTTAAAAAAGTGCGAATTTTGGCCTGGTATGGCTTTACATTTTCTATCATATCTCGGGCTAGGAATAAGATAGAGAGACAAAATAAACACCAATCTACTCAGAACTGTCCAGGCTTTCATCAGATATGTCACAAGAGGATATTTGTTAATATTTTACCCATGTGATCGCAAGCGCAAAACTTTAAAACGCATTTCCGAAAAATCGGCGCGCTTTAAATATTTCAAAAACTGCCCATGTTTCTGCTATGCTCTTAGCCACATCTGTACCAAATTTCAAGTTGGGATCGCAATGGGATCATATTTTAACATATTTTACTAGTAAGAGCGTCAATGGGTCATTCCATATCAAGTGATCTAAATATGAATATTTTTTTTTACCTGACGTCTTTAGATTTTTTTTTTTTTTTCCTTTATGAAGTACTACTTTAGTTAATTACAAATTAAAAGTTTGGAATTTTTTTCTTCATCAGTTAATTTTTTACAGATTTTTAAAGTTTAAAAAAAGGGTGAATTTTGGCCTGGTACGACTTTAAATTTTTTGATCTCAGGCTAGAAATAAGATAATGAAGTGGGAGAGGCATCATTTTACTCAGAACGGTAACAGCTTTCATTTGAGATGTTACAAGACTATGTTTCTTTATATCAAATTCAAACTATTGACGGGCAATTGTGAAAAAATGACTGATTGTGTTCTTGGTGACTTTTGAATTGACACTATAATAGTTAAATATTTTGCACTTAGGTCCAATGAATGCGTCCATGGGGTCAAGCTGGGACAGAGTCATCACAAATTAGCCTTATTTGCAGATGACCTGCTACTTTACATCTCCCAGCCCCTGGTCTCCATCCCTTCGGTCTTAATGGAGTTTGAACGGTTCGGACAATTGAGCAACTTTAAAGTGAATTGCTCCAAAACCGAGGCACTCAATATTTCTTTGCCTGGAGAATTGGTTTCTCATCTATCTAAACAGTTCCCATTTAAATGGAAAGTAGAAGCCATTAAGTACTTGGGAGTCCTTATACCAAAAGATCTTAAACAAATATTCAATTTAAATTATCAACCCCTTTTGACTAACGCGGAATCGGCATTTACCTCCTATAGACAATTAAAGCTATCCTGGTTCGGGAGAATAAACGTAGTCAAGATGGATGTCTTGCCCCGACTCTTATATACTTTTCAGACAGTTCCTGTTCTATTGGATAGAGGTTTCCTCTCCAAAATGCAATCTATGATCCTTAGATTTGTCTGGGGGGGCAAGAGGTCCAGATTGCGAATGAATATCCTATCCTTGCCCGAGACCAGAGGAGGGGTTGGACTACCCAACATACGAGCGTACTTTGAGGCTTCCTCTCTTGTTAGAGCTCTAGATTGGCATTATCATGCGTCCTCCAAGAAATGGGTAGGGGTGGAGCAAGAGGGTTTGGGGATTCCGCTGAAACACCTGCTTTGGATTTCCCCTAAAGACTCCACAGACCTAGTACCTTTGACAGACATGACCAGAAACACCTTGAAGGTATGGCACCTAGTGACGAAAACCCTCCGCTTAAACGACAGACTTAGCCCTTTGACTCCCCTTTTTTCCAACCCATCTTTCCCACCCAGATTTGACAGGCAGAGATTTTTATGTTGGCAGATTGTGGATGACACCCGAGTAGGACAGACTCTGTCCAGTGGTGGTTTGCCCCCGATGGCAGAGCTACAACTCAAAGAACCTACGAGACCTCTTAAGTGATTCGAATTTCTCCAATACAGAGCATAATTATATTCAGCTGACCACTCTTGCAGGGTAAGATTGACGCCCAACGTATTGGAGAGGTTATTCCAACTGGAGGCTCCACCGAGGTGCAAAATATCATTTCTATACCAGGCCTTAGGGTCCATGAGAGAGCAGGGCACCCTTTACTTCCAACGTGCTTGGGAGAGGGAATTGGGGTGTAGCATTTCAGAAGCTAATTGGCAGAAATGCTTTATATTTACTCACTCACTAGCTAGCGCTTGTTCTGCACAAGAAAGAAGCTATAAGCTGCTCACTAGATGGTACTTGTGCCCGACGACACTCCGAAACATGTTCCCTGGAACCCCTGATACCTGCTGGCGCTGTGGGGAAGAGAAGGGTACAATGATACACATTTGGTGGAGTTGTGGGGAAATCCGGCGGTTCTGGTCTGAGGTTTTCAATGCATACGCCCGGATAACAGGTAAACAAGCCGAATGCTGCCCAGAATCGGCAATGTTATCCATTTTTCCAGGTCCTATTGGGCTACAGAAGAGGGATATTCTCCGCTTTTGCATCTCGGCTGCTCGTGCTGTGATCCCGAGGTTCTGGAAATCAAGCCGGGCTCCATCTCTACTTGATTGGTTCAAAGAATTGATGGACACATATCGAATGGAGGAGCTCGCAGCTGATGCGTCGGGATCTCGGAACAAATTCTTAGGGATTTGGGTTGAATGGATTCTATTTTACGACTCTGCAGAATTTAGGAGTATCTTTTCCAGCACAGATAATATGGCTCGACCTCTGGCTGATGGGGAGCCAGTGGGATGAGTACCCTTTCTCCTTCCCATACCTCACCCGTCCCCCCCCCTCCTTTTTTTCTTTTTTTCTTACGTGGCTTTTCTTTCCCAGTATAACTTTTTCTAATGGTTTTTGTTTCTCTTCTCTCTCTCTCTTCTTTTCTATCTCTCTTTTCTTCCCATCTGATACATTCAGTCTAGGTATTTCCTTTCTACGCCTATACCTTCAGAATTCTAGTGAACATTAGACAGGTATCGAAAACTCTGAGCTGTGAGTAGATCATTAATATTTCGGCCTTCCTTTCCGGTACACCAGTCGATAGACTATTCCAACTAGGCCTCAACGGGTAATGACCCACTTACGTGGTCAACCTGTTAGAAGGGGCCAAGTAATAAAAATCATTCTGCTGGGGCTGCTTGTCCCCTTGACATCAGAACATCTCAAAACCCTGAGAAAGGTTGTATACTTGAGTGTTTGGAATTATATTTAGATTGTAGTATATATTGCACCAGAGATAAGCGCAAAAGTAAATTTGCAGCTTATCTTAAAGTTACTAATAACTTTGTGAATTCTCTTTTTGTATATTTTATATGTCTCAAGATTTTGTTAAAAGATTGAATGTATGTCTTTCATATGTTTTTTCAAAATTTAATAAAAATGAGATTAACTATATTAAATATTTTAAAATATGATCCCATCACGATCCCAACTTGAAATTTGGTACAGATGTGGCTAAGAGCATAAAAGACACATGGGCAGTTTTGGAAAATTTTTATTAAAATGTTTTTTTCGGAAATGCGTTTCAAAATGTTGCGTTTGCATTCGCATAGGTAAAAAATTAAAATTAACAAATATACTCTTGTGACATATCTGGTGAAAGCCTGGACAGTTCTGAGTAGAATGGTGTTTATTTTGTTTCTCTATCTTATTTCTAGCCCGAGATAAAAAAATTTAAAGTCGTACCAGGCCAAAATTCACCCTTTTTTTTAAACTTTAAAAATCTGTAAAAAATTAACTGATGAAGAAAAAAATTCCAAACTTTTAATTTGTAATTAACTAAAGTAGTACTTCATAAAGGAAAAAAAAAAAAAAAATCTGAAGACGTCAGGTAAAAAAAAATATTCATATTTAGATCACTTGATATGGAATGACCCATTGACGCTATTAATAGTAAAATATGTTAAAATATGATCCCATTGCGATCCCAACTTGAAATTTGGTACAGATGTGGCTAAGAGCAAAGCAGACACATGGGCAGTTTTTGAAATATTTAAAGCGCGCCGATTTTTCGGAAATACGTTTTAAAGTTTTGCGCTTGCGATCACATGGGTAAAATATTAACAAAGATCCTCTTGTGACATATCTGGTGAAAGCCTGTATAGTTCAGAGTACAATGGTGTTTATTTTGTCTCTCTATCTTATTCCTAGCCTTAGTTATGAGGAGAAACGTAAAGGCAGGCAACAGCGAAATTCACACTTTTTCCGAACTTTGAAAATCATTTAAAAAAAAAATAAATTTTTTAAAAAATTTTTCTCTTCACATTTTGCATTGTCTGACATGCTATTATCAAATAACAAAATCTCAAAAGAATTAAAAATATAGAGGTAATAATCATTGGTTCACTTGACATGGAATGACCCAGGTATGGACAACATGAAAATCACAACTGAAACCAGGTAAAAAGGGGAGAAGTTGACCCAATCTTTGCATTGTATGTTTGTGTGTGTCACACTAAGAATGGAGAAAAGAAAAACAAGAAGAGAACTATCTGAGGACTTGAGAACCAAAATTGTTGAAACATATTCACAATGTCAAGATCAGCTTCAGAGATCTTGATGTTCCTTTGTCCATGGTATGCAACATAATCAAGACATTTACAAACCATTGCACTGTAGCTAATCTCTCTGGATGTGGACTGCAGCGAAAAACTGATAAAAAGTTTCAATGCAGGAGAGTCCAGATGGTGGAAAAGCAGACAAAATCAAGTTCCCAAGAAATTCAAGCTGATCTACAGGCTCAGCGCGCATCAATATCAGCACAAACTATCGGTCGACATTTGAATGATATTAAATGATATGGCAGTAGTCCCAAGAGGGTCCCACTGTTGACACAACAACATAAAAAAGCTAGACTGCAGTTTGTGAAAATGTATACATGTAAACTAAATTCCTTCCAAGAAAGCATATTGTGGATAGATGAGATAAAGATAGAGCTTATTGGTAAGGTACATCATTCTGCTGTTTAAAGAAAACAGAAGGAGGTCTACAAAGAAAAGAACACAGAACGTACTGTAAAATTTGGTGGAGGTTCAAAGATGTTCTGGGGTTGCTTTGCTGCCTCTGGCACTGGTTTCCTTGACTGTGTGGAAGACATCATAAAATCAGAAAACTACCAATGACAGTATCCAGCGTCCAATGTCGGAAAACAATCTTTGCCTCTTAGGTCAAGAGTCTTCTAATAGAACAAGGATCACAATCATACTTCAAGAAGCAGCAAGAAATGGATGGAAACAAAGTGCTGGAGAGTTCTGAAGTGCCCAGAAATTAGTCCAAATCTAAATCCCATTGAATGCTTGTGACAATCTTAAAAGTGCTATTGGGTGGAGGCACCCTTCGAATATGAGAGACCTGAAGCAGTTTTCAAAATAAGAGTGGTGAAAAATTCCAGTTGAGAGGTGTAAGAAACTAGCTGATGGCTATAGGAAACAAAGGGTGTGCAACAAAATATTAAATTGAGGGTGCCAACCATTTTTTAAAGGGATCCTGTCACCCCCAAATCACCTCTAAACCTATTAAAACCTGTCCCTAGAGCATATTAACACTGTCCCTACACTCCTTTTAGCTCCTAAATGGCATTAGTCAAAGTGAATATAAACGTTTTATAAGTACCTGATTAGTCATGATAATGAGTGACTATGCTATTCATAGTCACTCATCAAGGCAGCCCCTCTTCTTCATATCACGCCTATTCAGGCGTGCTCGTCAGTCTATGTTCAAAATCGCGCCTCCCTGCGCGCCTCCCCTCTCTCTCATAGCGTCCGGGCTTCACTGTAAGCTGTATGACGCGATTCGCGTCATTCCCGGCGCCGGATGACGTATTTGCAGCCGCGCCGCGCTGTCAGCTTCAAGTCCCGCACTGCGCATGCGCATGGGCATGCGCAGTGCGTATTTTGAAGCTGACAGCGCGGCGCGGCTGCAAATACGTCATCCGGCGCCGGGAATGACGCGAATCGCGTCATACAGCTTACAGTGAAGCCCGGACGCTATGAGAGAGAGGGGAGGCGCGCAGGGAGGCGCGATTTTGAACATAGACTGACGAGCACGCCTGAATAGGCGTGATATGAAGAAGAGGGGCTGCCTTGATGAGTGACTATGAATAGCATAGTCACTCATTATCATGACTAATCAGGTACTTATAAAACGTTTATATTCACTTTGACTAATGCCATTTAGGAGCTAAAAGGAGTGTAGGGACAGTGTTAATATGCTCTAGGGACAGGTTTTAATAGGTTTAGAGGTGATTTGGGGGTGACAGGATCCCTTTAAGCCCGTTTTGGGGGTTTGTGTGAAATTATATCCAATTTGCCTTTTTTCTCATTTTTTTTTTGTGTTGTTTCGACACTCACAAAGGAAATGAACATGTGTATAACAAAATGTGTAATTTCAAAAATTTTGTGGGAAACACAATTTATTTACTGGAACAATTTCAAGGGTGCCAATGCTTTTGACCATAATTATATAGGTTTTTTTTATGTTTTGACACCTTTGCATACTTAAAAAACTACTGTAAAAAATAAATAATTATTTACACTATATTGGTTATATATTTATCATTTGGAAAGAAAAAGATGTTGAATTGATGACATTTGTTAATCAGTTAAATTCAAATTTCTTGAGCCTATGCTTCACATCTAAAGGTACCGTCAGATGGGGACATATCGCCGGCAACATCGGGAGCGCGCATCCCTGACAACATCGCCGGGGAGCTGTCAGACGGAGCAACTTACCGGCGATGTCGCCGGCTAGTTGCCGCGGCTATCGCTCGCTGGGTTGCCCAGCAACCCAGCGAGTGATAACTTGCAATGTTGTAGATAGGCGGAATCGCCCGCAACATTGCAGGTTGCCGCGTTACACAGGGCGATCAGGCATGATCGCCTGACCAACATCGCCAGGTTTCCCAACATTGTTGGGAAACCTGGCGATGTTGCTCAGGCGATTTTTCGCCTGATTATCGCCCTGTCACACGAGGCAACTCTCCGGCGATGTCGCCGCAACTTGGCCACGCCCCTTGGTTGCCGGCAACATCGCCGGCGATATGTCCCCGTCTGACGGTACCTTAAGGTTCATCCAAAGTGTCTACCATTTCTATTATATTGAGAGAAATGGGAGGAAGCTCTTGAAATTCTGATGTATTGGGTGCTCACAGCCACCAGCTAGCTGTTATGGATAGTAACCACCAGGAAGCTCTGAAAAGAGGAATATTTAAGAGTCAATATTTAAGATAAGACAGCAACTGTTCAGACCTTTAAGGCTGGGTTCACATTGTGTATTTTTTCCTGTCCGTGGGATCCTACTTTTTGTAGGACTCCACGACAGGAATGGACACCACAGGAGGTGACCTTTTCTGTGTCCGGGTCCGTGACTATCACGGGTCCGGACACAGAAAGTGCTGTGCGGGGCCCTTTCACTTTCGCAATGTATATACATACATTGTGGAAGTGAAATGTAGTAAAAGAAAGGGTTAAGAATAAAAAAATCTCTATGCTCACCTGTCCGGGATCCACCCATGGCTCCAGAAAGCTGCGGTGTGACTACAGGACCTGCCGTGACGTCGCAAACCGGCAGCATCATCGGGTCACATGACCACAGTTACCGCGATAGCCGGTCATGTGCCCCGATCAGCTGCACGGCGCATCAATGTTCTCCGGTGGCTCTCAGGTCCTTTACTCAGGACCAAAGCCAACCTAGTCAATTAAGAAGACTCGCCTCTACTTTACTTCATGGCAAGGATGTCCCTGACTTCATAGACATTCTCGGAGCTGGGAGGCCGTGGCACAGTGACAGAGGAGGGATGAAAGCGACTAAGCACCACTGGTTTCAACAACGAGACATGAAAGGAGTTAGGGATACAAAGCAAGGCAGGTAGTTTCAGCTTGTAGGCAATGTCATTGATGCATCGCAGGACTTCGAAGGGACCGATATAATGCGGCCCCAACTTGTAGGATGGCACCTTCAGCCTGACATATCTGGATGACAGCCACACTTTATTGCCCGGGAGGAAAGATGGCGAATCCAGAAGTCTCTTATCGGCATGTCTCTTCATCCTGCCGGAGGCTTGTGTAAGAGCATCTCTGGTCTCTCTCCAAATCTTTCAGAAGTCCACAGACAATGCATCTGCCGCTGGGTTGCCAAATGCTGAGGAGATCAGAAGAGGCAAACTAGGATGATGCCCGAATACCACGACAAAAGGAGATTTAGCTGACGATTCACTAGAGTGATTGTTGTAAGCGAATTCCGTCCAAGGGAGGAGACAGGTCCAGTTATCATGATGAGCATTGGCGAAGTGCCGAAGATAGGTGGTGGAGCCGGAAGATGAGTACCTTGGCAACTCAGGAGCAGATGGTAGACCGGGAAAAGGAACAAAGTGAGCCATTTTAGAGAAGCGATCCATGACTACCTATATGACCGTACAGCCGGAGGAGCAAGGGAGTTCCGTAATGAAATCCATGGCTATTCGTCGCCAAGGAGCTGACGGGACCGGAAGAGGCAGGAGACGTCCAGCCGGCAACTTTCTGGACGCCTTTTTCAAGCATAAGACAGACATGAATCAACAAAGTCGTGGACGTCTTGACAGATAGTAGGTCACCAATAGTGATGAGTGATCAAAGAGAGGAACTTTTTAACTCCAACGTGACTGGCAATTCTTGACGAGTGTCCCCATGACTGGACCGTCTTCCTCTGATCCTGTGCTACTAAGGTCTTACCTGGCGAAAGTCCAGCTACACGTAAGGGAGCCACAGTGATTATCTTGGTAGGGTCGATGATATGGAAGGGCTCCTCTTCCACATCCGATGGCTGGAAGGACCTTGACTGGGCATCTGCCTTGACATTTTTACTGCCAGGCCAGAAGTGCAATTCGAAATTGAAACGGGCAAAGAATAGGGACCACCGGAATTGCCGGGGGTTGAGCCTCTGGGTGGACTGAAGATAAGCCATGTTCTTGTGGTCAGTGAAGATAATGAATGGATGAACCACACCCTTGAGGAGGTGTCTCCACTCCTCCAATGCCAGTTTGATGATTTGATGGCCAGCAATTCCCGATCCCCAATAGAGTAATTGCGCTCTGATGCGGTAAATGCTTTGGAGAAGAATCCGTGACTAACCGACCCAAAGAGGATTTCTGGGAGAGGACAGCCCTTGCTCCTATGGATGAGGCGTCTACCTCTACAATAAATTGTCTGTTTACCTCTGGTCTGTGCAAGGTAGGAGCGTCGGAGAAGGAGTGCTTTAAGGTGGAAAAGGCGTTTTCAGCCTCTGGAGTCCAGTTGCAGGCTTTTGCTCCCTTACAGATGAGAGCCGTGATGGGATTGATCACGGACAAAAAATGGGGAATGAATTGCCTGTAATAATTTGCAAAGCCAAGGAACCGCTCAATAGCCTTAGTCCCCACAGGACAGGGCCACTTCAGAACGACAGAGAGCTTCTCAGGATCCATCCGGAATCCGGAATCAGAGATGATGTATCTAAGGAAGGGCAAAGAGGTCTGCTCAAAGACACATTTTTCCATCTTGGCGTACAATTGATTCCTCCTCAGGATGACTTGCCGCACGCCCCGTCTATGAGAGGACAAATCCGGGGAGAAGATGAGGATGTCGTCCAAATATACCACCAGACACGTGTATAACAGATCATGGAAGATGTAATTGACAAACTCTTTGAACAATGCGGGGGCATTGCACAACCCGTATGGCATGACCACATACTCATAATGGCCGTCCCAGGTGTTGAAAGCCGTCTTCCATTCGTTTCCGGCTCATATACGAACCAGGTTGTAGGTCCAATTTCGTAAAGATGTGAGCCCCTTTGAGCCTGTCAAAGAGCTCCGGAATCAGTTGCAGGGGGTATTTGTTCTTGATGGTGATGGCATTCAAGCCTCTGTAATCTATACAGGGTCGAAGGGTACCCTCCTTCTTCACAAAGAAAAATCCTGGCCTGATATACTGGAGGACAGACAGCTATTGGTCAAGGGGAGTGTCAGGTTGAGCCGTGCCAGCCCTTAGATTCACAAGGGAGGAGCGCGGTCACACCTAGTGCACCGCTGATTAGATTCTTGACTGCCTCATGTTTGACCCGGTGGTCAGCAGACAAGAAGGGGGACCCAGTGATGGCTCCAAGACACAGCACACCTGGACGCCGGATGCCCGATCGGTAAAGGAGGAGAGGATTCAGACCCAGGAGAGGTGAGTGGAGGAGCGTTGCCAGGGGACCTAACAATTGCCCACACAAGAGCTGCTAGGGTATGCGTCATGCATCTTGTAAGAGGACCTGTAACCCCCTGGTGCTTTCCAAACTGAAAGCACCACTGAATGCAGTTTGAAGAACTGAACCTGTTGAAGCGGCACTGCTCTGCGAAATGGCAGCCGTCGTCCGTGCTCCCCACTCCCTCTCCCCACTTGATTATGTCTTGTGAATAACTGGACGAATAAAAAGATATCAGAAATTCGGTGAGTGGCGTCTGGCTTTTTCTTTCTTAGATATTTACAGTTGTGCCCAAAAGTATTGACACCCCCTGCAATTCTGTCAGATAATACTCAGTTTCTTCCTGAAAATGATTGCAATCACAAATTCTTTGGTATTGTTATCTTCATTTAATTTGTCTTAAATGAAAAAACACAAAAGACAATGAAGCAAAAAGCAAAACATTGATCATTTCACACAAAACTCCAAAAATGGGCCAGACAAAAGTATTGGCACCCTCAGCCTAATACTTGGTTGCACAACATTTAGCCAAAATAACTGCGATCAACCGCTTCCGGTAACCATCAATGAGTTTCTTACAATGCTCTGCTGGAATTTTAGACCATTCTTCTTTAGCAAACTGCTCCAGGTCTCTGATATTTGAAGGGTGCCTTCTCCAAACTGCCATTTTTAGATCTCTCCACAGGTGTTCTATATGATTCAGGTCTGGACTCATTGCTGGCCACCTTAGAAGTCTCCAGTGATTTCTCTCAAAACATTTTCTAGTGCTTTTTGAAGTGTGTTTTGGGTCATTGTCCTGCTGGAAGACCCATCACCTCTGAGGGAGACCCAGCTTTCTCACACTGGGCCCTACATTATGCTGCAAAATTTGTTGGTAGTCTTCAGACTTCATAATGCCATGCACACAGTCAAGCAGTCCAGTGCCAGAGGCAGCAAAGCAACTACAAAACATCAGGGAACCTCAGCCATGTTTGACTGTAGGGACCGTGTTCTTTTCTTTGAATGCTTTTTTTCTCCTGTAAACTCTATGTTGATGTCTTTGCCCAAAAATCTCTACTTTTGTCTCATCTGACCAGAGAACATTCTTCCAAAACGTTTCAGGCTTTCTCAGGTAAGTTTTGGCAAACTCCAGCCTGGCTTTTTTATGTATCGGGGTAAGAAGTGGGGTCTTCCTGGGTCTCCTACCATACAGTCCCTTTTCATTCAGACGCCAATGGATAGTACGGGTTGACACTGTTGAACCCTCGGACTGCAGGGCAGCTTGAACTTGTTTGGATGTTAGTCGAGGTTCTTTATCCACCATCTGCACAATCTTAAGTTGAAATCTCTTGTCAATTTTGCTTTTCCGTCCACATCTAGGGAGGTTAGCCACGCTGCCATGGGCTGTAAACTTCTTGATGACACTGCGCACGGTAGACACAGGAACATTCAGGTCTTTGGAGATGGACTTGTAGCCTTGAGATTGCTTATGTTTCCTCACAATTTGGTTTCTCAAGTCCTCAGACAGTTCTTTGGTCTTCTTTCTTTTCTCCATGCTCAATGTGGTACACACAAGGACACAGGACAGAGGTTGAGTTAACTTTAATCCATGTCAATTGGCTGCAAGTGTGAATTAGTTATTGCCTAAACCTGTTATGTGCCACAGGTAAGTTACAGGTGCTGTTAATTACACAAATTAGAGAAGCATCACATGATTTTTCTAACAGTGCTGAGTGATGAGCGAGTAGTAATGAGCGAGTATGCTCTGCGCTGCTCGGTACTCGCACGAGTATCACTGTATTCGGGCTACTCGGCGAGCACCGAGTAATCTCGCGATACTCGTGCTGTGCTCGTGGTCCTCATCCCTGCATGTTGGTGCTCTTTAGAGAGCCAGCCCACATGCAGGGATTGGCTGGCAGACCACTGCAATGCCACAGCCCTGTTAGTTGTGGCATTGCAGTGATTGGCCTGCACAGCGTGACCGAGCCTTTATAAGACCCGGCCGCGCTGTGCTCTGCACACAGCCATCCAGACAGTGAGTGTAGGGAGAGTGTCTCCTGCTGTTTAGGGACAGATTTGCAGCCCTCATAGGTAGATCCGGAGCAGGGCTGCAAAGTGCTGCTGACCACAACAGTCCTTCTCAGGACTAGTCTAGGAGGATATAGGCAGGGTGATCCAGATCGCAATCCAAGCTTTTCTGTGACCATAACAGTCACCAGACTGTTGTACTTACTACCTTGATACAGGTTAGGGACTAAAATCCTACTCTCCTGTGACCTGAACAGTCACCAGACTGTTGTACTTACTACCTTGATAGAGGTTAGGGACTAAAATCCTTCTCTCCTGTGACCATAACAGTCACCAGACTGTTGTACTTACTACCTTGATACAGGTTAGGGACTAAAATCCTACTCTCCTGTGACCATAACAGTCACCAGACTGTTGTACTTACTACCTTGATACAGGTTAGGGACTAAAATCCTACTCTCCTGTGACCATAACAGTCACCAGACTGTTGTACTTACTACCTTGATACAGGTTAGGGACTAAAATCCTTCTCTCCTGTGACCATAACAGTCACCAGACTGTTGTACTTACTACCTTGATACAGGTTAGGGACTTAAATCCTACTCTCCTGTGACTTGAACAGTCACCAGACTGTTGTACTTACTACCTTGATACAGGTTAGGGACTAAAATCCTACTCTCCTGTGACCATAACAGTCACCAGACTGTTGTACTTACTACCTTGATACAGGTTAGGGACTAAAATCCTACTCTCCTGTGACCATAACAGTCACCAGACTGTTGTACTTACTACCTTGATACAGGTTAGGGACTAAAATCCTACTCTCCTGTGACCATAGCAGTCACCAGACTGTTGTACTTACTACCTTGATACAGGTTAGGGACTAAAATCCTACTCTCCTGTGACTTGAACAGTCACCAGACTGTTGTACTTACTACCTTGATACAGGTTAGGGACTAAAATCCTACTCTCCTGTGACCTGAACAGTCACCAGACTGTTGTCGCTGTATACAGGCAAAATGCGCAAGGGCGTTGGCAAGGGCATTGGCAAGTAACAAGGAAGTGGACATGATGGTGGTGCAGGCCGAGGGCGAGGTCGTGTGCAAGCACTAATTTTGCAACAACAAAGGGGCACATCTACTCGCTCGCACGTCCTGTCCCAAATTCTTGGGGCCCGCAGCAGTACACCGCTCTTGAACCAAGACCAGTGTCAACAGGTTGTTACTTGGATAGCGGATAATGCTTCAAGTCAGATGGGCACCTCCACAAACACCCTGTCTTCCACACGGTCAAGTGTCAGTAGCCGGGATACTGCACCGCACATTTCCCAACCTGATCCTCCTTCCTACCACCAGGCCGAGTACACGTCCACGGACATTACTGATCCCACACTAGGACACTCGGAAGAGCTGTTCACGTATCCATTCGCAGAATCTGGCCTCTCGCCAGTTCCTGTTGAAGTGGGTGATGAGGAGATGGTATGTACAGATGCCCAAATATTTGAGCAGCCACGTTCTCACGAACGGAACGTTGGCAACGTGTCTCAACAAGGGGTGGATGATGATGAGACACAATTGCCAGGAAGTCAGGAGGAGGATCAGGGTGCGGAAGAGGAAGACGACGTAGTGGATGATCCAGTAGCTGACCCAACATGGCAGGAGGATATGCAGAGCGAGGCCAGCAGTGCACAGGGGGAGGGAGGCGTAGCATCCCAACAGGCAGTACGAAGCAGGGTCGTGTCCGCAGGCAGAAGGCAGGCTACCGTTCCGCGGAACAACAACACGACTCAAGGTGCCTGTGCAAATGTTAGGTCTTCCCGAGTCTGGGAGTTTTTTAAGTTGGCTCCAGATGACTCTAAAAAGGCCATTTGCAACACCTGCCATGCCAGTATCAGCAGGGGTACGAAAACTAGCAGTCTGACTACCACCAGCATGATCAGGCACATGTCAGCCAAGCACCCGACTTTGTGGGAAGTACAACAGAGTCGAGGAGCGGTGCTTGCTGATGTCACTGCTTCGTCTTCGCGTGTTGTGCGTGCGAGCCAATCCCCTGTCCATGCTGGCCACGAACAAGCCTCCGGCCCTGCACCTGAAGTTGCCCACGCACAAATAACACCACCATCAAGCACGTCCTTGTCCCAGCGCAGCGTTCAATTATCCATTCAGCAAACATTTGAACGCAGGCGCAAATACGCTGCCAACGCCCCACATGCCACAGTCCTGAATTCTCACATTTCGCGACTCATAGCGCTAGAAATGTTGCCTTTCCGGCTGGTGGAGACGGAAGCATTCCGCGACCTGATGGCGGCTGCTGTCCCACGTTACTCGGTCCTCAGCCGCCACTATTTATCCAAATGTGCCGTCCCCGCATTGCATAATCATGTGTCCAACAGCATCACACGTGCCCTGAACAACGCTGTTTCAGCCAAAGTCCACCTAACCACAGACACGTGCTTGTGGGCAAGGCCGCTACATCTCCTTGACGGCACACTGGGTTAATAATGTGGAGGTTGGGACCCAGTCTGAGCGAGGGACGGAACACGTCCTTCCCACACCAAGGATAGCAGGCCCTACCTCTGTCAGGGTTTCACCGACACTCTACAGCTTCGGAATGTCATGCTCCTCAGCCTCCTCCTCCTTCTGCGCATCCTCATCCCCTGTACCCTCCACACCAGTCCCAAGCTGGAAGCACTGCAGCACTGCCTCTGCGAAGCGGCAACAGGCTGTGCTGAAGCTAGTCTGCATAGGTGACAAACCCCACAATGCAGAAGAGGTCTGGATAGCTCTGAAACAGCAGGCAAATCACTGGCTCACACCTCTGAACCTAAAGCCAGGAAAGGTTGTGTGTGACAATGGCCGGAACCTGGTGGCAGCTTTGAGGCGAGGCCAGCTGATGCATGTTCCATGCGTGGCGCATGTGCTCAACCTGGTGGTTCAGAGGTTTCTAAAGTCATACCCAGAGCTGTCTGAACTGCTGGTAAAAGTTCGCCGTCTGTCTGCACATTTTCGCAAGTCACCTGCTGCTTCAGCCGGCCTTGCAGGCTTTCAGCGCCGTTTGCGTCTTCGAGCCCACAGACTGGTGTGTGATGTCCCCACGCGTTGGAATTCAACTCTGCACATGTTGGTCAGGATATGTGAGCAGAAGAGGGCAGTTGTTGACTACCTGCATCACCTAAGCCGTCAGGAAATGGGTCAAACTCCACACATAACACCTGAGGAGTGGAGATGGATGTCCGACCTATGTACCGTCCTCCAAAACTTTGAGGACTCCACCAAGATGGTGAGCGGCGATGACGCCATTATTAGAGTCACCATACCACGACTCTGCCTTCTAAAACGGTCTCTGCTGAAAAACAAAGAGGATGCATTGCAGGCCGAGCGCGATGACTTGGAGCAAGAAACAGTAGTGGGTGTGGGTGATAACACACAGCCCAGCCTCATCTCATCACAACGTGCAGTGGAGGACTATGACGAGGAGGAGGAGGATGAAGACATGGAGCAACTCTCTGGCCAAATTGAGGATATGACATGCACACCAGTCATACCCTCGATTCAGCGTGGCTGGCCAGAGGACAGGGGAGATGAGGAGGAGGAGGAGGACAGCATGTTCAGTCATCGTGTTGGTCTGGATACTGAAGTGATGGCTGTTAAGAGTCTGGCGCACATGGCTGACTTTATGGTAAGCTGCCTGGCTCGTGACCCTCGCGTTCAGAACATCTTGGCCGACAATCAGTACTGGTTGGAAACACTCTTAGACCCACGCTACAAGGAGAACTTTATGTCTCTCATTCCTGAGGCGGAGAGGTCAGCCAAAATGCAGCAGTTCCAGAAGGCCATAGTCACGGAAGTAGGCAAATCATTCCCCTCACAAAACGCTAGCGGCATAGGTCAGAAATCGGTGGACAACCAAGGCTTATGGCCGAGAGGGGCACAAGTCCAATCCGCCAGAGGTAGGGGAACAATCTTTACGATGTGGGACAGTTTTCTCAGCCCCTCACGTACCACAGCCCCCGAGGTGCGGGGTAGTGCCACAAGAAATGCTAAGTTTGGCCAGATGCTGAAGGAGTACCTTGCAGATCGAACAACTGTACTGCGAGATTCCTCTGTGCCTTACAATTACTGGGTCTCCAAGCTGGATACGTGGCATGAATTGGCTCTCTACGCCTTGGAAGTCCTGGCCTGCCCTGCCGCTAGCGTTTTGTCAGAGCGTGTTTTCAGTGCCGCAGGTGGAATCATTACTGATAAACGCACCCGCCTGTCAACTGAAAATGCTGACAGGCTGACTCTGATCAAGATGAACAAGGGTTGGATTGGGCCAGACTTCACCACACCACCAACAAATGACAACTGAATTTAAATTTTGTTATGGGAATTTGACATGTACCTCCACTCACCCATGGGTACACACTTCTGGAATTTGGCTAATCGCTGGACTGCTCCTCCTTCTCCTCATGTGCCACCATGATGACCGTTACAATAGTTAGGCTGTTGTTTCAGGTATACCCGCAGTGGTAAATTTTTTCGCCCATTCTTTTAAAATGGGCATTACAACGACAGGAGACCCGCTCCTTTTCAATGGGAAAAATGTTTTGAGGCCCTCATGCACGTCTCTATCCAGGGACAATGTGGAGCCTCCCAATTTTTGCCTGCCCTGCCAAAGGGCTATACTACAATACACCCACTTGAGGTTTACAGGCCCTACTGCATGTCTGTATGCATGGGTCATTGTTGAACCTCCCAATTTTTGGCTGCCCTGCCAAAGGGCTATACTGCAATACACCCACTTGAGGTTTACAGGCCCTACTGCATGTCTGTATGCATGGGTCATTGTTGAACCTCCCAATTTTTGGCAGCCCTGCCAAAGGGCTATACTACAATACACCCACTTCAGGTTTACAGGCCCTCCTGCACGTCTCTATCATGGGACAATGTGGAGCCTCCCAATTTTTGGCTGCCCTGCCAAAGGGCTATACTACAATACACCCACTTCAGGTTTACAGGCCCTCCTGCACGTCTCAATCCAGGGACAATGTGGAGCCTCCCAATTTTTGGCTGCCCTGCCAAAGGGCTATGCTACAATACACCCACTTGAGGTTTACAGGCCCTACTGCATGTCTGTATGCATGGGTCATTGTTGAACCTCCCAATTTTTGGCTGCCCTGCCAAAGGGCTATACTGCAATACACCCACTTGAGGTTTACAGGCCCTACTGCATGTCTGTATGCATGGGTCATTGTTGAACCTCCCAATTTTTGGCTGCCCTGCCAAAGGGCTATACTACAATACACCCACTTCAGGTTTACAGGCCCTCCTGCACGTCTCTATCATGGGACAATGTGGAGCCTCCCAATTTTTGGCTGCCCTGCCAAAGGGCTATACTACAATACACCCACTTCAGGTTTACAGGCCCTCCTGCACGTCTCTATCCAGGGACAATGTGGAGCCTCCCAATTTTTGGCTGCCCTGCCAAAGGGCTATACTACAATACACCCACTTCAGGTTTACAGGCCCTCCTGCACGTCTCTATCCAGGGACAATGTGGAGCCTCCCAATTTTTCGCTGCCCTGCCAAAGGGCTATACTCCAATACACCCACTTCCTTAGAATGGACACTTCAGGTTTACAGGCCCTCATGCACGTCTCTATCCAGGGGCATTGGTGAACCTCCCAATTTTATACTGCCCTGGCAAAGGAAAATACTACAATAGACCCAGTTCCTCAAAATGGGCACAATTTGTCAAGACAGGGCTTCATGTACGTCTCTTCTCAGGGACATCGGAGTGCCGCACAATGTTTTCACGTAAAATCCTTCATGTAATCACAAAAAGTAACATATTCCAGCTGTATCTCACTATTGGGTATGTGCCCTTAACATTTCCACCCTGAATATTCATTTTGGTGTCATTTTGGAAGGTTTTCTGGTGACTTCGTAAAATTGGCGTGAAACTCGGACAAGATTGTTCACAGCTGTGACTTTTGAGAGAGAAATGCTTCCAGGGGTCTTCCCCATGGTGTTGCCATGTCATTTGAGCACTCTTCTGAGACTTTTGTGACATTTTTAGGGTTTCTACATGCTGCCGGCAGTCATTTCATAAAAATACTCGGGTCTCCCATAGGATAACATTGGGCTCGGTACTCGGGCCGAGTACACGAGTATCTCGGGATGCTTGGCCCGAGCTTCGAGCACCCGAGCATTTTAGTACTCGCTCATCACTAGTGCTAATACTTTTGTCCACCCCCTTTTTCATGTTTGGTGTGGAACTAGATCCAATTTGGCTTTAGGACAATTCTTTTTGTGTTTTTTCATTGAAGACAAATTAAATGAAGATAATAATACAAAAAAAATTGTGAATGCAATCATTTTCAGGAAGAAACTGAGTATTATCTGACAGAATTGTAGGGGTGTCAATACTTTTGGCCACAACTGTATATATATACTGTATCTATTATAATAAAAGCCCTAAGCCAACTTCCATCACTATGTAACAGTATCGCTACGTCACATCCGTGACAGAAACTGGCTGTACACCAGTCGTGGGTGACTCAAGATGGCCAACCTTTGGCGGTAGCGGGGCTTTCAAAGCCCCACTACTGCCATCGGAAGCCTCTGCTCTGCACCACACTCTCCACTGACACACTATCACACTCCTCACCAACCCCCCCCTCTTTCTGCACCTCTACACACTCGCGACCCCCCAGCCGCTTCATATATGCCCCCCCCGTGTACAGTCTCACACTCATACCCCCATGCACTCTCACGCAGACATCTATACTCACCGAAACCCGTTCGTTAACACGCCACCGCCATCCGATCGTCTCCTGCATGCTGCCGCCGACATCCGATCTTCTCCTCCGCCGACATCCCAACTTCTCCTCTGCGACGCCGACGCCATGTTGGATCCGCCCCGTCCGGCCTGGCGACATCCATCCTCGACGATGATTTCTCGTGAGACTACCCGCCCGCCATGTTGGATCTCGCAAGATCCAAGATGGCGGCCGGGAAGTCTTGCGATACTTCCCGGCCGCCATGTTGGACCACACCACATCCAAGATGACATTCTGGAAGTCTTGTGAGACTTTCCGGACGTCATCTTGGATGTGGTGCAATCACAATCCACTGCGCCACACCAGGAAGTGCGCTGACCGCCATATTAGGACTGCGCTGCCCCCTCTCTGCTCCACTGTGCCCTCCACAATGCTCCACTGCCCCCTCTGCCCCAACTCTTTGCTCCACTGTTTCCCTGCTCTGCTCTACTGCCCCTCCTCTGCTCCACTGCCCCCTTCCTCTGCTTCACTGCCCCCTTCCTCTGCTCCACTGCCCCCTTCCTCTGCTCCACTGCCCCCTGCCCTGCTCCACTGCCCCCCCACAATGCTCCACTGCCTCTGTTCTTCTCCACTGCACCCCACTCTTCTGTACTGGCCTACCCTCTGCTCCACTGCCACCCCTCTCTGCTCCACTGCCCCCCCACAATGCTCCACTGCCCCCCCCTCTGCTCCACTGCCACCCCTCTTTGCTCCACTGCCCCCCACTGCTCCACTGCCCCCTTCCTCTGCTTCACTGCCTCCTTCCTCTGCTCCACTACCCCCTTCCTCTGCTCCACTGCCCCCTGCCCTGCTCCACTGCCCCCCACACAATGCTCCACTGCCTCTGTTCTTCTCCACTGCACCCCACTCTTCTGTACTGGCCTACCCTCTGCTCCACTGCCACCCCTCTCTGCTCCACTGCACCCCCACAATGCTCCGCTGCCCCCCTCTGCTCCACTGCCCCCCCCTCTGCCCAAACTCTGCTCCACTGTTTCCCCTCTCTGCTCCACTGTGCCCCCCATAATGCTCCACTGCTCCCTCCCCTCTGCCCCAACTCTTTGCTCCACTGTTTCCCTGCTCTGCTCTACTGCCCCCTCTGCTCCACTGCCACTTCCTCTGCTCTACTGCCCCTTTCCTCTGCTCCACTGCCCCCTTTCTCTGCTTCACTGCTCCCTCTGCTCCACTGCCCCCTACCCTGCTCCACTGCCCCCCCACAATGCTCCACTGCCTCTGTTCTGCTCCACTGCACCCCACTCTCCTGTACTGGCCCCCCTCTTCTCCACTGCCACCCCTCTCTGCTCCACTGCCCCCCACAATGCTCCACTGCCCCCCACAATGCTCCACTGCCCGCCCTCTCTGCTCCACTGCCCCCTCTCTGCTCCACTGCACCCCCACAATGCTACACTGCCTCCCCACAATGCTCCACTGCCTCTGTTCTTCTCCACTACACCCCACTCTCCTGTACTGGCCCACCCTCTGCTCCACTGCCACCCCTCTCTGCTCCACTGCCCCCCCACAATGCTCCACTGCCCCCTCCTCTGCTCCACTGCCACCCCTCTTTGCTCTACTGCCCCCTCCCACAATGCTCCACTGCCCCCTCTCTGCTCCACTGACCCCCCTCCCCCAACTCTGCTCCACTGTTTCCCCTCTCTGCTCCACTGTGCCCCCACAATGCTCCACTGCCCCCTCCCCTCTGCCCCAATTCTTTGCTTCACTGTTTCCCTGCTCTGCTCTACTTCCCCCCCTCTGCTCCACTGCCCCTTTCTCTGCTCTACTGCCCCCTTCCTCAGCTTCACTGCCCCCTTCCTCTGCTCCACTGCCCCTGCCCTGCTCCACTGCACTCCACTCTCCTGTACTGACCCCCCTCTGCTCCACTGCCACCTCTCTCTGCTCCACTGCCCCCCCCCACAATGCTCCACTGCCCCCTCTCTGCTCCACTGCCCCCCTCTCTGCTCCACTGCACCCCCACAATGCTCCGCTGCTCCCCAACAATGCTCCCCTGCCCCAACTCTCTGCTCCTACGCTCTGCCCCTCTTTTCCCCGCTCTGCTGCACTGTCCTTCTGCTACCCCTGCTTTTTCTCACTCTCCCCCAGTCTTCTCCACTGCCCCCCCAGCTCTACTCACCCCTGCTCTGCTCCATTGTCCCTTGTTCTACTGTCCCCCCGCTCACCCCTGCTCTTCTCCACTCTCCCCTGCTCTCTACACTTTTTGCTCTGCTGTGCTATGCTCCCGCTCACCTCTGCTCTGCTCTCCCTCGCTTTGCTCCGCTCTCCCTTGCTCTGTCCCTCTCGCCTCCCACTCTGCTCCATTGTCCCCTCACTCTACTGCAAATGTCCCTCCGCCCTGCCCCACTCACCCCTGCTCTGTTCTTCTTGCTCTGCCACACTGTGCTGCGCTGTGCACCCGCTCTGCCCTACTCACCCCTGCTCCGCTCTCCCTTGTTTTGCTCTGCCCTCCCTCACTCTGCCACTCTCACCCACGCTCTACCCCACTCACCCCCGCTCTGTTCTTCTTGCTCTGCCCCACCGCGATGTCACCCCGCTCCGCCACGTGGTCACTCCGCTTCGCTGCGCCGTCACCCCACTCCGCCGCGCTGTCCCCTGCTATGCTATCTCTTGCCCCCCACTGTGCTAACCACTGAGCCACCATATACAGTGCCAACCACTGAGCCACCATATACAGTGCCAAGCACTGAGCCACCATATACAGTGCCAACCACTGAGCTACCGTATACAGTGGCAACCACTGAGCCACCGTATACAGTGGCAACCACTGAGCCACTATATACAGTGGCAACCACTGAGCCACTGTATACCGTGGAAGCCGCTGAGCCACCGTATACAGTGCCAACCACTGAGCCACCGTATACCGTGGCAACCACTGAGCCACCGTATACAGTGCCAACCACTGAGCCACCGTATACAGTGCTGAGAGAGGGTTTAAGGCAAGGTCAGATCAGGGGGGTGGGGGCTGATCATGGCTAATGAAATGAATGAGTTTTTCAACAGATTCAATGATAAATGTGCAATGTCAACAGGGGAGAAGGCCGGGGAGCGACAAGCAATATCAACTGGGAGGAGGAAGTTGGAGACTTTCTTGATCTCAGAAAATGATGTGAGGGAACAGTTTAGTAAGCTGGTCATTGGTAAAGCAGCAGGGCCTGATGGTATCTGTCCACGTGTCCTCAGAGTGTGTGCAAATCAGTTGTGCACTGTCTTCCAGCACCTGTTTAACTGGAGCTTACAATCACAGAGAGTACCAGTTCTATGGAAGACTTCTAGCCTGGTGCCGGTTCCCAAGACTACCTTCCCAAGCTCCCAAAGCGACTATAGACCGGTGGCCTTAACATCACATGCGATGAAGTCCTTGGAGAGAATTGTACTTGATTACTTGTGTCCGAGGGTGTCTGCTTTTACGGACCCCCTTCAGTTTGCGTATCGGCAGAGTCTGGGGTGGACAATGCTGTAGCGTATCTGCTACAAACAGTACATACCTTTTTGGACAATGATGGAACCACTGTGCGTGCCATGTTCTTCGATTTATCCAGTGCATTCAATACCTTACAGCCACTATTATTACGTAAAAAGCTGGTTGAAATGGCGGTTGATGAGGGACTAGTGAATTGGATCATTGATTACCTGTCGGACAGGCCACAGTTCGTAAGGTTGAGGGCGGCCGTATCGGATAGTGTTCGGAGCAGTGTTGGAGCCCCTCAGGGAACGGTGCTGTCGCCATTCCTTTTTACATTATACACAGCTGATTTTCAGTATAAATCAGACCTTTGTCACCTTCAGAAGTACTCTGATGACTCCGTGATAGTCGGAGGTATTGAGAGAGGCCTAGGGGAGGAGGAATACAGAAGGGTGGTCTCGGACTTTGTTGACTGGTGCCAGGCTAACCATTTAGAACTCAACGTAAAGAAAACCAGGGAGTTGGTGTTGAGTTATGGAAGGTGCAGGTAGGATTGCTTACCTATCACTATTGATGGTCAGGATGTGGAGATGGTGGAGAATTTCAAATATTTGGGGGTTCACCTGGACAGCAAGCTTGATTGGAGGTACCATATGGAGAAGGTTTGCAAGAAAAGGATGAGTAGACTTTACTTCCTAAGGAAATTAAGGTCGTTTAATGTGTGTAGCAAAATGCTTGAAATGTTCTACCAATCTATTGTGGCGAGTGCAATCTTTGCTGCAATAATATGCTGGGGTAGTAGTGTGCGCACAGCTGACGCTAATAAGCTGAATAAACTTATCAAGAAGGCTAGTGCGGCAGTGGGTCTACAACTTAGGACTTTCGAGGAGGTATTAGAGGATAGAATTAATAAGAAATGCAAGGCTATAATGAGCAACAATACACACCCGCTCTCTGAACTGTTTGCGAAGCAGAAGAGCACATTCAGCAAGCGTCTAATCCAACTAATGTGTAAAAAGGAAAGATACAGAAAATCGTTTGTTCCGACAGCTGTGGGGATGTTTAACAAATGTATAAGTGTAAAGCATCCCAAGACTATGTGAAGTTCTATGTGTATGGGGGGAATAGGTGAGGTACATGTACCAGTCTACCCGCATCTGCTGTCCATATAGACTTATTTTGTAAAGTGTGAAATGTTCTTGATCTTTGTTCTGCTGCTGTAATACTGTAATTTCCTCCGGGATCAATAAAGTTTATCTTATCTTATCTTATCTAACCACTGAGCCACCGTATACAGTGCCAACAACTGAGCCACCGTATACAATGGCAACCTCTGAGCCACCGTATACAGTGCCAACCACTGAGCTCCCGTGTACAGTGCCAACCACTGAGCCACCATATACAGTGCCAACCACTGAGCCACCGTATAAAGTTCTAACCACTGAGCCACAGTATACAGTGCCTACCACTGAGTGACCATATACAGTGCGTACCACTGAGTGACCGTATACAGTGCCAAGCACTGAGCGACCGTATACAGTGACAACTACTGAGCGACCGTATACAGTGCTAACCACTGAGCCACCGTATACAGTGCCAACCACTGAGCCACCGTATAAAGTTCTAACCACTGAGCCACAGTATACAGTGCCTACCACTGAGTGACCATATACAGTGCGTACCACTGAGTGACCGTATACAGTGCCAAGCACTGAGCGACCGTATACAGTGACAACTACTGAGCGACCGTATACAGTGCTAACCACTGAGCCACCGTATACAGTGCCAACCACTGAGCCACCGTATACAGTGACAACCACTGAGCAACCGTATACAGTGCCAACTACTGAGCCACCGTATACAGTGACAACCACTGAGCCACCGTATAAAGTTCTAACCACTGAGCCACCATATACTGTGCTAACCACTGAGCCACCATACAGTTTAACCACTGAGCCACCATATACATTGCTAACCACTAAGCCACCATACAGTGCTAACCTCTGAGCCACCATATACAATGCTAACCATTGAGCCACCATACAGTGCTAACCAGTGAGCCACCATATACACCATATAAATCCTGCAACAACAGTGTACTTTCTGGAGAGAAGACTGTACTATTCAGCGGCTATTTCTACGGCACCTGTTCATTTCACCGCACTCCCGATGCAACAGCATCAGGCCTATTTCTAGTATATATATATATATATATATATATATATATATATATACACAGTCATATGAAAAAGTTTGGGCACCCCTCTTAATCTTACTCATTTTTTTTTGTTTAAAATTGGGTTTTTGCAACAGCTATTTCAGTGTGATATATGTAATAACTGATGGACACAGTAATATTTCAGGATTGAAATGAGGTTTATTGCACTAACCAAAAATTTGAAATATGCATTATTTCAAAATCTGACAGGTGCAAAAGTATGGGCACCCTTCTGATTTTCATGATTTGAATACTCCTAACTACGTTTTAGTGACTTACTGAAGCACTAAATTGGTTTGGTAACCTCATTGAGCTTTGTACTTCATAGCCCGATGTATCCAATCATGAGAAAAGCTATTTCAGATGTCCACTTGCAAGTTGTTCTTCAATTTGCATCTTCTCTGAGGAGTGGCATCATGGGCTCCTCAAAACAGCTCTCAAATGATCTTAAAAAAAGATTGCTCAACATAATTTTTTGTATTCTTCCCCTGAAAACTATCTCAGAGATTTAACCTGTCAGTTTCCACTGTGAGGAACATAGTTAGGAAATGGAAGACCACAGGGACCGTTCTTGTAAAGGTCAGAAGAGGCAGGCCAACAAAAATATCAGAAAGGCAGATAAGAAAAATGGTGAGAACAGTCAAGAACAATCCACAGACAACCTCCAAAGGCCTGCAGTATCATCTTGCTGCAGATGGTGTCACTGTGCATCGGTCAACAATACAGCGCACACTGCACAAGGAGAAGATCTATGGGAGAGTGATGCGAAAGAAGCCGCTTCTGCATGCACACCACAAACAGAGTCGCTTGAGGTATGCAAAAGCACATTTGGACAAGCCAGTTTCATTTTGGAAGAAGATCCTGTGGATTGATGAAACAAAGATTGAGTTGTTTGGTCATACAGCAAGGTGTTATGCATGGCGCCACAAAAACACAGCATTCCAAGAAAAACACTTGCTACCCACTGTCAAATTTGGGGGAGGGTCCATCATGCTTTCGGGCTGTGTGGCCAATGACGACATCGGGAATCTTGTTAAAGTTGAGGGTCGCATGGATTCCACTAAGTATCAGCAGATTCTTGAGAACAATGTTCAAGAATCAGTGTCAAAGTTGAAGTTACTCCAGGGATGGATCTTTCAGCAAGACAATGATCCAAAACACAGCTCCAAATCTACTCAAGCATTCATGCAGAGGAACACTTGCAATGTTCTGGAATGGCCATCCCAGTCCCCAGACCTGAATATCATTGAACATCTGTGGGATGTTTTGAAGTGGGCTGTCCATGCTCGGCGACCATCAAACTTAACTGAACTGGAATTGTTTTGTAAAGAGGAATGGTCAAAAATACCTTCATCCAGGATCCAGGAACTCATTAACAGCTACAGGAAGCGACTAGAGGCTGTTATTTTGCAAAAGGTGGATCTACTAAATATTAATGTCACTTTTCTGTTGAGGTGCCCATACTTTTGCACCTGTCAAATTTTGAAATAATGCATATTTCACATTTTCGGTTAGTACAATAAACCTCATTTCAATCCTGAAATATTACTGTGTCCATCAGTTATTACATATATCACACTGAAGTAGCTGTTGCAAAAACCCAATTTTAAACAAAAAAAAAATGAGTAAGATTAAGAGGGGTGCCCAAACTTTTTCATATGACTGTGAATATATATATAATTAAGTCAATAACAAAGGAAACACCGGGCACTTAACGTATCTGCTGACACGGGCTACCACTCCTGTGGTGCATGCAGCTATAAACTGGCGGTGCCGGCTTCCACAGATACTTCACATTAGTTATGTAGAAAAAAGCAAGCCGCACTCACCAGAAGTTGATCTTGTATCTTTATTTCAAGTTCATTCCGGTCCGGAACATGAACACAAGCAAGGGAGGGGGTGCAGGGATGGAGAACAACGGTACACGACCGCGAAACGGCAGGCCGTTGTTCTCCATCCCTGCACCCCCTCCCTTGCTTGTGTTCATGTTCCGGACCGGAATGAACTTGAAATAAAGATACAAGATCAACTTCTGGTGAGTGCGGCTTGCTTTTTTCTACATAACTAATATATATAATTAAAATGTATGTTTTAATTCCTAATTGTTTGCTATACCAATCTTCATAAACATACTACATGTAACATGGAGAGCAAGGATCCCAAACAGTCACAGGGTAACACTGAACGTGTGCTAGTTACTGATCTTCTTACCCTATTGCATTCCTGTAGATTTTTTATTCCACATTAAATATAATAGTGATTATTTTATTGTTTCCACTCCAAATTTGGTCATCTCTCTAAAGGACTTCTAAAGGTTAATCTCAAAGTATCCCCTACTGCAGTTTGGCTGCTAGATGATAATGTTCATCAATACTTTATAGTGAAGATGCTCAAACATAGACTCACAAGCTCACTTAAGCTGACCTGGTCTGACATCTTATGCAAACAAGACTTAGATATGTTTAGGATGTCCAGGTTTACACTCAAGGTCAATACTTTCACAAGTTCTTTATTATTTTTATAGAGTAAATTCCAAGGAAAATAATTACTCCAATGAAGTATATTTTCCATGCATTTTATTTCTCTCCCTAATACAGAAATATTTCACATTTTCTGCATTACCTCTTTTTTGTAATGAAGCTTTTTAATGTATTAATTCCTGGCTATGTTTCAAATGATTTTGCCCACCCTTGAACTGCTATGAAAGGAATGCTTGAATCACTCACTTAGAAAAGTATCAGTAGATTAATTTTGTGCAGAAAGACGTATATGTTAGGATGCTCCTGCACTCTACAATCAGTACCCCATATCCATATTTATGAAGATGTGTCTTTCACTAAGTGCCCTTATGTTTTTTACAGTACACAAAATGTGTTATTTTCCATTCCAGATGTAGGAAGTACCATTT
>JARQOC010000003.1:664157580-664206026 GCA_033576535.1 Allobates femoralis | reverse complement strand
ATTAGGAATTAAAACATACATTTTAATTATATATATATATATATACTAGCTGTAGTACCCGGCTACGCCCGGGTTAATAAATAACTGCTGTTAGCTATAACAAAATAGAATTTGAATATGTCATATTAATGACCTGTAGGAAAATAGAAGCTGAGCTGTGATTGATTGCTATAGGCAGCCTAATAAATCTCCAGCCAACAGTAAACCCTCCCCCGGCCGGGCAGTATATGTTACCTCACACATACACAGAATAGACAGCTCATGTGACTGACATCTGCCTTAATTCCCTATATGGCACGTGCTGCACATTGGCTGTTTTTAATCAGATGTTTATGTTTGGAAAATAAAGATAGCACACGTATGAGACGAGTTGTGTGAGGTGATTTGTGCACATCTGTGTCTGTCTGTGTGGTGTGTTGTGTCCCTGGGGTGTGTATGTGTGTGTCCCTGTGGGGGAGAGAGGTATGTGTGGTGTGTGTCTCTGTTGTGTGTGTCTCTTTGTGGTGTGTGTGTCCCTGTGGAGTGAGTGCATGTGTCCCTATAGGGTGTGTATGTGTGTGTGTCCCTGTGGGGGGGTCTGTGTGGTGTGTGTGTGTATCTGTGTTGTGTGTGTCTCTTTGTGGTGTGTGTCCCTGTGGGGTGAGTGCATGTGTCCCTATAGGGTGTGTATGTGTGTGTGTCCCTGTGGGGGGGGTGTCTGTGTGGGGTGTGTGTGTCTCTGTGTTGTGTGTGTGTCCCTGTGGGGTGAGTGCATGTGTCCCTATAGGGTGGCTATGTGTGTGTGTCCCTGTGGGGGGGGTCTGTGTGGTGTGTGTGTCTGTGTCATGTGTGTCTCATTGTGGTGTGTGTGTCCCTGTGGGGTGAGTGCATGTGTCGCTATAGAGTGTGTGTGTGTCCCCTTGAGGGTGTGTGTGTGTCTCTGTGTTGTGTGTGTCTCTTTGTGGTGTGTGTGTGTTTGTTCGGGTGCGTGGTGAGTATATAATGTTGGGGCTGCACCTTAGCGACTATACACTTGCTGTTACTCTTTGTGTGCGTGTGTTGTGTATACATGTCCCCATGCGTGGTGAATATCTCATGTTGGGGCCCCACCTTAGTGACTATATGCTGGTATGTGCTGTTAGTCTTTGGCGCTATCATTAAGCCCCTCTCATTCACAACTGTCAAGTGGTAACTGTCACTGTGGCGCCCCGCAACGAGTGCGTCACAGGAGGGTATTGCAGCCATAAATGAAGCCACAATATTCTCTGACACAGAAGTTATCCGGTTAATTTAGAGATCCAAAACCCTACATGCATCACTTAACAATGAGGGCCAATCCAAGGTCCTGGTGGGCGGAGTGTAAGGGTAGTGTAGGAGAAGTACAGACACTTAGTCAGCAGTAGTCTGCAGTGAGTAGTCTGGGAAGAGTCTAGACAAGACACAGACTTGAACTTGGAGTAGGAGCGGGGGCTCTGCACCTCGTGCAGCCCCGGGCCGTCACCGGTCGGGTGTTAGCACCTGAGGCCTCAACAACCGGGATCGGGCATCACCAACCACGGGTTCCAAAATACCCCCGTGCCCAATTCACAGCCGGTTCACTGGTACCGAAGCTAGCAGCAGTTCACCTCTGCTACGCGAACCAGAAGCGTGGAGGAGCAGCTTTACAGGAGCACCCCACCACCAGCCAACTTCCAGTCGTCTAACCAGCGGTGTACCCACCGAGGGATCCAAGGCTCCCCAAAGCATCCATAACATACATCTTGGATAGGGCATTGAAGCAGCCTCCCCGTACCCGACCTGGTATGCCTGGGCGACAATGGCGAAATACTTAGCTAGAATGGAGGAACACTACGGATCTCTGAGGGACACCCATAACTGCTGAGTCCACCCGGTCCACTACCCGTGAACTGTATACCATGTACTGCCTGCTGGTTACAGTAAAGACCCGTTACAGAGACTTTCAGTGTCCGTGCTTCGTTATGATTGAATCCGTCAGCACACAAGGTAACCGCAGCTGCCGCACAACATCTTAAGCAGCTCCAGCCTCCGGGGATCACCATATCTTCCTGCTGTCCATCCCCCGGAGGTTCCGCAGTGTCGGTAACGATTACCGAACTACTCATAGGTGGCGTCACGAATAAATTAACCCCTTTAATCTGTTCCTACAAGACGTCTTCAACTTTTGATCTGCACTCAACCGGGCCCCACTACCGGCAGGCGCGGTCCAACCGTGACGAGGAGGAAGGAGCTACAGCCTGTCTAATCCAGAGTCCACGGGCCGGCGGTGAGTCATCACTTTTTCCCCATTATGTAGATAGGGGCAAAATTGTTTGGTGAATTGGAATGCGCGGGGTTAAAATGTCGCCTCACAACATAGCCTGTGACGCTCCCGGGGTCCAGACGTAGGACTGTGCAAAATTTTGTCTCTATAGCTGACACCTGTCGATTTTCCTCCAACTCTTTTCCATTCACTTTTTCCCCATTATGTAGATAGGGGCAACATTTTTTGGTGAACTGGAACGTGCAGGGTTAAAATTTCGCCTCACAACATACACTATGACGCTCCCGGGGTCAAGACGTGCGACTGTGCAAAATTTTGTAGCTGTAGCTGGCAGCTGTGGATTTTCCTCCCACACGTTTCCTTTCCCTTTTTTCCCATTATGTAGATAGGGGAAAAATTGTTTGGTGAACTGGAACGCGCGGGGTTAAAATTTTGCCTCACAACATAACCTATGACACTTTCAGGGTCCAGACGTGTGACTGTGCAAAATTTTGTCTCTATAGCTGACAGCTGTCGATTTTCCTCCAATATTTTTCCATTCACTTTTTCCCCATTATGTAGATAGGGGCAAAATTGTTTGGTGAACTGGAACGCGCAGGGTTAAAATTTCGCCTCACAACATAGTCTATGACGCTCCCGGGGTCCAGACTTGTGACTGTGCAAAATTTTGTGGCTACAGTTGCGACGGTGTAGATGCCAATCCCGGATATACACACATACACACATACACACATTCAGCTTTATATATTAGATATATATATACAGTCTTATGAAAAAGTTTGGGCACCCCTCTAACTCATTTTTTTTTTTTGTTTAAAATTGGGTTTTTGCAACAGCTATTTCAGTGTGATATATGTAATAACTGATGGACACAGTAATATTTCAGGATTGAAATGAGGTTTGTTGTACTAACCGAAAATGTGAAATATGCATTATTTCAAAATTTGACAGGTGCAAAAGTATGGGCACCTCAACAGAAAAGTGACATTAATATTTAGTAGATCCACCTTTTGCAAAAATTACAGCCTCTAGTGGCTTCCTGTAGCTGTTAATGAGTTCCTGGATCCTGGATGAAGGTATTTTTGACCATTCCTCTTTACAAAACAATTCCAGTTCAGTTAAGTTTGATGGTCGCCGAGCATGGACAGCCCGCTTCTAAACAACCCACAGATGTTCAATGATATTCAGGTCTGGGGACTGGGATGGCCATTCCAGATCATTGTAATTGTTCCTGTGCATGAATGCCTGAGGAGATTTGGAGCAGTGTTTTGGATCATTGTCTTGCTGAAAGATGCATCCCCGGCGTAACTTCAACTTTGACACTGATTCTTGAACATTATTCTCAAGAATCTGCTGAAGTGAAATCCATGTGATCCTCAACTTTAACAAGTTCCCGGTGCCGTCATTGGCCACACAACCCCAAAGCATGATGGACCCTAATTTTCCAGGGACAATGTGTCGTCGGTCCGCGCTGCCACAAATAACTCAATCAGAAGTTCACTCTATACCTTCATTTGGATCCATCCAACGTGTTTCGGAGCCTGCTATGCTCCTTCATCAGGGAGTGTAAGGAGCATAGCAGGCTCCGAAACGCGTTGGATGGATCCAAATAAAGGTATAGAGTGAACTTCTGAATCAGTTATTTGTGGCAGCGCTGACCGACGACACATTGTCCCAGGAAAATTCTGGAATTTGACCACATAGCACGAGGAGGTGTGGGTCCAGCAGCAGCCGCCATTACATGTTTTTCATACTGGTTGTGTGTTACACAACTAGACCAGGTGAGCAGTGTTCATTACGGCTCTTTAGCCGCTGATTGTTAAAAAGATAAGACCCTATCTGCGCTTGCTTCCTTCTTTTAGTTTATTTCCTCCCCCAAATTTGACAGTGGGTAGCAAGTGTTTTTCTTGGAATGCTGTGTTTTTGTGGCGCCATGCATAACGCCTTGTTGTATGACCAAAAACTCAATCTTTGTTTCATCAGTCCACAGGATCTTCTTCTAAAATGAAACTGGCTTGTCCAAATGTGCTTTTGCATACCTCAGGCGACTCTGTTTGTGGCGTGCATGCAGAAACGGCTTCTTTCGCATCACTCTCCCATACAGCTTCTCCTTGTGCAGTGTGCGCTGTATTGTTGACCGATGCACAGTGACACCATCTGCAGCAAGATGATGCTGCAGGTCTTTGGCGGTTGTCTGTGGATTGTTCTTGACTGTTCTCACCATTCTTCTTCTCTGCCTTTCTGATATTTTTGTTGGCCTGCCACTTCTGGCCTTTACAAGAACTGTCCCTGTGGTCTTCCATTTCCTTACTATGTTCCTCACAGTGGAAACTGACAGATTAAATCTCTGAGACAACTTTTTGTATCCTTCCCCTGAACAACTATGTTGAACAATCTTTTTTTTAAGATCATTTGAGAGCTGTTTTGAGGAGTCCATGATGCCACTCCTCAGAGAAGATGCAAATAGAAAAACAACTTGCAAGTGGACACCTGAAATAGCTTTTCTCATGATTGGATACACCGGGCTATGAAGTACAAAACTCAATGAGGTTACCAAACCAATTTAGTGCTTCAGTAAGTCAGTAAAAAGTAGTTAGGAGTATTCAAATCATGAAAATCAGAAGGGTGTCCATACTTTTGCACCTGTCAAATTTTGAAATAATGCATATTTCACATTTTTGTTAAGTGCAATAAACCTCATTTCAATCCTAAAATATTACAGTGTCCTTCATTTATTACCGTATATACTCGTGTATAAGCCGACCCGTGTATAAGCCAACCCTCCTACTTTTGCCCCCAAAACCTGGGAAAACCTATTGACTCGTGTATAAGCCGAGGGTGGACGCCAGCACAGGTATACAGGCCTCCCCAGTCGTAGTATACAGCAGCCTCCCCAGTGGTATACAGGCCTCCCCAGTGGTAGTATACAGCAGCCTCCCCAGTGGTGTATACAGGCCCCAGCAGTATTACAGCAGCCTCCCCAGTGGTGTATACAGCAGCCTCCCCAGTGGTGTATACAGCAGCCTCCCCAGAGGTGTATACAGCAGCCCCAGTGGTGGTATATACAGGCAACCCCAAAGGTGTATAGAGGCAGCCCCAGTGGTGGTATATACAGGCAGCCCCAGAAGTGTATACAGGCAGCCCCAGAGGTGGTATATACAGGCAGCCCCAGTGGTGGTATATACAGGCAGCCCCAGTGGTGTATACAGCAGCCACAGTGGTGTATACAGCAGCCCCAGTGGTGTATACAGCAGCCCCAGTGATGGTATATACAGGCAGCCCCAAAGGTGTATACAGGCAGCCCCAGTGGTGGTATATACAGGCAGCCCCAGAGGTGTATACAGGCATCCCCAGTGGTGGTATATACAGGCAGCCCCAAAGGTGTATACAGGCAGCCCCAGTGGTGGTATATACAGGCAGCCCCAGAGGTGGTATATACAGGCAGCCCCAGAGGTGGTATATACAGGCAGCCCCAGTGGTGGTACGGTATAAACAGGCAGCCCCACAGGTGGTATATACAGGCAGCCCCAGAAGTGTTATATACAGGCAGCCCCAGTGATTTTATATACAGGCAGCCCCAGAGGTGTATACAGCAGCCCCAGCCCCAGCCCCAAAGGTGTACACAGGCAGCCCCAGTGGTGGTATATACAGGCAGCCCCAGAGGTGTATACAGCAGCCCCAGTGGTGGTATATACAGGCAGCCCCAGAAGTGGTATATACAGGTAGCCCCAGAGGTGGTATATACAGGCAGCCCCAGTGGTTTTATATACAGGCAGCCCCAGAGGTGTATACAGGCAGCCCCAGTGGTGGTATATACAGGCAGCCCCAGAGTTGGTATATACAGGCAGCCCCAGAGTTGGTATATACAGGCAGCCCCAGTGGTGGTATATACAGGCAGCCCCAGTGGTGTATACAGCAGCCCCAGTGGTGTATACAGCAGCCCCAGTGGTGGTATATACAGGCAGCCCCAGAGGTGGTATATACAGGCAGCCCCAGAGGTGGTATATACAGGCAGCCCCAGTGGTTTTATATACAGGCAGCCCCAGAGGTGTATACAGCAGCCCCAGAGGTGTATACAGCAGCCCCAGCCCCAAATGTGTATACAGGCAGCCCCAGTGGTGGTATATACAGGCAGCCCCAAAGGTGGTATATACAGGTATCCCCAGAGTTGGTATATACAGGCAGCCCCAGTGGTGGTATATACAGGCAGCCCCAGTGGTGTATACAGCAGCCCCAGTGGTGTATACAGCAGCCCCAGTGGTGGTATATACAGGCAGCCACAAAGGTGTATACAGGCAGCCCCAGTGGTGGTATATACAGGCAGCCCCAGAGGTGGTATTATCAGGCAGCCCCAGTGGTTTTATATACAGGCAGCCCCAGTGGTTTTATATACAGGCAGCCCCAGAGGTGTATACAGCAGCCCCAGCCCCAAAGGTAAATACAGGCAGCCCCAGTGGTGGTATATACAGGCAGCCCCAGAGGTGGTATATACAGGCAGCCCCAGAAGTGCTATATACAGGCAGCCCCAGTGGTTTTATATACAGGCAGCCCCAGAGGTGTATACAGCAGCCCCAGCCAAAAAGGTGTATACAGGCAGCCCCAGTGGTGGTATATACAGGCAGCCCCAGAAGTGTACACAGCAGCCCCAGTGGTGGTATATACAGGCAGCCCCAGAGGTGGTATATACAGGCATCCCCAGAGGTGGTATATACAGGCAGCCCCAGTGGTTTTATATACAGGCAGCCCTAGAGGTGTATACAGCAGCCCCAAAGGTGTATACAGGCAGCCCCAAATGCTGGCACTTGCCCCCCTGCTTGTAAGCCCCCCCGGCTGCTTAACTTACCATCCTCTGTCTTCTTCATCGCGCGCGCAGGTGCCTCCGTGCTCCCGTCCTCCATGCTCCCGGCGTCATCCGGGGTCCCCGGCCGGCGCGTAGCGATGATGTCATGCGACCGGCCGGTCACATGACCCCGGATGCTACGGAGGACGGGAGCACGGAGGGACCTGCACGCGCGATATGAAGAAGACAGAGGATGGTAATAATAGCAGCCGGGGGGGCCTTACAAGCAGGGGGGCAAGTGCCAGCATTTGGGGGGATATATTTAGTTATGCACTGCTTCCCCCTGCCGCTGATTGACAGGGGGAAGTAGTGCATATGTAATGAGCGGCCCCACGTGACAGGGCCGCTCATTCAGCAACCTCCCACCGCCTCCTCCAGCCTCCCCAGCCCTGGACACAGCCCCCACCACGCAGCCTACCGTATTGACCCGTGCATAAGCCGAGGGGGAGACTTTTCAGCCCAATTTTTGGGCTGAAAAACTCGGCTTATACACGAGTATATACAGTATTTTTTCACCATATTCTACCTGAGTGCCGAGTTTAATATATATCCCATCAAGCACTAAAACCTTACTCAGGCGCTTCTTACGGTTCCACATCTGAGTGAGTACCATATATGGCCTTTTACTTGGGTCAAAAGAGTCACAACCAGTCCGAGCATTTTAATGCAATCATTATCCGTGTTATATGGCCTAACACTGATCGTGGAAACATACTTTAAAACTCATTTAAGGGACGCCTTCAAGTCTATGGGTCCAAGAAAAATAATTTATCCCACAAGGACTATGAGAGTGGCATCCCATTTTTACAGATAATATATACACTAGAGTGACCGGATCTCATAGGGGGGGGAAAAAATGTCGGTATCTTGTTAGTCTGGACTAGTGATGAGCGAGCATTCTCGCCACTACTCGGTACTCGCACGAGTATCACTGTACTCGGGCTACTCGGCGAGCACCGAGTAATCTTGCGATACTCGTGCTGTGCTCGTGGTCGTCATCTCTGCATGTTGGCGCTCTTTTGAGAGCCAGCCCATGTGCAGGGATTGGCTGGCAGACCACTGCAATGCCACAGCCCTGTTAGTTGTGGCATTGCAGTGATTGGCCGGCCTGCACAGCGTGACCGAGCCTTTATAAGACCCGGCCGCGCTGTGCTCTGCACACAGGCATCCAGACAGTGAGTGTAGGGACAGTGTCTGCTGCTGCCTAGGGACAGATTTGCGGCCCTCATAGGTAGATCCGGAGCAGGGCTGCAAACTGCTGCTGAGCTGACCACAACAGTCCTTCTCAGGACTAATCTCGGAGGATATAGGCAGGGTGATCCAGATCGGAGTCCAAGCTTTTCTGTGACCATTACAGTCACCAGACTGTTGTACTTACTAGCTTGATCCAGGTTAGGACATAGGGACTAAAATTCTCATCTCCTGTGACCATTAGAGTCACCAGACTGGTGTACGAACTACCTTGATACAGGTTAGGGACTAAAATCCTCATCTCCTGTGACCATTAGAGTCACTAGACTGGTGTACGTACTACCTTGATACAGGTTAGGGCCTAAAATCCTAATCTCCTGTGATCTGAACAGTCACCACACTGGAGTACGTCATACCTTGATACAGGTTAGGGCCTAAAATCCTAATCTCCTGTGACCATTACAGTCACCAGACTGTTGTAATTACTACCTTGATACAGGTTAGGGACTAAAATCCTAATCTCCTGTGATGTGAACAGTCACCAGACTGGTGTACGTCATACCTTGATACAGGTTAGGGCCTAAAATCCTAATCTCCTGTGATCTGAACAGTCACCAGACTGGTGTACGTCATACCTAGATACAGGTTAGGGCCTAAAATCCTAATCTCCTGTGACCATTACAGTCACCAGACTGGTGTAATTACTACCTTGATGCAGGTTATTGATACAGGTTAGGGCCTAAAATCCTAATCTCCTGTGATATGAACAGTCACCAGACTGGTGTACGTCATACCTTGATACAGGTTAGGGCCTAAAATCCTAATCTCCTGTGATCTGAACAGTCACCAGACTGGTGTACGTCATACCTTGATACAGGTTAGGGCCTAAAATCCTAATCTCCTGTGATCTGAACAGTCACCAGACTGGTGTACGTCATACCTTGATACAGGTTAGGGCCTAAAATTCTAATCTCCTGTGACCATTACAGGCACCAGACTGTTGTAATTACTACCTTGATACAGGTTAGGGACTAAAATCCTAATCTCCTGTGATCTGAACAGTCACCAGACTGGTGTACTTACTACCTTGATACAGGTTAGGGACTAAAATCCTAATCTCCTGTGATCTGAACAGTCACCAGACTGTTGTGATTACTACCTTGATACAGGTTAGGGACTAAAATCCTACTCTCCTGTGATCTGAACAGTCACCAGACTGGTGTACGTCATACCTTGATACAGGTTAGGGCCTAAAATCCTAATCTCCTGTAACCATTACAGTCACCAGACTGGTGTACGTCATACCTTGATACAGGTTAGGGCCTAAAATCCTAATCTCCTGTGACCATTACAGTCACCAAACTGTTGTAATTACTACCTTGATACAGGTTAGGGACTAAAATCCTAATCTCCTGTGATCTGAACAGTCACCAGACTGGTGTACTTACTACCTTGATACAGGTTAGGGACTAAAATCCTAATCTCCTGTGACCTGAACAGTCACCAGACTGTTGTAATTACTACCTTGATACAGGTTAGGGACTAAAATCCTAATCTCCTGTGATCTGAACAGTCACCAGACTGGTGTACGTCATACCTTGATACAGGTTAAGGCCTAAAATCCTAATCTCCTGTGATCTGAACAGTCACCAGACTGGTGTACGTCATACCTTGATACAGGTTAGGGCCTAAAATCCTAATCTCCTGTGATCTGAACAGTCACCAGACTGGTGTACTTACTACCTTGATACAGGTTAGGGATTAAATTCCTAATCTCCTGTGATCTGAACAGTCACCAGACTGGTGTACTTACTACCTTGATACAGGTTAGGGACTAAAATCCTAATCTCCTGAGATCTGAACAGTCACCAGACTGTTGTAATTACTACCTTGATACAGGTTAGGGACTAAAATCCTACTCTCCTGTGATCTGAACAGTCACCAGACTGGTGTACGTCATACCTTGATACAGGTTAGGGCCTAAAATCCTAATCTCCTGTGATCTGAACAGTAACCAGACTGGTTTACGTCATACCTTGATACAGGTTAGGGCCTAAAATCCTAATCTCCTGTGATCTGAACAGTCACCAGACTGGTGTACGTCATACCTTGATACAGGTTAGGGTCTAAAATCCTAATCTCCTGTGATCTGAACAGTCACCAGACTGGTGTACGTCATACCTTGATACAGGTTAGGGCCTAAAATCCTAATCTCCTGTGATCTGAACAGTCACCAGACTGTTGTAATTACTACCTTGATACAGGTTAGGGACTAAAATCCTAATCTCCTGTGACCATTACAGTCACCAGACTGGTGTACGTCATACCTTGATACAGGTTAGGGCCTAAAATCCTGATCTCCTGTGACCATTACAGTCACCAGACTGTTGTAATTTTACCTTGATACAGGTTAGGGCCTAAAATCCTAATCTCCTGTGATCTGAACAGTCACCAGACTGGTGTACGTCATACCTTGATACAGGTTAGGGCCTAAAATCCTAATCTCCTGTGATCTGAACAGTCACCAGACTGGTGTACGTCATACCTTGATACAGGTTAGGGCCTAAAATCCTAATCTCCTGTGATCTGAACAGTAACCAGACTGGTTTACGTCATACCTTGATACAGGTTAGGGCCTAAAATCCTAATCTCCTGTGATCTGAACAGTCACCAGACTGGTGTACGTCATACCTTGCTACAGGTTAGGGCCTAATATCCTAATCTCCTGTGATCTGAACAGTCACCAGACTGTTGTAATTACTACCTTGATACAGGTTAGGGACTAAAATCCTAATCTCCTGTGATCTGAACAGTCACCAGACTGGTGTACTTACAGTACATATATCACACTGAAATAGCTGTTGCAGAAACCAAATTTTAAACCAAAAAAGATCAGTAAGATTAAGAAGGGTGCCCAAACATTTTCATATGACTGTATATATATATATATATATATATATATATATATATATATATACAGTGCCTACAAGTAGTATTCAACCCCCTGCAGATTTAGCTGGTTGACACATGCGGAATTAACTTGGCATTGTGACATTTGGACTGTAGATCAACCTGGAAGTGGGAAATGCAGTGCCACAAATTTTTTTTTTTTTTTTTTTTAAAGCGTTAAAAGTTAATTCAGAGGGTCATTTATTATTCAGCCCCTCAAACCACCAGAATTCTGTTTGGTCCCCCTAAACTATTAAGAAGTAGTTCAGGCACAAATAACAATGAGCTTCAGATGTGTGGATTAATTATCTCTTTTGCCAGCCTTTTCTGACTATTTAAGACCCTCCCCATACTTGTGAACAGCACTCACACATGGTCAACATGGGAAAGACAAAGGAGCATTCCAAGGCCATCAGAGACAAGATTGTGGAGGGTCACAAGGCTGGCAAGGGGTACAAAATCCTTTCCAAGGAGTTGGGCCTACCTGTCTCTACTGTTGGGAGCATCATCCGGAAGTGGAAGGCTTATGAAACTACTGTTAACCTTCCACGGCCTGGACAGCCTTTGAAAGTTTCCTCCCGTGTCGAGGCCAGGCTTGTCCAAAGAGTCAAGGCTAAACCAAAGACAACAAGGAAGGAGCTCCGGGAAGATCTCATGGCAGTGGGGACATTGGTTTCAGTCAATACCATAAGTGACGTACTCCACCGCAATGGTCTCCGTTCCAGAGGAGCCCATAAGGTTCCTTTACTTTCAAAGCGTCATGTCAAGGCTCGTCTACAGTTTGCTCATGATCACTTGGAGGACTCTGAGACAGACTGGTTCAAGGTTCTATGGTCTGATGAGACCAAGATCGAGATCTTTGGTGCCAACCACACACGTGACGTTTGGAGACTGGATGGTACTGCATACGACCCCAAGAATACCATCCCTACAGTCAAGCATGGTGGTGGCAGCATCATGCTGTGGGGCTGTTTCTCAGCCAAGGGGCCTGGCCATCTTGTCCGCATCCTTGGGAAGATGGATAGCATGGCCTACCTGGAGATTTTGGCCAAGAACCTCCGCTCCTCCATCAAGGATCTTAAGATGGGTCGTAATTTCATCTTCCAACAAGACAATGACCCAAAGCACTCAGCCAAGAAAACCAAGGCCTGGTTCAAGAGGGAAAAAAATCAAGGTGTTGGAGTGGCCTAGTCAGTCTCCTGACCTTAACCCAATTGAAAACTTGTGGAAGGAGCTCAAGATTAAAGTCCACATGAGACACCCAAAGAACCTAGATAACTTGGAGAAGATCTGCATGGAGGAGTGGGCCAAGATAACTCCAGAGACATGTGCCGGCCTGATCAGGTCTTATAAAAGACGATTATTAGCTGTAATTGCAAACAAGGGTTATTCCACAAAATATTAAACATAGGGGTTGAATAATAATTGACCCACACTTTTATGTTTAAAATTTATAAAAATTCAACTGAGCAACATAACTTTTTGGTTTGTAAGATTTATGCTTCTGTTAATAAATCCTACTCTCGTTTGCAGTTTGAAGGCTCTAACTTATTGGCATCTTATCAAACCAGCTAAATCTGCAGGGGGTTGAATACTACTTGTAGGTACTGTATATACTGGAAATAGGCCTGATGCTATTGCATCAGGAGTGCGGTGAAATGAACAGGTGCCGTAGAAATAGCCGCTGAATAGTACAGTCTTCTCTCCAGAAAGTACACTGTTGTTGCAGGATTTATATGGTGTATATGGTGGCTCACTGGTTAGCACTGTATGGTGGCTCAGTGGTTAAACTGTATGGTGGCTCAGAGGTTAGCACTGTATGGTGGCTCAGTGGTTAGCAATGTATATGGTGGCTCAGTGGTTAAACTGTATGGTGGCTCAGAGGTTAGCCCTGTATGGTGGCTCAGTGGTTAGCAATGTATATGGTGGCTCAGTGGTTAAACTGTATGGTGGTTCAGTGGTTAGCGCAGTATATGGTGGCTCAGTGGTTAGAACTTTATACGATGGCTCAGTGGTTGGCACTGTATACAGTGGCTCAGTGGTTGCTACTGTATACGGTGACTAAGTGGTTGGCACTGTATACGGTGGCTCAGTGGTTGGCACTGTATACGGTGGCTCAGTGGTTGGCACTGTACACAGTGGCTCAGTGGTTGACACTGTATATGGTCGCTCAGTGGTGGCCACTGTATACGGTCGCTCAGTGGTTGTCACTGTATACGGTGGCTCAGTGGTTAGAACTTTATACGGTGGCTCAGTGGTTGGCACTGTATACGGTGGCTCAGTGGTTGGCACTGTATACGGTGGCTCAGTTGTTGGCACTGTATATGGTGTCTCAGTGGTTGGCACTGTATATGGTGGCTCAGTGGTTGGCACTGTATATGGTGGCTCAGTGGTTAAAAATTTATACGGTGGCTCAGTGGTTGGCACTGTGTACAGTGGCTCAGTGGTTGCTACTGTATACGGTGGCTCAGTGGTTGGCACTGTATACGGTGGCTCAGTGGTTGGCAATGTATATGGTGGCTCAGTGGTTGGCACTGTATATGGTGGCTCAGTGGTTGGCACTGTATATGGTGACGCAGTTGTTGGCACTGTATACGGTGGCTCAGTGGTTGGCACTGTAAACGGTCGCTCAGTGCTGGTCACTGTATACGGTGGCTCAGTGGTTGTCACTGTATACGGTCACTCAGTTTTTAGAACTTTATACGGTGGCTCAGTGGTTGGCACTGTATATGGTGGCTCAGTGGTTGGCACTGTATACGGTGGCTCAGTGGTTGGCACTGTATACGGTGGCTCAGTGGTTGGCACTGTATCCGGTGGCTCAGTGGTTGGCACTGTATACGGTGGCTCAGTGGTTGTCACTATATACGGTCACACAGTGGTTAGAACTTTATACGGTGGTCAGTGGTTGGCACTGTATATGGTGGCTCAGTGCTTGGCACTGTATACGGTGGCTCAATGGTTAGCACTGTATACGGTGGCGCAGTGGTTGGCATTGTATACGGTGGCTCAGTGGTTGGCACTGTATACGGTGGTTCAGTGGTTGGCACTGTGTACGGTGGCTCAGTGGTTGCCACTGTATACGGTGGCTCAGTGGTTGGCACTGTATACGGTGGCTCAGTAGTTGGCACTGTATACGGTCGCTCAGTGGTTGGAACATTATATGGTGGCTCAGTGGTTGGAACTTTATATGGTGGCTCAGTGGTTGGCACTGTATACGGTGGCTCAGTGGTTGGCACTGTATAAGGTGGCTCAGTGGTTGGCACTGTATACGGTGGCTCAGTGGTTGGCACTGTAAACGGTCGCTCAGTAGTGGTCACTGTATACGGTGGCTCAGTGGTTGTCACTCTATATGGTGGCTCAGTGGTTGGCACTGTATACAGTGGCTCAGTAGTTGGCACTGTATACGGTGGCTCAGTGGTTAGCACTGTATACTGTGGCGCAGTGGTTGGCATTGTATACAGTAGCTCTGTGGTTGGCACTGTATACGGTGGTTCAGTGGTTGGCACTGTATACGGTGGCTTAGTGGTTGCCACTGTATACGGTGGCTCAATGGTTGGCACTGTATACGGTGGCTCAGCAGTTGCCACTGTATATGGTGGCTCAGTGGTAGCCACTGTATACGGTGGCTCAGTGGTTGCCACTGTATACGGTGGTTCAGTGGTTGGCACTGTATACGGTGGCTCAGTGGTTGGCACTGTATACGGTGGCTCAGTAGTTGGCACTGTATACGGTCGCTCAGTGGTTGGAACTGTATACGGTGGCTCAGTGGTTGGCACTGTATACGGTGGCTCAGTGGTAGCCACTGTATACGGTGGCTCAGTGGTTGGCACTGTATATGGTGGCTCAGTGGTTGGCACTGTATACGGTGGCTCAGTGGTTGGCACTGTACACGGTGGCTCAGTAGTTGGGACTGTATACGGTCGCTCAGTAGTTGGCACTGTATACGGTGGCTCAGTGGTTGGCCTTGTATACGGTGGCTCAGTGGTAGCCACTGTATACGGTGGCTCAGTGGTTGGCCTTGTATATGGTGGCTCAGTGGTAGCCACTGTATACGGTGGCTCAGTGGTTGCCACTGTATACGGTGGCTCAGTGGTTGCCACTGTATACGGTGGCTCAGTGGTTGGCACTGTATATGGTGGCTCAGTGGTTGGCACTGTATACGGTGGCTCAGTAGTTGGCACTGTATACAGTGGCTCAGCGGTTGGCACTGTATACGGTGGCTCAGTGGTAGCCACTGTATACGGTGGCTCAGTGGTTGGCACTGTATACGGTGGCTCAGTGGTTGGAACTTTATATGGTGGCTTAGTGGTTGGCACTGTATACGGTGGCTCAGTGGTTGGCACTGTATACGGTGGCTCAGTGGTTGGCACTGTATACGGTGGCTCAGTAGTTGGCACTGTATACGGTCGCTCAGTGGTTGGAACTTTATATGGTGGCTCAGTGGTTGCCACTGTATACGGTGGCTCAGTGGTTGGCACTGTATACGGTGATTCAGTGGTTGGCACTGTGTACGGTGGCTCAGTGGTTGCCACTGTATACGGTGGCTCAGTGGTTGGCATTGTATACGGTGGCTCAGTAGTTGGCACTGTATACGGTCGCTCAGTGGTTGGAACATTATATGGTGGCTCAGTGGTTGGAACTTTATATGGTGGCTCAGTGGTTGGCACTGTATACGGTGGCTCAGTGGTTGGCACTGTATAAGGTGGCTCAGTAGTTGGCACTGTATACGGTGGCTCAGTGGTTGGCACTGTAAACGGTCGCTCAGTAGTGGTCACTGTATACAGTGGCTCAGTAGTTGGCACTGTATACGGTGCTCAGTGGTTAGCACTGTATACTGTGGCGCAGTGGTTGGCATTGTATACAGTGGCTCTGTGGTTGGCACTGTATACGGTGGTTCAGTGGTTGGCACTGTATACGGTGGCTCAGTGGTTGCCACTGTATACGGTGGCTCAATGGTTGGCACTGTATACGGTGGCTCAGCAGTTGCACTGTATAGGTGGCTCAGTGGTAGCCACTGTATACGGTGCTCAGTGGTTGCAACTGTATACGGTGGTTCAGTGGTTGGCACTGTATACGGTGGCTCAGTGGTGCACTGTATACGGTGGCTCAGTAGTTGGCACTGTATACGGTCGCTCATGGTTGAACTGTATACGGTGGCTCAGTGGTTGGCACTGTATACGGTGGCTCAGTGGTAGCCACTGTATACGGTGGCTCAGTGGTTGGCACTGTATATGGTGGCTCAGTGTTGTCACTGTATACGGTGGCTCAGGTTGCACTGTACACGTGGCTCAGTATTGGACTGTATACGGTCGCTCAGTAGTTGCACTGTATACGGTGGCTCAGTGGTTGGCCTTGTATAGGTGGCTCAGTGGTAGCCACTGTATACGGTGGCTCAGTGGTTGCCACTGTATACGGTGGCTCAGTGGTTGCCACTGTATACGGTGGCTCAGTGGTTGGCACTGTATATGGTGGCTCAGTGGTTGGCACTGTATTGGTGGCTCAGTAGTTGGCACTGTATACAGTGGCTCAGCGGTTGGCACTGTATACGGTGGCTCAGTGGTAGCCACTGTATACGGTGGCTCAGTGGTTGGCACTGTATACGTGGCTCAGTGATTGGCACTGTATATGGTGGCTCAGTAGTTGGCACTGCATACGGTGGCTCAGTGGTTGGCACTGTATACGGTGGCTCAGTGGTAGCCACTGTATACGGTGGCTTAGTGGTTGGCACTGTATACGGTGGCTCAGTGGTTGGCACTGTATACGGTGGCTCAGTGGTTGGCACTGTACACGGTGGCTCAGTAGTTGGGACTGTATACGGTCGCTCAGTGGTTGGCACATTATACGGTGGCTCAGTGGTTGGCACTGTATACGGTGGCTCAGTGGTTGGCACTGTATACGGTGGCTCAGTAGTTGGCACTGTATACGGTCGCTCAGTGGTTGGAACTTTATATGGTGGCTCAGTGGTTGCCACTGTATACGGTGGCTCAGTGGTTGACACTGTATACGGTGTCTCAGTAGTTGGCACTGTATACGGTTACGGTCGCTCAGTGGTTGGAACTTTATACGGTGGCTCAGTGGTTGGAACTTTATATGGTGGCTTAGTGGTTGGCACTGTATACGGTGGCTCAGTGGTTGGCACTGTATACGGTGGCTCAGTGGTTGGCACTGTATACGGTGGCTCAGTAGTTGGCACTGTATACGGTCGCTCAGTGGTTGGAACTTTATATGGTGGCTCAGTGGTTGCCACTGTATACGGTGGCTCAGTGGTTGACACTGTATACGGTGTCTCAGTAGTTGGCACTGTATACGGTCGCTCAGTCGTTGGAACTTTATACGGTGGCTCAGTGGTTGGAACTTTATATGGTGGCTCAGTGGTTGGCACTGTATACGGTGGCTCAGTGGTTGGCACTGTATACGGTGGCTCAGTGGTTGGCACTGTATACGGTGGCTCAGTGGTTGGCACTGTATATGGTGGCTCAGTGGTTAGCACAGAGGGGGGCGAGAGTTAGCAGAGCAGGGGACAGCACGGCGGAGCAGGGTGACAGCGCGGCAGAGTGGGGTGACAGTGCGGCGAAGCGGGGTGACCACGCGGCGGAGCGGGGTGACATCCCACTGGGGCAGAGCAATAAAAACAGAACGGGGTGAGTGGGGTAGAGCGTGGGTGAGAGTGGCAGAGTGAGGGAGGGCAGAGCAAAGCGAGGGAGAGTGGTGCAGGAGTGAGTAGGGCAGATAGGGTGCACAGCGCAGCAGAGTGTGGCAGAGCAAGAAGAACAGGGTGAGTGGGGCAGGGCGGAGGGACATTTGCAGTAGAGTGAGGGGACAATGGAGCAGAGTAGGAGGCGAGAGGGGCAGAGCAAGGGAGAGCAGAGCAAAGCGAGGGAGGGCAGAGCAGAGGTGAGCGGGGGGACAGCGCAGCAGAGCGGGGGGACAGCACAGCAAAGCAAAAAGTGTAGAGAGCAGGGGAGAGTGGAGAAGAGCAGGGGTGAGCGGGGGGACAGCCGCAGTAGAACAAGGGACAATCAAGCAGAGCAGGGGTGAGTGGAGCTGGGGGGGGCAGTGGAGCAGACTGGGGGAGAGTGAGGAAAAGCAGGGGTGAGCAGAAGGACAGCGCAGCAGAGCAGGGAAAAGAGGGGCAGAGCGTAAAAGCAGAGAGTTGGGGCAGTGGAGCATTGTTTGGGCAGTGGAGCATTGTGGGGGTGCAGTGGAGCAGAGAGGGGGGCAGTGGAGCAGAGAGGTGGGGGCAGTGGAGCATTGTGTGGGGGGGCAGTAGAGCAGAGAGGGGTGGCAGTGGAGCAGAGGGGGGCCAGTACAGGAGAGTGGGGTGCAGTGGAGCAGAACAGAGGCAGTGGAGCATTTTGGGGGGGCAGTGGAGCAGAGGGGGCAGTGGAGCAGAGTGGGCAGTGGAGCAGAGGAAGGGGCAGTAGAGCAGAGGAAGGGGGCAGTAGAGCAGAGGGGGGCAGTAGAGCAGAGCAGGGAAACAGTGGAGCAAAGAGTTGGGGCAGAGGGGAGGGGGCAGTGGAGCATTGTGGGGGGCACAGTGGAGCAGAGATGGGGCAAAGGGGGGGCAGTGGAGCAGAGAGGGGGCAGTGGAGCATTGTGGGGGGCAGTGGAGCAAAGAGGGGTGGTAGTGGAGCAGGGGGGGACAGTGGAGCATTGTGAGGGGGCAGTGGAGCAGAGAGGGGTTGCAGTGGAGCAGAGGGTGGGCCAGTACAGGAGAGTGGGGTGCAGTGGAGAAGAACAGAGGCAGTGGAACATTGTGGGGGCAGTGGAGCAGGGCAGTGGGCAGTGGAGCAGAGGAAGGAGGCAGTGGAGCAGAGGAAGGGGCAGTGAAGCAGAGGAAGGGGGCCGTGGAGCAGAGGGGGGGCAGTAGAGCAGAGCAGGGAAAAAGTGGCGCAAAGAGTTGGGGCAGAGGGGGCAGTGGAGCATTGTGGGGGGCACAGTGGAGCAAGGAGCAGGCGCAGCGCAGTGCACTCCTGCGCAGGCAGTGATGGGATGCCAGCCAGTTGCACTGAGTCTGCGAGACTCAAACGTCATGGATTGGGATGAGGGATTGACTCCAGCCGTCCATGAGCGATCCTGGCATCTGGGAAGTCTCCATGACCAAAAGTCATCTAGGATGATGCGGACCCAACATGGCGTCCGGAAGTTTTGCAAGACTTCCCGGCCGCCATCTTGGATCTCGCGAGATCCAACATGGCGGCGGGTAGTCTCATGAGAAATCATCGTCGAGGATGGATGCCGCCAGGCCGGACGGGGCAGATCCAACATGGTGTCGGCGTCGTGGAGGAGAAGTTGGGATGTCGGCGGAGAAGATCGGATGTCGGCGGCGGCGTGCAGGAGACGATCGGATGTCGGCGGCGTGTTAGCGAACAGGTGTCGATGAGTATAGATGTCGGTGTGAGAGTGCATGGGGTAAGCCCCGCTACTACCAAAGGTTGGCCATCTTGCGTCACCCATGACTGGTGTACAGCCAGTTTCTGTCACGGATGTGACGTAGCGATACCGTTACATAGTGACGGAAGTTGGCTTAGGGCTTTTATTATAATAGATACAGTATATATATACAGTTGTGGCCAAACCCCTACAATTCTGTCAGATAATAATCAGTTTCTTCAAATATCAGGGACCTGGAGCAGTTTGCCAAAGAAGAATGGTCTAAAATTTCAGCAGACACTCATTGATGGTTACCAGAATCGGTAGATCGCAGTTATTTTGGCTAAATGTTGTGCAACCAAGTATTAGGCTGAGGGTGCCAATACTTTTGTCCGGCCCATTTTTGGAGTTTTGTGTGAAATGATCAATGTTTTGCTTTTTGCTTCATTCTCTTTTGTGTTTTTTCATTGAAGACAAATTAAATGAAGATAATAATACCAAAGAATTTTTGATTGCAATCATTTTCAGGAAGAAACTGAGTATTATCTGACAGAATTGCAGGGGTGTCAATACTTTTGGCCACAACTGTATATATCTAAAAAAGAAAAAGCCAGACAGCACTCACCGAATTTCTGATATCCTTTTATTCGTCCAGTTATTCACAAGACATAATCAAGCGGGGAGAGGGAGTTGGGAGCACGGACGACGGCTGCCGTTTCGCAGAGCAGTGCCGCTTCAACTGTTTCAGTTCCTCAAACTGCATTCAGTGGTGCTTTCACTTTGGAAAGCACCAGGGGGGTTACAGGTCTTCTTAAAAGATGCATGACGCATACCCTAGCAGCTCTTGTGTGGGCAATTGTTAGGTCCTCTGGCAACGCTCCTCCACTCACCTCTCCTGGGTCTGCATCCTCTCCTCCTTTACCGATCGAGCATCTGGCGTCCAGGCCATCACTGGGTCCCCTTCTTGTCTGCTGACCACCGGGCTCAAACATGAGGCAGTTATGAATCTAATCAGCGGTGCACTAGGACCTTGTGAATCTAAGGGCTGGCACGGTTCAACCTGACACTCCCCTTGACCAATAGCTGTCCGTCCTCCAGTATATCAGGCTACTTCTACTGCTGGGAGGTGCCTGATTGAGTTAGTTAAGCTTCTGCTTTGCTGGCTGCTGGTCAGGTCCTCCTTGTGCTCTCCTCCGGCAGAACCATTCCTGCTCTCCTGCACCCAGTCCCTGTTACCTCGAATCCTTCTTAGCTATACCGTAGTATAGGTTAACCCTACGAGACGCCCCCCTGATACTAGCAGCTGTGGTATATAGACCTCCTGGGCTTGCCCCTGACAGTCCCTATATAGGGGTTGGTTAACTAGGACCAGCTCACCCAGGGGAGTTTGGTACCATGGCCCAGTGGATGTACTCTAGGGCGCCTTCACCCAGAAGCATGGCAGAATAATCAGGCCATGGACCCCGCTGGTACCTCATTCTCAGCACAAAGGGAGCAGGCTTATCTTCAGGAAAATCAGAACCGTATTATGGCTTTCCTTCAGTCCATGGATACACGGTTAGCCTCCCTTCAGACTTCTGACCCAGCGTCCGCCACTCAGCTTGCGAGCCTACAGCAGGAGCTCTCAGTGCAATGGGACATGTAGTCTCACATGCTGTCTTACATGTCCTCGGTGAACAATCGTCTGGTTTCTTTGCAGTCTGCAACAACGGCCTCGGCTCATTCCGCATCCTATGACTGGTCCCCGGATGGCGTTCTGAACCCCCCGCAACGCTTTGGAGAACCACCTAGATACAGCGGTGACCCTAAGACATGCCACGGTTACCTCAACCAATGTAGCCTACACTTTGAACTGCTGCCACAGCAGTACCCCGCCGATCAGGCCAGGGAGGCTCTGGCGTGGGTTAACCCTCTATGGGAGCATGATGACCCTGTGGTCTCCCATTTGTCGACCTTTCTGGAGACATTCCAGAGGATCTTTGACGAACCCGGCCGGTCGCATCTCTTACAGAGTCCCTCTTCAACCTCCATCAAGGAACACTCACCGTTGGGCAGTACGCCATTCGCTTCTGTACCCTATCCTCCGAGTTGAGATGGAATAATGAAGAGCTGACTGGAGCTTTCTGGCGTGGCCTGTCTGGCAGGATAAAGGACAATCTCGCGGATTGGGATATCCCAGTGGAGCTGTAGGACTTGATCTCACTAGCCACTTGCATCAATTTGCGGTTCCAGAAACGCTCCTGTGAGTCCACTAGGGAGAGGAGATCCATCCTGCCGCTTCCCTTTGAACGCGGTCCGCCCAGTACAAGGACCATAGTGTCTGCCTCCGCCCCCTTTTCTGAACCTATGCAGGTGGATCAGGTCAGAATGGGGGAATGACGCCGAGAAGAGAAGCTGGCTCACGGCCTATGCCTGTATTGCGGAGACGCATCCCATCGGCGCCGGTATTGTCCTGAAAGGCGCCGTCAAGTAAGAGAGGCCATCCTAGGTGAGAGTGGTGCCTCTCAACCCCTCACCCTGCCTGTGCAGGTGATATATCCGCAGAGATGCTTTTTTGAGTTAGTCTACATGGATTCTAGGGCAGCAGGAAACTTCATTTGGCAAGAGGCGGTGACTCGGCTTGGAATCCCCGTAATACTTCTATTGATGCCTCATGTAATCGCATCGATGTATGGCAGACCGCTGCAGGAAATCATCACCAAGGTGACAGAAGAGGTGGAGGTGTAGATTGGGGCTCTACACCGTGAAAAAATTGCCTTCTAAGTCCTGCCTGGCCTCTCCCATGCCCTGCTCCTCGGGCTTCCCTGGCTCCAAGATCATGAACCTATCCTGGACTGGCGGTAAGGGGACGTGCTGTGGTGGTGATTGATCAAGGACGAAAAATGGGGAATGAATTGCCTGTAATAATTTGCAAAGCCAAGGAACCGCTGAATAGCCTTAGTCCCCATAGGACGGGGCCACTTCAGAACGGCAGAGAGCTTCTCAGGATCCATCCGGAATCCGGAATCAGAGATGATGTATCCAAGGAAGGGCAAAGAGGTCTGCTCAAAGACACATTTTTCCATCTTGGCGTACAATGAGAAAAAAGGCAAATTGGACATAATTTCACACAAACCCCCAAAATAGGTTTAAAAAGTGGTAGGCACCCTCAATTTAATACTTGGTTGCACACCCTTTGTTTCCTATAGCCATCAGCTAGCTTCTTACACCTCTCAACTGGAATTTTTCACCACTCTTATTTTGAAAACTGCTTCAGGTCTCTCATATTCGAAGGGTGCACTTTTAAGATTGTCACAAGCATTCAATGGGATTTAGATTTGGACTCACTTCTGGCCACTTCAGAACTCTCCAGCACTTTGTTTCCATCCATTTCTTGTTGCTTCTTGAAGTATGATTGTGATCATTGTTCTATTAGAAGACTCTTGATCTAAGAGGCAAAGATTGTTTTCCGACATTGGACGCTAGACACTGTCATTGGTAGTTTTCTGATTTTATGATGTCTTGCACACAGTCAAGGAAACCAGTGCCAGAGGCAGCAAAGCAACCCCAGAACATCTTTGAACCTCCACCAAATTTTACAGTACGTTCTGTGTTCTTTTCTTTGTAGACCTCCTTCTGTTTTCTTTAAACAGCAGAATGATGTGCTTTACCAATAAGCTCTATGTTTATCTCATCTACCCACAATATGCTTTCTTAGAAGGAATATAGTTTACATGTATACATTTTCACAAACTGCACTCTAGCTTTTTTATGTTGCTGTGTCAACGGTGGGACCCTCCTGGGACTACTGCCATATAATTTAATATCATTCAAATGTCGACGGATAGTTTGTGCTGATACTGATGCGTGCTGAGCCTGTAGATCAGCTTGAATTTCTTGGGAACTTGATTTTGTCTGCTTTTCCACCATCTGGACTCTCCTGCATTGAAACTTTTTATCAGTTTTTTGCTGCAGTCCACAACCAGAGAGATTAGCTACAGTGCAATGGTTTGTAAATGTCTTGATTATGTTGCGTACCATGGACAAAGGAACATCAAGATATCTGAAGATGGACTTGCGATCTTGACATTGTGCATATGTTTCAACAATTCTGGTTCTCAAGTCCTCAGATAGTTCTCTTCTTGTTTTTCTTTTCTCCATTCTTAGTGTGACACACACAAAAGATTGAGTCAACTTCTCCCATTTTTACCTGGTTTCCGTTGTGATTTTCATGTTGTCCATACCTGTTAATTGTCACAGGTGAGTTTGAATGAGCATCACATGCTTAAAACAATGTTGTTTACTCACAATTTTGGAAAAATGCCAACAATTCTGCTCATTTTGGAGGTTTTGTGTGGTCAAATAACGAGATCACTGCAGACAGTTACAGCAGAAATGAAAATATCATACCACTATCACGGTTTTATATTTGTATGAACTACATTTAGCACATCTGTATCACGCTGGTGAGCCAATTCATATCTTTAACCACAGAGGATGAAGTTTCATCACCTCACAATATATTGAATTGTCCTTCTACACCTTTTTAATGAAATTTAAATAAAGAAAATATTTCATATTTTTAATTCAAGTGGTTGTTTCATTTTTCATATTTATAAATGTACTTCATTGGTTGGTGGTCTCCAATGGTTTAAAGTATACATTTACCGTGAATTTCTCACATCTGCATGACAAAGACCAAACATACAACTACGTTAGTGATACCAAAGTTCAGTTCCAGACAAAAATATTTAAATTGTTCCAGTCACATACATAAACTACTGACTGTCTCCCTATACAGCTCTGTGTGCTTATTTGCTTAACTGGTAACTCAAGTCACAAACAATGGACCAGATTTGATTTGATGTGGATTTGGGAGCTGAGCCTGCATTTTTTGCTGGCAGATTGCATAAGACTAGTGATCAGACAAAAGAAAGTTTAGATTCTAAGAGACTACAAAATAAAGTAAAAAGTTTTTAAAAAAAAGTTTTCAAAAAATGAAAATAACAAAGTTCAAATCACCTGCCTTTTACCCCATTAAAAATAAAGATATAAAAACAAATTAAAAAATACACTTATGAGTTAACTCCATGTGGATTAAAGTCAATTCTATGAAAGTATTAAGTAATCGGATCAGTAATTATAATTATTTCACTGCAACATCTGAAAAGGATGAAATAAGAGGCAATCAAAACATCAAATCCACCTCAAAATGACATTAATCAAATTATTGTTTGAGTGAAAAAAGCAATCCTCCACAAAGCTCTAATTACTAAAAAAAGGTAACACATTTAAGATGTCAGAAAATGGTGACACGAGAAAAATTGTTATATTTTTTTAGAAAATAAGTAAAGAAAAATTATGCATGTCATATCATAGGAATCATGCTGACCTAGAAAATCATATTAACAGGTCATTTTTCACCTAAAAATAAATTCTGTTGAATGGCAGAATTTTATGAATGGCAGAATTAAAATTTTTGACAGTTTTTCAGCATTTAAGATTATATAATATATTAGTTCATTCAAAAGTACTATTTGCTCTACAGAAACTAAACCTTTATAGGGCTATATTGACAGATAAATAATAAAGATAAAAAGGTATGGCTCTTGAAAGAAGAAAAGTGAAAAAAGAAATAAAAATCATCTGGTTCAGCTGGGGATTAAGAGTAGAGATGAGTGGACTTTTACTATCTCGGTTTCGGTTCGGTTTGCGAAGGGCTGAGGTTATCTCAGGTCACACAGCAGGATTCCCTGCTGCGTGATACCCGCTGTGTAACCTGAGACATCCTCTGGGGAGTCATGAGAATGTGTGAGGTTCATGAGCTGGTTCACAAACATGGTGAGTGTGACAACGGCGTTGAATCTTGCTAAGTAATAATGTAGAATGATAATGGCAGTGCCAAAACAGTGGGGCTCTACTTTAAAATGGTTTGAGCTGTGTTTGGTAGCTTTTGGGTCCCTTTAATGGTGTTTCCTGGGCCCTGGATATTGCCTCTCATTGGTTTGAATGGGTTTCGGAAGTTCGACAAACTGTTTGGGAAACAAGAGTACCACTTCTGAGGCTGCCACATGTGCTCCTTATGTACTGCTATATCTACTTATATTTTTGTAGAATTGTGTATGTATTTCTTTCACTTTTTTATTATTTATTATATTAAGTTTATTATATTAGATTTTGTGGAGGAACTTGAAAACTATGAGAAATCTCACTTGGAAAAGGGATGACCAATCACTATGAACAATGATGGGGTACTGTTTTTATCACCATTACATAAAACAGATTAATATATTGTGATGTGGTAGCTTGAAAATATTCATTTAAATTCCTGCGCTTCTACGCTTAGGAGCAGTGGCGTAACTTGATGCTCATGGGCCCCGAGCATGAAAGCTTCAAGAGTGTCCCCAAATATTTCAAATCTTTAATAGCAATAGTGTTTTTCTATAGGCCAAAGGGACTTTTGGGGCCCCTAGGCTACAGGGCCCAGGTGAGATTGCAATTCCTACACCTATTGTAGTTATGCCCCTGCTTAGGAGTCCAGTGTGTGGTCTTAATCAGTAATGTGTATCCACAGTAATACAGAGAAAGCTGTCAATCACTTAGTAGGACAACACCTTGGACTGCGAAGTGTAGAATGTACAGTGTAAGATCTTAAATATAATACAAGTTATGTTGAATCTTTCAAAACAATACATGAGTTGTACGTCTGTTTAACATTTTATAATGCTGTGATAATACTCTGTCCATACTTTGTATATAATTTCTAAGTTGACAGGTTCCCTTTAAGTTTCTAATTGTACAATACAAATCTATAAATGTGCAGTAGCTCCATATGTTGTCTGATTGCACAGTACCTAGTGGCTGCTGCAATCAAAGACCTATGTGAAAAAATCAAAAGATATATAATTTTAAATAAATGTATGTAACATGTTCAGGCAACATAAATCTGTAAAATGCTGTAAAACGTATAATTTTAATGAAATAGTTATACCAGCTTGAGCCCCTGTAATTTAACCGCAATTTCATCAAAATACATATGTGTCATATACATGTGTGCTACCTAGTAATATTGTTTAATAGCATGTATGTCTAAATACACGAGTATGAGCTACCGTATATACTCGCGTATAAGCCGAGTTTTTCAGCCCAAAAATTGGGCTGAAAAGTACCCCCCTCGGCTTATACGCGAGTCAGTGCTGTATACCGATGTATACATCGGTACATACCGATGTATACATCGGTATACAGCAGCCCCCACATCCCCAGTAATGCAGGGCCCCCCCAGCGTCTCTCCGGTCACCTGTAAAGCAAACTATACTTATCAGTGTCCCGCTCGCACCCGCCGCTGCCGACATCCGCGATCCTCCATCTTCATGCGACTCCTTCCTGTTTCTGTGCGCGTCGCCGGCAATGACGTCATTCCCTGCGACGCGCACAGGAAACAGGAAGGAGTCGCATGAAGATGGAGGATCGCGATGTCGGCAGCGGCGGGCGCGGACAGCGGGACACTGATAAGTATAGTTTGCTTTACAGGTGACCGGAGTCAGGCTGGGGGGGCCCTGCATTACTGGGGCTGCCTGTATACTACCGCTGGGGCTGCTATATACCTCTGGGGCCCTGTATACTAACACTGGGGCTGTATATACTACCACTGGGGCTGTATATACCTCTGGGGCCCTGTATACTACCACTGGGGCTGCTATATACCTCTGGGGCCCTGTATACTACAACTGGGGCTGCTATATACCTCTGGGGCCCTGTATACTACCACTGGGGCTGCTATATACCTCTGGGGCCCTGTATACTAACACTGGGGCTGTATATACTACCACTGGGGCTGTATATACCTCTGGGGCCCTGTATACTACCACTGGGGCTGCTATATACCTCTGGGGCCCTGTATACTACCACTGGGGCTGCTATATACCTCTGGGGCCCTGTATACTACCACTGGGGCTGCTATATACCTCTGGGGCCCTGTATACTAACACTGGGGCTGTATATACTACCACTGGGGCTGTATATACCTCTGGGGCCCTGTATACTACCACTGGGGCTGCTATATACCTCTGGGGCCCTGTATACTACCACTGGGACTGCTATATACCTCTGGGGCCCTGTATACTACCACTGGGGCTGCGATATACCTCTGGGGCCCTGTATACTAACACTGGGGCTGTATATACTACCACTGGGGCTGTATATACTACCACTGGGGCTGTATATACCTCTGGGGCCCTGTATACTACCACTGGGGCTGTATATACTACCACTGGGGCTTTATATACTACTGGGGCTGTGTGTATACTACCACTGGGGCTGCTGTATCTACCTCTGGGACTGGTGTATACCACACTGCTGGGGGCTGTATACTTGTGCTAGGGTCCACCCTCGGCTTATACACGAGTCAATAGATTTTCCCAGGTTTTGGGGGCAAAAGTAGGGGGGTCGGCTTATACACGGGTCGGCTTATACACGAGTATATACGGTAGTTCATTTTATTCAGCAGCAGAACTATGGTTTGTATAACGGACATACAAGAATCAGCTCTGAAGGACTGTAAAGCATTCACGTCTTCACAACATCTTCCTCTATTCTTCTTAATGTGCCATTAGTGCTACTTAAGTGACATGACTGAGTCATCAGTTTGAATTCTGTATTTCTATATTCTAGAGAACAGAGGTATAAAAGACCTAGAAAACTACTGGGTGAAGGAATATGAAAGCAGAAGTCACAAGATAAAAATGTGAATTTCTGTCTGTTAGAAAATACATTACTTCTGTTTATGTAAGTCAATATGTTTATTTCTTACAGGATTCTGCCCCCAAAAGATTTGCAATCAACATTATAATACGCATTACCGATGATTCATAGGAAGCTTAAAGGTAAGATTCCATTATGGTAATTTTTGTATTAATAATTACTGATTATGTAATTGCAATGGTCGTAACCGGGAGGAGGTACTCGACTATCTGGGATCAGTCAGGTGGATGTCACGGTGACAGTCCTGGTGGTCGTGGCCCTGACTGAGCATGAAAAGGGGATATTTACAGGGGAAATAAAGTCTATCGTGACGGCATCTGTGAATTCCGATCAGAATAACCAGTGACCCCGGGGAATAGATGTTGTTGCAGCTAGATGTATCACTCCCCATGGAAAGAGTGGGCCCCCAGGGTTTAGTATGATAGTCAATGTGAATGATGGTGGAAGTTGTTGGTGCAGGGAGAAGCAGAAGGAGTGGACAGACACAGGGGTTGCAGTTCTTACCAGGCACTTTACTGTTGCTTTGTTAAGTGCAAACCCAGCCAGGGTACTGTGCTCTCCCACTGTGCAGCTTGGCCAGCCCTCAGGTACACCAGGGACACTCCACTGAGACACCTTTCATAAGCCTTTTTGTGCTGCTCTTTTTGGCTTGTTCTCCTCCTGTTCTTCCTCTGTGACCTTGTACTACAAGTCCCTAGGCAGCCAACTGCGGACCATGCTGAGCGAAAGTCAACATGTCCTCTTGACCCTTTGTAGACACTGTTCCTGGTAGGGTACACAGTGTTGGCCACTGCACTTGCAGTCCAGTAGCCTCTGGTTTCCTGGCTTGAACATACAGTCTCACACCAGATTAGGGCTAGTCCCCTCATGCAGCTACTTCCTCTACCATGACCTGGAAGTTGGCTGTAGATTCGGGGTTCTCTGCACTGGGGTTTCCTGGACTGACCTACCCACTGGCCCCACTACACCACAGCTCCAGTGTCCCCTAGAACTCCATCTTGCTCTTCCTTCTTCCTCACTCTGTCTCTGACTTCTCACTAACTGTGTTCCCACCCCCTAAAAGCTACTCCTTTCTCCAGCCATCAGATGGCGTCTGCTCTAGGTGAGTTTCTTCTGCCTATCATCCCCTGGCCTGGAGTTGGGACTGGTGTTGGGTATAAGATGTGTGTCTCAGTTTTATGTCCCTATCTTACCTGAGAGCAATGGCACCACACCTGTGCAGTAGGGGCAGTACCACTGTGGCGATCGACACACAGGGGCACCACATAATCAGTGTTTTTTAAAACAAAATTAAATTGAAATACTGGGGGGCTGCCATCTTGTTTTTGCATGTGGGTAATGACAGTTAACTCACCGATTGCAGCCAAATGAAATCAAACAATGCACTTGGTAGGATGTGGTCAGACCCCATTATACACTGCAGACACAGGTGCACAGAAACACCCTCGACCTGCCATATATGGGGGAGGTGGTTTTGCTATGCACGAGATGATCTGCACATAGGATGCCATTCACACTGATGTCAGCGGTGCAGAGTGTCTATATGCCACCCACCGGTCCCTGCCACCAGACCAAATGGGCAGCCAGACGATGCATCCACACCACTAGATGAATGACACCCTATGGGGCCCAGCCACACCCTGCAAAAAGATAAGTGCAAAAAAAATTTTTTGCATAAAAACTTTTTTGCGTGTGAGGTATTGGTTAGGGATGGGCGAATCTACTCGTTACTACTCGGTACTCGCCGAGTAGTAAGGTATTCGTCCGACTCGTTACTGTGCGAGTAATCGCAGGGATTACTCGCACAGTAACGAGTCCGCCCACCGGTCCTAAATTAGGACTGGGCTGGGGGGAGCGAGCGGGAAGCGAAGGAAGGGAGGGGGGAGAAATGCTCCTTACCTCTCTTCCGGCTGTCTGCTGTGTGCTCTGTGCTGGGCTCCGGGTCCTGCGGGCTGCGGCAGCTCCGGGGTCCTAGAGCCCGCCTGCTCTCCTTGTGTACACACATATATGTCTGTGCAAAGAGATGTAGCAGTGCTGAGATTGTTCTCAAGCCTGCTATCCCTGTGTACAGACATGTATATCTATGCACATGGATGTAGCAGAGTGGACATCGCGTTTTGGACTACATCGGACGGAAGAGGATTTTTTTAAAATAAAGATAGAGTCACTAATGGCTTTTTTTTTTTATTTCTAATAAAAAAAATTTTTCTCTGTGTTGTGTTTTTTTAAAACAATTTAATAGAAATTCATGGCGGTCATGTCTAATATTGGCGTGACCGCCATAAATTTCGGGCTTGGGGCCAGCTGATAATACAAAGCTGGCCCTAACCCCTTTATTACCCAGTGAGCCACCGCATCAGGGCCCTGGAAGAGTTAGGTTCAGCGCCAGAGGATGGCGCTTCAATGAACGCGCCATCTTCTGGGGCGGCTGCGGGCTGCAATTCACAGCGGGAGTGCCCAGAAAGCTTGGGCCTCCCTGCGCTGTGGATTCCAGCCCCCAGCTGCCTAGCTGTACCTGGCTAGACATAGAAATAGCGCAGAGCCCCACGCTTTTTTTTTTATTATTTCATGAAATTCATGAACCTGACCACATCCTGCCAAGTGCATTGTTTGATTTCATTTGGCTGCAATCGGTGAGATGTCTAAACACTGTCTTATACTATCTGCTTTTTTATTCGTTTTTTAACACTTTTGATAGGACTCATAAGCGTGAGGATCCGTGACGGGGATTACGAGCTTAACGTGTCTTGGCCAATGCATCAACCAATACCTCACACCAAAAAAATTTTATCCCCAAAAATTTTTTTTGCACTTTTTTATCTTTTTTGAGGGGTGTGGCTGGGCCCCATAGGGTGTCATTCATCTAGTGGTGTGGATACATCGTCTGGCTACCCATTTGGTCTGGTGGCAGGGACCGTTGGGTGGCATACAGACACTCTGCACCGCTGACATCAGTGTGAATGGCATCCTATGTGCAGATCATCTCATGCATAGCAAAACCACCTCCCCCATATATGGCAGGTTGAGGATGGTTCTGTGCACCTGTGACTGCAGTGTATAATGGGGTCTGACCACATCCTGCCAAGTGCATTGTTTGATTTCATTTGTCTGCAATCGGTGAGTTGTCTGAACACTGCCTTATACTATCTGCTTTTTTATTAGTAATGACAGTTACACACCACAAATAGGCAGCCCCTGTGCATAAGAGATAATAGTCAACATCAGATTCTATCTCCTGCAATGCAGCTGCTTCATGCTGTGACTTGGACCACACCCCCTGGGCTGTCCAGATGAAAGCTGGGAGGAGATTGGCGCCATCTTTGTGAAGCCCATTGCGTATGCTATGAACTCCACTTTCACTTTTTCCCTGCAGCAGTGGTGAGCTGTGAAATGTAGCCTGATATTGTGCTAATGATGTCTGGCTACAATCACCACTACCTGCTATGTGTACTCAACTTACCCAGGACCTCAACTCCCGGCAGCTTCTGTCAGTGCTCAGCATGAGCCAAGCTGTGACATGAGCTGCCTGGAGCTGTGGTCTGGGATGAAGTCAATACACACAGCAGAGAATACAGCCTGAAATCAAAATCAGGCTGCATTTTCACCGCAAGGCTACTATGCTCTGTTCACACTGACACAGCTTTGCTATATCACTGTAAACTGATATAGCAGAGCTGAGTACTGTATGGAGCACCATATGTGCAAGGGGGGAGAGAGGCAGAGAGACCACGTGGGAAAAGAAAAAAAGGGGTGGAGGGGAGAGCATGGGTGTAGAGAGAAACATCGCACATGAGAGAGAGATGGTGCATGGGGAAAAGAGAGACAGCACATTGGGAGAAAGAGACAGCACACTGAGTAGAGAGAGTGAAAGCACAAGGGGAGAGAGACAGTACACAGGGGAAAGAGAGAGACAGTGCATGGGAGAGAGAACACCGTGCACAAGGTGGAGAGAGAAACAGCACATGGGAAGGGGAGAAAGATAACACATACAGGGAGAGAGAGCGCATATGGAGGGAAGCATGAGACAGCATAAAAGGATGAGAGAAAGCACACAGGAAGAGACAGCACACATGGAGAGAGACAGCATACAGGGAGAAAGAGAGCACACAGGGAGATTCAGATTGACAGCATGCAAGTGAGAGACAGCACACAAAGATAGAGATAAACCATGCGCTGTCTCTCTCTCCCCCATATACCCACATAACCATCCTTGATCCTCTGGGTTCTATCTCCATGGTCTCTGAACAGTGAATGACTGAGCTGAGAGCCATAGCATGGTAATCCGATAGTAACTGAGGTCACCCGAGGACACTGTTACCATAATAACCACAGTAGCTAGCAGTTACTATGGCAATGGTGTCATTGGGTGACCTCAGTTACTCCTGGCTTACTATGCCACAGCTCTCAGCTCAGTTATTCAGTTTTCAGACACCACGTGGATAGAACGCTTTGTTCTTCCCTATGGTCTCTGATGAAGCAGAGCTATGTGCTATGCCTGCCTGGCTCTAAGTTTTCCATGGATGCACTAGGCTAGGGTCATAAGGCAAATGTCACCCTAGCCTTACAACAGCATAGTATCCAGCGATGTTTGAGTCCTAGTCATGTCAGAGTCTACAGCCTCAAGTGAAGAGGCAAAAAAAAATTCCATAATGGGAAGGGGGAGAAGCAGGACAGATGAGCAATGAGGTGTTTTTTTTTTTATAATTATTACACTGGGGAACACAATTTTTTAGGAGTTAGGTCAGACAACTCTTCTTAATTAATTTTTGGATGCTGAATCCAGAAATGATCTCAGTTTTTCTCTATCACGTCAAGTTTTTGAACTATAGGATTTTTGTCTTCTCAAAAATATGTAAACTACTGTACCTAAAAAGTGTTTTTTTTTTTTTTCTAAATAGTACAAATATGAACAAAAAATGAAATATATAAGAAATAGGCATGACAAATATGTTTTTTAACACTATCATGTTTTTACAAAGGATATATATATATATTGTAATCAGATAACAAGTCTTATTACAGATATCAGTGCAATTGTGCATCTCTGGCAGGTACGGTAAGTTGTGGAGGAAAATCTTGACATGCTAGAAAAAAACTGACTACATTTTTGGAATAGCATGCCAATTTTGGTATAAATCAGCTTAAAAACCTAACTCAACAGAAATTGTTTTTCAAATTGTTCCCCAGTGTTATGCTCTATGGTCTGGAAAGACTCCTGAGCATAACAAGGTACATTTAATTTACTGAGAAAATCCTCAGTGTGATTCAAGTTTTTGCCACAAATAAATCTACTCCAAATTCCATATGCTAATGAGGATACAGACTTGTAATTAGTTTATTTACTTCTTTGCAATTTTCGATGACTTTGTGAATTTATATCTTTTTCAGCAAAAAAGATAAACTGTTATTATTTTTCTCATTATTAACATTATATAATACATTTGAAAAAATAGTCAATATATTAAGAAGCTTATTACCATCTACGATTTTTCTTTTTTTTTTTTATAAAGAAGTTGTCTAATGCAAAAGGGACAATGATAAGATTTCAGTAGCTGCATACTAAAACAAAGAGCGGCAGCAAAGGCTGGCTTCACACAACGGTTTAATCCGATCCGGGGCTGTCCGGTATAAACCAGACAGCCCCGGACCGGATTTTGACCCCATAGTATCCTATGGGGCCGGATGGAGCCAAATGGCAGCTCTCTTCCATCCGGTTTCCATGTGTCTGGGAGAATCCGGGAGGAATCGGATTTTTCTCCCGGACACAAAATCGGAGGATGCAGTATTTTTGTGTTCGGGGACAAAAATCTCCCCAAATCGGATCCTCCTGGATTCGGGCAATCCGGCGTTCCTTGACATGGGAGTTTACGGGGCCGGATTGCCCCGATCCGGGAGGATACGGCAACCGGACACCGGCGGCTGCATGCTGCTGTAATTTCCGAACTGTGGCTAGCTCCCTGCTAGCCACGATCTTGAATAATCAGCAGATGTGGCTGCTATTAGTGGCATCCGGCTGCACACCGGACCGGGTCATCCCTGACAGCCCCGGATCGGATCTGGCCATGGTGTGAAGCCGGCCAAAGTAAGAAAATGTATTTAAAGCATGAAATTTCATTAGCAGAGGAGAGGATGATTGTTTAATCTTTAAGTCAGCTCTCTCTGTCCACATAGCAGATCATATTGTATAGGTTAAAGTGGTGCTATTATGATGTCAATACATTTCACATATGCCAGCCTGGTAATAAGCTCATCACTGCTGTTTCAGTGCCAAAATCAACCCTCAAACCAGGTTCACACAACAGTTTTTTTCTGTCAGAGAGCTATCTGTGGAAAACAAGGATAGCACATAGACCAATGTTAGCTAAAGGGGCAGAGCAGATATGCAATTTTTTTTTTACTGACAATCTGTAGGTGGAAAAAATTGTAGCATGCTCGAATTTCCGGAGACTTTCCGTGTGCTACAGCAAACCATGCGTTCAAACACAACCTCACTTTGCACTTGCGTTTGGAGTTGCGTTTCACTGCATTTGCGTGCGTTCACCCATAAGATATAATGGGTGCACAAACGCATGTGTTTCAACTGCGCTTGAATTGCATTTGCATGCTTTTGCATTGCGTTTGCATGCGCTAACGCTATGCAAACGCAATACAAGCAAAATGCACCAATGCAAAGATGTGAACTTAGCCTTCTTGTTCATGTGTTCAGTCTTTTGAATGTCTTTTCCCTGCTCCAAGTTTTCAAAGATGCTGTAACCTTTCTATTTCCAAGTCATTATTCACTCTAAAGATGCTCTATATTTTAAAATATAATGGGATGGCTCAAAGGATGGCTGAAAGACTCCTGAGCAGTTTTTTGAGTATTTTGTCTTTATTTTTGATTTAATCATCACTAGCAATTTCATTCCCTATTGAATGGAGTTAAACAAAATTACAGAAAATGCTAGTACAAAAGATGTCCCAAGAACGCTGTAAAAACACTCCAAAAAATCCATTGGCAGTTAAAAGCATTGAAAAGGCACTTTGGAAATGACAACAAAGCACAAAAAAGTGTCACTTGAGGATCACAAAACAATAGATAAAATGAGAGTTTCTTGAAGTTCTTCCATGTAAAAAATGGAAATTTTGAACCTGCTGAAAAAAATGTTCTGTGAACATAACCCTTAGTAAACTGATAACAAAGGTGAAGCTGAAAAATTTGTAGAGACAATGCAGTATTAGGCTAGGGTCACATTTGTGGTAGCAAATGCAGATCCTGATCCAGTTTTGAGCTGTAAAAATGCTCATTACCGGATCAGGATCCGCAGCCCATAGGAGCCCATTATAAAACCGGATTGCACTACATACAATCCGGTTACCCCAATCCGATTGTCCGGCCTGCGGTATAAATCATGCAGGCAACAGTTTTCTAATTCGTACCCGAATTTCAATTGGAAACTGCAAATGTGAGTGGAGTCGGGTACAGTAATGATTCCTGTAGTCCCTTGAAAAAATCTGACAAAACCGGATTTTCCAGGATTCGCCCGGGACAATCCTATTTCAACCGATTTAATTCCTGGACAACAAAAGCCATGCTGGAAAGCAGGGCAACATTTCTATTACCGCGACATCTCCTGCATCCGACACCCGCATTGCACATATGGGCAATCCGGTTACCAGGTGCGGGTTTCCAAACCCATTTTGTAGGCAAAATGTGTCTGAAGGCATTTGCAATTACTGCATCCAGATCTGGATGCGGTAACCGCATTTTGCCTTCCAAGTGTGACCCTAGCCTTACACAGTATCCATACAAAAGAATAGCTGTCTATATATTTCATATATAATTGTTTCTTATTGAGAGTTTATCAGATCTCTAAAAACAAAAATTTCCCACTTTTTTCGAGACTTTGCAAAAAATGTGAGTTAATGCCAATAAATTTGTTCAAATCTCATAAATGAAAAGTTTGTTATTGCTTGGAATATATACATAGGGAGAGGAGAGGCAAAGAGAGAGAGAACTGTGCTGATGATAAGATCTGATGGTGGGTTTACACGTCGTGATATCGGGCCGATATCGTAGCCAACGACGCGGGAGCACGCTTTTTGAGCGCGCTTTTCCCGCCATCGCATCACCGGTTTAGACAGCCCGATATCGGGATACAACGTCCCGACGATGTGTACGCCCCGCAACCCATGAACGACCATTTAACATGGGAGTGAATGGGTGACGTGGCAGTACACATCGGAGTTGGGCTGTCAGACGGGACGATGCGGCTACAACTGGTATCCGATATAGGGCGGTTGAATAGCACGCTCTTTCGACCCCCGATATCGTTTTGCCATCGTTCCTGCATCGCGTTGTACGTTCACACCGTACAACGCGCCAACGATATCGGCTCCAACGTCCGAACCACGTGACTTTTGGTCAGAGTTGGGTCGGAGTTGGACGCCGATATCGCGACGTTTAACCCCACCATTACATTTTCTAATAGAGAGAGAGGACTAAATTTGCTTCCATGTGTTTTTTGGCACCACAAAGGCTGGTTTCACACTGGCATTTGTGACTGCATGCGTAGGGCATGCAGACACAAACACAGCCCTACTAATGTGAACGCAGTGGAGAATCTCGGCATGCATTCACATTAGTATGCAGCCAGGCCAGCCAATCAGCTGTCTCGGCGGCGGCCAGGAGGCGGAGATCAGCGGTGGAGATCTCCTCCTCACGGCCACAGCTGATCTCCCACTGGTGTTGGTGTGGGAGATTTGAAGAAACAGCTGATCTGACAGCTGTTTAAATCTCCTGCGCCGACACCGAATAGGTTATATTGGTGCAGGAGATAAGAAACAGCAGATTGCTGTTTCCAATCTCCCGCATCGACATCACCTATTTGGTGTTGTCGCGGGAGATCTAAACAGCTGTCAGATCAGCTGTTTCTTCAAATCTCCCATGCCGACACTGGCAGGAGATCAGTGGCGGCTCTAGCTGATCTCCCGGTGGCCGCCGCTAATCAGCGCGGCCACCGGGAGAGATTTCAATGCAATCTGCAGCGTTCTCCTGCGCTGTCATGCAGAGGACACTGTGGACCCATTGACTTCAATGCGTGGTTTGTCACGCATTGAACAGGCAACAGGCTACGTTTGGAGTGCGCTCGGAGGGCGCACATATTATGCGAATCAGAACACAAACGCAACCGAACGCAGCCAAACGCAGGCACATGCATTCCCGTGATAAACATAGCAATGCAGTGCGCAAGCGTTTGGCTGTGTTCAGTGTGCTGCGTTTGCATACGCCACTGTGGAACCACCCAAAGAAACTTCTAGAAGAAGAAACTTCTTTAGATGCACAGTCAATGAAGTTTTCATGAAAAACGTTTAACTGTTTGAACACTTAATTGCAGCAGAATTTCTCTTTAAAAATAGCAGTAAGAAAACGTAGCATTTTCATTCAATATGAACACGGACTAAGTGTCCAAGAAAAGTGGATTTGACTTTGTGATTTCATGAAAACTCCACCCTAGATGTGTCTAAAGAGGCTGCTGAACTGTGTGGTTTTGGAGCTTTTTTTCTCTATATACTTCTATAAGTTGCCTGAAAAAAAATGCATGTATAAAATAAACCGACTTTATATTTTTAACCCTCTGTCACATACAATATCGGTTCTAATGAGTTCACATACAATGTGACTGTCAGGCGCAGGCTAGAAAAATACCTATAATATCTAATGTTTGCAATTTCAGTGCTCTAAAAGTGATCAGTGACCTTCATAGGGATGTAATAAAATAGACTACACATAATCAGGTGCAAAAAAAAACCATTTACTTAACATAAAACTAATAAGGCTAGGGTCCCATCTCCGTTTTTTTTTAAAAAACCTGATCCGGTTTTGAGCTTTCAAAAAGCTCAAAACCGGAGCAGGAAACTGTAGAGACTGTACGCACACTCAGGTGGGCTTCTCCTGTAATGTGCACATGCGACGGGCTCCTCAGAGCTCCGTGCATGTCCCTCCAACTCACCCCCCACCCGTATCTATATAGAGGGGTCCCTGCACCCCTGTTTTCTAACTCTCCCTACTTGTGCCAAAAACCTAAGTATTAAAGTATAGAATTATGATCATAGTTACGTGTTGTTCAATCAAGTTTTAGTTTCAATCCATAGGCGGGGCTGTGTGCTGCTGCCTCCGCCCACTAATTCATTATGCCCGCCCCCTGTGGCTTGTATCCTGTGGTGAGAGGTTGGCCGCGTCATGAAAGGGACGGGGCTAAGTTCGCGTCATAATGACGCGACATAACATAAGGGGCGTGCATAATTACAAGGCAGCAGCAGACAGGCAGCCTATTTGTGGCTTCCTCAGAAACAGAGAACTCACACAGGACAAAGTAAATATAACTTTTTTTCTACTTTACAAAATCGATTTTTTCTGCAAAAGGGATGGCTAGAAATGATAAGAGAGGGTGCAGGGACAGGTCTAAAGATACGGGGGGGAAGTCAGTTTGTGGGTTTTGGATCACTTTAATGGCCTCAACTCTCCATGTAGATCCATGCTTTGGAGGGAAATTCTCAGATTGGGTGGTGACATCACCTTTGTGCAGGAGATGCACCTTCTAAAGGGAGATAACACCCGCCTACATCATCCTAAATTCCTGCTGACTTTCTTTGAGAATGCAGAAGAGATAAGAGCTGGAGTGTGTGTCTTGGTCAGGGATATGGTGGCTTTTAGGCTTACTGATTCAGTGGTTGATGCGGAGGGCAGGTATATAATCCTGATTGGCTCTATTGAGGGGAAGATATACACCTTTGCCTCAGTTTACTCCCGAAATTCTGCCCAACTTTCGTTAATTAGGAAGTTTCTAACAAAACTAAAGGAGGTGTCCCAGGGTCATCACTTTATCTGCTGGGATTTTAACTTACCCATGTCTAGAAGCCTTGATTGTTTGACTCCTGCTACTACTAGAAAGGAATTGTCGCAACTTGCTGGAGAATTCCACCTTCATGACATTTGGAGGTATTTTCACGCATCTGAACCTAATTATATTTTCTTCTCTTCCAGACATAGATCCTATAGTAGGATCGACTTTTTCTTGTGGACAGCAAATCCATTGACTTATGCAAAGACACCTCTGTGGGTAATAACTCATGGTCTGATCATGCCCCAGTGAGTTTAACGATAAACACAAAGACCATACTATTTTCCAGAACTTAGAAGAATATTTTAAATTTAATGATAATGGGGAAATCTCGGAATCTCAGATATTTGTGGTTGGCCCAAAAAGCATATATTAGAGAGATGTGCATTAAAATTACCTCCTTCGAAAAAAAGCATGTGCAAGACTTAAAAAACAACTCCTAGATAAGATAAAATATTTGGAGTCTTTAAACAAATCCTTCCCTACGGATAAAATTACTCATCAACTTTTTACTCTCAGACTCCAGCTATGTACAACTCTCTTGGAGGAAGTAGAAAATAACCTGAGAAAACTCAAAATACTCCACTATGCAATGAGTGATAGAGTAGGCAAGCTGTTAGCCAAGAGAATAAACAACACAGAGCAAAGGAACCAGATAGACCAAATTATAGGCCCTGACAACACCCCAATTCGTCATCCAGTGAAAATACTAATAGCTGAATGCTTTGCAGACTTTTATTACAATTTCAATTCTGACCTCAACACACCCCAACCTACATCTCATCTTATTGGTCTGTATTTGAAAAATGTAAACTTTTTATGCATATCGAACAATCAATTACTTGCTCTCAATGCCCCCTTCATCATATAAGAAATGCATAAATGTATCAAGGCCTCTAAATCCTTGTCGGCACTTGGCCCAGATGGCCTCACAAATAAGTATTACCAGCAGTTCACTACAACTTTAATCCTGTACATGACACGTACTTTCAATTTCTGGCAAAGTATAGGTTCCATTTTCCCTGCTAATCTAGAAGCAATGATAGTTATCCTGCCAAAACCAGGCAAGCCCCCCATAAGTCCAAGTAATTTTAGACCCATCTTGTTGCTTAAATGTGACATTAGGATATATATGAAACTCTTGGCTACGCGGCTTCATATGGTTTTGCCTTCACTGATTTTGGCAGATCAGGTAGGGTCTATAGCTGGGCGCCAGGCAAAGTACGGTACTAGGAGGATGATAAATTTAATAAACATTGCTGAACTTGCAAAACTACACTGCATCTTTCTTTTCCAGGATGCCAAAGAGGCTTTTGACAACTTTAGCTGACGTTATTTGAATGTAGTCCTCCTTAAATTTGGATTTCATGGTCGTTTCCTCTCAGCTATTCTTTCCCTGTACTCTAATCCCAAAGCCTCGATTCTAGCTTTGGGATTTTGGTCTAAGAACTTCAAAATTACTAATGGGACACGCCAGGGATGCCCCCTATCTCGCTTGATTTTTATGCTAATAATGGAAACCTGGCGGATTTGATTCAAAAGATCCTTGTATAGTTGGAATCAGGGTGGGAGAGATGGATCATAAAATTCTTTCCCTTACGCGGATGATGATATCATCACTTGTGCTGAGCCAGAGCCCCCCCTTCCAGCAATTGTTAATGGTCTTGATAACTTCTCGCATGTCTCCTATTAAAAGCTCATTGCTACTAAAAGTGTAATACTGCCTTTACATATTCCCATGGATATGAAAATTAAACCAGAATACTCTCTCCCCCTTAAATGATCTCCGGAAAGGATAAACAATCTGGGGATAAGGTTAGCTCCAATCCACCTTCTAGTACATAACAACATGGATTTGCTAACTTCCATAGTGAATAAAGAATTTCTATATTTTTCACATCTTTTTCTTTCTTGGGTTGCCAAGATACAAGTTGTCAAAATTTTTATTCATCCTAGGATTTTTTTTTACATATTTAAGTGTCTTCCAGTCAAAATCTCTGCAACCCTAATCTCTAAATTACAGCCTACTCTTATTAAATTCATATGGATGGGGAAAAAAACACAGGTATTAAACTAAAGTCCTCTATTGCCCCTTAAACAGAGGAGGCATGGGAGTCCCTAACATCCAGACCTACAACAGAGCCGCCTTGGCTGAGGCGCTGAGGGAGTGGTGGCATTCTGACTTTTTCCAAAAATGGATGCAGCTGGAATCTTTCCAAGCCTTCATGTCATCTACCAGACTAACATTTGAGGTAAACTATGTGGATCCACCTCATTCTCTTCTGTGCCTTCTCACTGGCGTGGCATTGTTATATAGCTAGAATGAATTGGTTAAATCCTGATTTATAATCCCTTTATTGGAACTCTCAAATAGGTCATTAGAACCAGTGATGAGCTGCCGTAAAGCAAACCTCGCGCATGCGCAGTGCACTGCTTAAAGTTCGTCGATACACCCAAAGACTTTGCTGTGCTATATTCTAAACCCTGGTGAGCCAGCAGAAGGATGGGACTTTGTTGCCTGTTACATTTTGTGTTTTGCTGTTTATGTGTTATATGCTGTTAACTGGCAATCCAAAAAAGCCTTAATATTGTGGTTTCCTCACCCTGTGTTGTCTGAGTAGTGTTCCGCCCACGGGTGAGGAGCTCGGGCGTTCAGTTTGGGATGAGCCCTGGTCCATTTTTTTCTGTTTTTTGTTTTCTATCTATCTATCTATCTATCTATCTATCTATCTATCTATCTATCTATCTATCTATCTATCTATTTGGCCCCATTATATGGCTTGACATCGTTAACAATATTGCTTAAATGTCACAGGTTTGGAGTCGTTCAAGCGACATCGGTAGGACATCGTTTCGTGTTACACCGAGATTCAACTACGATAAGTCGTTGGATCGCTGATCGCAGGTTTGAGAACATGTTCTCAAACCACATGATCAACGATCAGCCAACCTGGTATATCGTTGTGTTTGACACTGCAATAACGATGTAGTTTACGACTACGCCCATTCACAGCAATGAGCAGGTATCGTTCGATGGGTTGTGCGAACGATACCTGCTCACAACATCATTGGTGAGTCGTCCACAATATCTAGATGTGTGACATCTCACCAACGATGTCAAAACGATGTCGGAAATGACCACGCACTCACGGGATCGTTGCCGACATTGTTCCAACGTCGTGCCATGTAATGGTACCTTTACTATTCTGATCAATCTAGGTATCCAATAGGTCTGTCTTCTCTTTTTAACTTTATACAGCATGGGATAGACCATGTTAAAAGTGCATTGCACATAGACAGCACACGGATGTCACACGGATATCACAATGCTGTTAGCCGAGAAAACAAAACACACCATGGCACTGCACTCGCATTCCACACGGATCAAAAAACAGATATCACTCATCCTACTCTCTTGAATGAGAAATGGTAAGATTTTTCAGATGCTCGTGTGTTTCCAGCCTAAATGTTATGTGGTCCAAAAAGAAAATGGCTTAGGCTGGCTTCACACCACGGTGTGATCCGGTCCGGGGCTGTGAGGCATGAACCTGAGAAGCCCCGGACCGGATCAGCACACAGAACTGGAGGGCCAAATGTGCCCTCCGGTCCTGTGTGCAGCCGGACGCAGATGCAGCTGCTAATGATTCAGGACTGCGGCCGGCAGGGAGCCAGCCGCGGTCCTGAAACAACAGCAGCGTGCAGCCGCCAGTGTCCGGTTTCTGGATCCTCCCGGTCCGGGGCAATCCGGCCCCATAGGCTCCCATGTTAGGGAGCACCGGATTGCCCCGGATTCTCCGGGCGAATCCAGGAGACGGCAAATTGGGGAGATTTTTCTCCCCGGACACAAAAATGTTGCAAGCAACATTTTTATGTCCGGAGAGAATAATCCATATTCTCCCGGATTCCACTGCAGAGATGAAACCGGATGGAAGAGAGCTGCCATCTGGCTCCATCTGGCCCCTACAAGGCCAAAAATCGGTCTGGGGCTGTCTGGTTTACACTGGACAGCCCCGGACCGGATCACACTGTGGTGTGAAGCCAGCCTTAGTAATGTTTGTTGGAAAAATTAGAAATTGCTGATAAAATTTTAACCATTCTAACAAAAAAATTATGTTTAAAAAATGGTGATGATTTAAAGTAAACGCAGGCAGCGTTCCTGTGCACTCATCCTGGAGCTCTGTATATGGCTGCAACTAAAGTAAACTACAGGTTTCTAAGGGGCAAGTAGCGCTTGCCGATAACACTGTCCGCAACAACAGAAATTGCTAAGATTTTAGCACTGCCTGGAAGTGTGGGTCCCAGCCCAAGTGTGACCCCAGCCTTTGCCATGTTTTTAATTCATGTTTGCATGCTTTATTCACTGGCATTTTCTTAGACTGGCTTCACACTGCAGTTTTTCACTGATCAGTGTCCGTCAGTGTTTGGGTGCCAAAACCAGGAGTGTCTCCAAAACTCAGAACAGGTGTCAATCTTTCAATTATAGTTTTTCTCTGCAAGTTCCTCTCCTGGTTCCTGTCCTGGTTTTGGCACCTAAAGACTGATGGACACTGATCAGTGAAAAACTGCAGTGTGAAGCCAGCCTTAGCGTTTTTGGACACCAATGAATGCTGTATTAGGCCGGGGTCACAGTTGACATGCGTTTTTTAATGCCTTTTAAAAACTCATGCGTTTTAACATGCGTTTTGTCATGTCAACATGAGTTTTTTAAGGTGTGTGATGGCTCCCTGCGTTTTTGGCTGCGTTTTTAAATCTGCACCAAAAAATAGTGCATGTACTATTTTTTGGTGCGTTTTGAAAAACGCATGCGTTTTTATAACATGGGCCTCTATGGAAAACCCATGCAAAAATGCATGGTGCATTAGTACCTTTTAGTGCCATTCAAAAACGCATGCGTTTTCCATAGGAGCCCATGTTAAAAAAACGCATGCGTTTTCTAAAACGCTTGCGTTTTTTTAACATGGGCTCCTATAGAAAACGCATGCGTTTTTGAATGGCACTAATTGTACATGCGTTTTTGCATGCGTTTCTCATAAGGCCCCTTATTAAAAAACGCATGCGTTTTTGGAAATGCATCAAAAACGCATGGTACTGTCACACATGCTTTTTTGCTATCAGGGCATGTGTTTTTTAACATGGGGGCCTATGGGTGCGTTTTTTACATGCGTTTTTGAAAACGCAGGTCTCCAAAAACGCTTGTAAAAAATGCTACTGTGACCCCCAGCCTAATTCATTGGTGTCCAAAAACACTAGAAAAACATAGGAAGAAGTTGAATTTAAAAACGCATGCAAGATCGCATCAAACGCATGGCAAAAATATGTCAAAACGAACAGTTTTGCTGCTGCATTCTTCCTGCCAAAAGATGCAGAAATGGTCCAGAAATTCCTGCAACTAAGTATTCAATGTATGCACATACCCAAAGAATTGACATAGGCCAGGGTCACATCTCCGTTTTTTTTTCAGAATCCTGATCCGGTTTTGAGCTTTCAAAAAGCTCAAAACCGGACCAGGAAACGCTCCTCATAGGAGCCAATGCAAAACACCGGATGGCTTCACAAGCCATCCGGTGGCCGTGTCCGGCACTGCTGCCTGCGTTAAAAATCATGCAGGCAGCAGTTTTCGCAGCGGTTCCCTGTACCGCACAGCAGTAACCGGATGGCTCAGGATGTGTAATCCTTTTTTTTTTTTTTTTTTTTTTTTAATAAATTTTTATTAATTTTCTTCTTTAAACAATACACAACATAAAAAAAAACAAAAACAATTTCCAACACAATACAATACAAGACACTACAAGATCACCATTATTTGGCGTTTCCTGTACATACTGTAACAAACAGAGAAAAAAAAAAAAAAAAAAAAGAGCCATAACATCCCTATTCACAGCATTATAAAGCAAATACACTCTTTTATAACTTAACCTTTGTAATATTTACACATCAACCAAGGTCTCCATGTTTTTCGGATTTCCTCTCCTCTGCTTTTAGATTGATATAACATCATTTCATTTTGACACTGTATATTTAACCTCTCTATTACATTTTTTATAAGTGGAGGATTAACCTCTTTCCATTTAGTTGCTACCGTCGTACGAGCGGCAATTAACACATGCGAAACAATACCTCTCACTCGTTTTGGTAACCTATTTATACCCATGTGTAGAATTATCTGAGATATTTCTGTTTCAATTGATTCTCCAGTAATTTCTTTGATCAATTCTATCATCCCTGTCCAAAAAACTCTTAAAACCGGGCAAGCAAACCAAGTGTGTATCAAGGATCCCACCTGGCCGCACCCTTTCCAACATAATCTAGAGTACTTAATATTCATTTTTGCTATTCTATCCGGATATAAATACCACCTCATTTGTGTTTTTTTTATTTGCTCTACATGATTTATACACGTGTATTCCTGAGCCATCCGGCAACTGCATAGTTTGCTGATCCCGGCTATTGCCGGGATGAGCAAACTGTCCTATGCCTATTAAAGAGTTAAATTTACTACCTAAAGTAATGTTTGAGGTCTCTAGGGGGGCTTACACCCCCCTAGAGACTGGCCGCCCACTCCGGTGGGCTTCTTCTACAATATCCCCAATTGCACGGGCTCCTCCGAGCTCCGTTCCAGTCCCCAAAACTCCCGCCCCCCCGTATCACTATACAGGGGTGCCTGCACCCCTCTTGTATAGTAATTCCTGTATGTGGGCACAATGATTTTTTAAAGTATAGATGTTAGGTCATATTTACTTGTTCTCATCGGCACTCGGCAGTGGTGTTGGAAATCCATGGGCGGGGCTGTTTGCTGCAGCCTCCGCCCCCTCATTCCTCATGGCCGCCCCCTCTGTGCTTCATCCAGTGTTGTGAGGGCGGCCGCGTCATGAAAGGGGCGGGGCGAATGGTGTGACGCGGTTCGACCCGCCCCTTTCATGACGCGGCTGCCCTCACAACACTGGATGAAGCACAGAGGGGGCGGCCATGAGGAATGAGGGGGCGGAGGCTGCAGCAAACAGCCCCGCCCATGGATTTCCAACACCACTGCCGAGTGCCGACGAGAACAGGTAAATATGACCTACATCTATACTTTAAAAAATCATTGTGCCCACATACAGGAATTACTATACAAGAGGGGTGCAGGCACCCCTGTATAGTGATACGGGGGGGCGGGAGTTTTGGGGACTGGAACGGAGCTCGGAGGAGCCCGTGCCATTGGGGATATTGTAGAAGAAGCCCACCGGAGTGGGCGGCCGGTCTCTAGGGGGGTCTAAGCCCCCCCTAGAGACCTCAAACATTACTTTAGGTAGTAAATTTAACTCTTTAATAGGCATAGGACAGTTTGCTCATCCCGGCAATAGCCGGGATCAGCAAACTATGCAGTTGCCGGATGGCTCAGGATTACACATCCTGAGCCATCCGGTTACTGCTGTGCGGTATTCAGCACACATTTTTGGAGAAAAATGTGTGTGACCGGCATTGCGTTCACCGCATCCGGATCCGGATGCGGTGAATGCAATTCATGTTTGAAATGTGACCCTGGCCATACTGAGGATTATTTTCTGCACCAATTCTGCAAGTCATAAATAAGTAATGTGTGAATGACACTTCAGGATTGACTTTACTTAATCTTTTGTGACGAATCTATACTTAAAAAGCATCAAAAAATGCAATAAAAATGTAACATGCACACAGCCTAATATTCTGACAACCATTGTTCCCAGTAGCAACCTTGGAATCAGAGATGCATCCAGGTGTCTTTCCCATGCTTTTCCTATTTCAGTTGAGCACTGCTTCCTATAAAGGTACCTTTACACGCAGCAACTTTTCTAGGAATTTCACTGGCAACTTACTGGTTGCAGTGAAATCACGGAGACATTGTTCCATTTGTACACAGCAACAAGATAGAACAATGTGTCCATGATTTCACTGCATCTGGAAAATTCTGAAGTTTCCACTTGACTTCTATAAACACAGTACTTGAGTTGAGCCTGTCCAACCTACTTAATTTGAGTACAGAGCACTCAAGCATTTTTTTTTTTGCTTTCTCATCACTAATTGCTAATCCTAGGATGACCTTCAAGGACAGAGTAATGAGACTTCTGGAGTACTTGTAGACAAAACTGGGGAAACACAGGCCATTTGTTGTACAGGCCTAACTTACTGTAAAATGTAAAATAATATTTATTCACTTACAGTTGTGGCCAAAAGTATTGACACCCCTGCAATTCTGTAAGATAATACTCCGTTTCTTCCTGAAAATGATTGCAATCACAAATTATTTGGTATTATTATCTTCATTAATTTGTCTTCGATGAAAAAACACAAAAGAGAATGAAGCAAAAAGCAAAACATTGATCATTTCACACAAAACTCCAAAAATGGGCCAGACAAACGTATTGGCACCCTCAGCCTAATACTTTTTGAAGTGTGTTTTGGGTCATTGTCCTGCTGGAAGACCCATGACTTCTGCGGGAGACTGAGCTTTCTCACTCTGGGCCCTACATTATGCTGCAAAATTTGTTGGTAGTCTGCAGACTTCATAATGCCATGCACACGGTCAAGACGTCCAGTGCCAGAGGCAGCAAAGCAACCCAAAAGCATCAGGGAACCTCCACCATGTTTGACTGTAGGGACCGTGTTCTTTTCTTTAAATGCCTCTTTTTTTCTCCTGTAAACTCTATGTTGATGCCTTTGCCAAAAAGCTCTACTTTTGTCTCATCTGACCAGAGAACATTCTTCCAAAATGTTTTAGGCTTGCTCAGGTAAGTTTTGGCAATCTCCAGCCTGGCTTTTTTATGTCTCGGGGTAAGAAGTGGGGTCTTCCTGGGTATCCTACCGTACAGTCCCTTTTCATTTAGACACCGACGGATAGTACGGGTTGACACTGTTGTACCCTCGGACTGCAGGGCAGCTTGAACTTGTTTGGATGTTAGTCGAGGTTCTTTATCCACCATCCGCACAATCTTGCGTTGAAATCTCTCGTCAATTTTTCTTTTCCGTCCACATCTAGGGAGGTTAGCCATAGTGCCTGGGCTGTAAACTTCTTGAAGACACTGCGCACGGTAGACACAGGAACATTCAGGTCTTTGGAGATGGACTTGTAGCCTTGAGATTGCTCATGCTTCCTCACAATTTGGTTTCTCAAGTCCTCAGACAGTTCTTTGGCCTTCTTCCTTTTCTCCATGCTCAATGTGGTACACACAAGGACACAGGACAGAGGTTGAGT
>JARQOC010000003.1:664060580-664157480 GCA_033576535.1 Allobates femoralis | reverse complement strand
ATAAATCTACTTGATTGCACTAAGTAATTTTGTGCCTGTGGCTACTTTAAGCTGCTTTCAGAGTGAGTAACCCCTTACAATGGGGACAGTGCTGAAAATGTCAGAAATCAAATGTGTTTTTGCTGCATATTCTACAGTGAAGCTGTAAGAAGATGTCACGTCAGCTGCGCCAAAAGGAAAAGACAATGAAAGTGAACAACTTGATCAGAATAAATGTCACTACTTATAACTGTAATTGGTTCAGGTGAGGCAACTTAATGAGGCACGGACTTTCAATAAAATCTAGAGCTTTATTAAATTGTTTTAAAAAGTGCAAACATCTTTAAAGCAGACGTGTTTCGAGTATGAAGTACTCTTTATGAAAGCATGACTTATAACTAGTGATGAGTGAGTACTAAAATGCTCGGGTGCTCGAATCTCAGGCCGAGCATCCCAAGATACTCGGCCCGAGCACCGAGCCCAATGTTATCCTATGGGAGACCCGAGTATTTTTCTGACATGACCCCTGGCAGCATGGAAAAACCCTAAAAATGTCACAAACGTATCAGAACAGTGCTCAAATGACATGGGAACAGCATGGGGAAGACCCCTGTAAGCATTTCAGACCCCAAGGTCACTGCTGTGAACAATGTTGTCAGACTATTACGCCACTTTTACGGACTGTCAAGAAAACGTTACAAAATTAAACCAAAACAGATTTTCATGGAAAAAATATTAAGGGCTCATACCCACTTGTGAGACAGAGTTGGTGTATGTTAGTTTTGTAAAATTATATGAAAGATTTTTTTTATTTAAAAATTGTGTGGCACTCCCATGCCCCTGGGAAGAGACGTAAATGAAGGCCTATTTAAATAATGTGCCCATTATAAGGAAGTGGGTCTTTTGTAGTATTGCCCTAGGCAGGGAAGACAAAAATTGTGTGGCACTGTGATGCCCCTGGATAGAGACGTGCATGAGGGCCTCTTTAAATAATGTGCCCATTGTAAGGAAGTGTGTGTTTTGTAGCATTGCCCTAGGCAGGGAAGACAAAAATTGGGAGGCACCAATATGCCCCTGGATAGAAGCGTGCATGAGGGCCTTTTCAAAAAATGTGCCCATTGTAAGCCAGTGTATCTGCTGTACTATTTTCCTAGTCAGGGAAGCCAAAGGTTTGGAGGCACCAAGATGCCCTGCATAGAGGCGTGCATGAGGGCCTTTTCAAAAAAAGTGCCCATTGTAAGCAAATGTGTCTTTTTTAGTATTGCTCTAGGCAAGGAAGCCAAAGGTTTGGAGGCAGCAAGATGCCCTTGCATAGAGGCGTGCATGGGGGCCTTTTCAAAAAATGTGCCCATTGTAAGCAAGTGTGTCTGCTGTACTATTTTCCTAGTCAGGGAAGCCAAAGGTTTGGAGGCACCAAGATGCCCTGCATAGAGGCGTGCATGAGGGCCTTTTCAAAAAAAGTGCCCATTGTAAGCAAATGTGTCTTTTTTAGTATTGCTCTAGGCAAGGAAGCCAAAGGTTTGGAGGCAGCAAGATGCCCTTGCATAGAGGCGTGCATGGGGGCCTTTTCAAAAAATGTGCCCATTGTAAGCAAGTGTGTCTGCTGTAGTATTGCCCTACGCAGGGAAGCCAAAGGTTTGGAGGCAGCAAGATGCCCTTGCATAGAGGCGTGCATGGGGGCCTTTTCAAAAAATGTGCCCATTGTAAGCAAGTGTATCTGCTGTAGTATTTCCCTAGGCAGGGAAGCCAAAAATTGGGAGGCACCAATATGCCCCTGGATAGAGGCGTGCATGAGGGCCTCTTTAAATGATGTGTTGCAGAGGGTGACCAGAAAAATGCCCACAGGAAAAATGCCCACAGGAAAATTGCCCACATGAAAAATGCCCACAGGAAAATTGCCCACAGGAAAAATGCCCACATGGAAAAATGCCCACATGGAAAATTGCCCACACGGAAAATTGCCCACACGGAAAATTGCCCACATGGAAAATTGCCCACATGGAAAATTGCCCACACAGAAATTTGCCCACATGGAAAATTGCCCACAGGAAAATTGCCCACACAGAAATTTGCCCACATGGAAAATTGCCCACAGGAAAATTGCCCACACAGAAAATTGCTAATTGCAGTATCACAAAGTTTCAGATCTCTGATATTTGAGGTGCAAAGTGAGGATGTTCACCTGATATGTGAAAAATGCCCACAGACATGAATGCCAACAGGAAAACAGGGCTGGAGAATAATATAGAATTTTAGGTTATATGCTCTGCAAGATGAGGAATGGTATAGAGGTGTAAGTGAGATGCTTTGCAGGACTGTGGATGGTATAGAGGTGTAGGTGAGATGCTCTGCAAGATGGGGATGGTATAGAGGTGTAGGTGAGATGCTCTGCAAGACGGGATGGTATAGAGGTGTAGGTGAGATGCTCTGCAAGATAGGGATGGTATAGATGTGTAGGTGAGATGCTCTGCAAGATAGGGATGGTATAGATGTGTAGGTGAGATGCTCTGCAAGATGAGGATGGTATAGAGGTGTAGGTGAGATGCTCTGCAAGATGGGGATGGTATAGATGTGTAGGTGAGATGCTCTGCAAGATGGGGATGGTATAGAGGTGTAGGTGAGATGCTCTGCAGAACTGTGGGATAGTATAGAGGTGTAGATGAGATGCTCTGCAAGATGGGGTATGGTATAGAGGTGTAGGTGAGATGCTCTGCAGAACTGTGGGATAGTATAGAGGTGTAGATGAGATGCTCTGCAAGATGGGGGATGGTATAGAGGTGTAGGTGAGATGCTCTGCAGAACTGGGGGATAGTATAGAGAAGTAGGTGAGATGCTCTGCAGAAAAGGGAACAGTATAGGTGTAGGTGACATGCTCTGCAGGGTAGGATAATAAAGAATTATAGGTGAGATGCTCTGCAGGGCAGGGGGATAGTATAGAGGTGTAGGAGAGATGCTCTGCAGAACAGGGAACAGTATAGGTGTAGGTGAGATGCTCTGCAGGGCAGGGGGATAGTATAGAGATATAGGTCACATGGATGTCACACTGATGGTAGCTGATAAAAAAAATGCATAATTGCATCACACTCGTACCATAGTCGCATGACCATACGGAAAGCACTCACGCGACTGTCAATCATCAAAATCCCTCTGATAATGCATACCTTAAGGCGGAGTTACACACAGCGATATTGCTAACGATATCTCTGCAATGCCACAGGTTTTGTGACGTTGCAGTGACCTCACTAGCGAAGTCGCTGCGAGTGACATGCCGCAGCAATCAACGATGAGCTCACTGATTACTAGTCGCTGCAGATTGGCCGGGACCATTTTCCCATCGTTGGTCTCTCACTGTCCAGCATCCATCGGCATGTGTGACAGGGGCAACGACCAGCGATCCTCATTCTGCGCCCGAGACGTTGAGCGATCCCAGTGAGCGTCAGGGGACGCAGCATCGGTATGTGGATCACCCAGTGTGACTGCAGACCAGCGATCACATAGCCATGTTCCAGCGATCCCGGTCAGGTGGGATTGCTGGTGGGATCGTTGAAACATCACTATGTGTAACGGGGCCTTTAGTGTGCCTGTACCCTATAGGTGAGATGTTCTGCAGGCAGAAGAATGGTATAGAATTATAGGTGAGATGCTGTGCAGCAAAGAAGAATGTCAGCGGAAATTGCACACTAGGATGATAATGTATTAGACCTGCAGTCCCATGTAACTCCACAGATAATCCAGTGATACTCCTGTGAGTACAGATAACAGTGATGGCTCCTCTCTCTGAATCTGCTGCTGGTTGGGTTCTGCTGTTTTGGGCTGGTGGGAGGGAGGGAGGAGTAAGGCAGAATCACTGAGAGATGACAGCAGACTGGATCTATCTATTGCAGATAATGACTGACTGCTACAAACCACAGATCTTCAGCATTTCTGCACTAGGTCAACTGTAATTCACAAGATGATCACAGATCATGGGAATCCTCATCTTGCACCTCAGAGATCTGAAACTTTGTGATGCTGCAAATGGCAGTTTTCTGTGTGGGCAATTTTCCGTGTGGGCAATTTTCCATGTGGGCAATTTTCCTGTGGGCAATTTTCCATGTGGACAATTTTCCATGTGGGCAATTTTCCGTGTGGGCAATTTTCCATGTGGGCAATTTTCCATGTGGGCAATTTTCCATGTGGGCAATTTTCCTGTGGGCAATTTTCCGTGTGGGCAATTTTCCATGTGGGCAATTTTCCATGTGGGCAATTTTCCATGTGGGCAATTTTCCGTGTGGGCATTTTTCCGTGTGGGCAATTTTCCGTGTGGGCAATTTTCTTGTGGGCATTTTTCCTGTGGGCAATTTTCCTGTGGGCAATTTTCCTGTGGGCATTTTTCAGGGAACCGTTGCAGAGATAATGTGTTAGAGTGGCACTAGAGGCCGATCCACCAGTCACATGCTATATACCAATAATGTCAAGGGGGAAAGAACCAGAAAGCATGTACGGATGACCGGGATCAGAGAAAGAAACAAATAATTCAAAAAAAGTAAATCTTTATTATCAATAATACAGAAAAAATATGAGCAAAAAGCACAAACAGAATAAAAACACTTAAAATGTGTGATGGACAACCACCAACACAGCAGTGACTGTGGCCCCAGATGTCATCAGAGTATCTTTATCATAAGACCCAGACAAGGGTTTAAATACTTGATTGAGACCCACTGGTGACTAGACTCGCAGGAAGGCAAGCCTGTTGACATAAAGGGATGAAAAAAACAAGAGATTCCAGGAGAATGTAGGTGACATTGATCAAAAAAAAGAAGGACGGTACATATGTCGGACATCCATGTCCACTGAGGTCTTATGTGTGGAGTTTGAACCGTATACCGACTGCCTAGTTGATGCTGGTACTCAACAACTGCCCTCTTCTGCTCACAAATCCTGACCAACATGTGCAGTGTGGAATTCCAACGCGTTGGGACATCACACACCAGTCCGTGAGCCGGAAGCTGCAAACGCCGCTAAAAGCCAGCAAGGCTGGCAGAAGCAGTAGGTGACTTTCTGAAATGGGCACACAGGCGGCGTACTTTGACGAGCAGATCAGACAGCTCCGGGTAGGATTTAATAATCAGCTGAACCACGAGGTTGAGCACATGGGCTACGCATGAAACATGTGTCAGCTCACCTCGCCTCAGAGCCGCCACAAGGTTCCGGCCATTGTCACACACAACCATGCCTGGCTGTAGGTTCAGCGGTGTGAGCCAGTGATCTGCCTGTGGAGGAAGAGGAGGAGGAGCATGACGTGCCAGAGCTGTACACTGTGGGTGAAACCCTGACTGAGTTAGGGCCTGCAATCCTCGGTGTCGGATGGACGTGTTCCGTCCCAAGGTCAGACTGGGTGCCGGCTTTCAGAATATTAACCCAGTGTGCCGTCAGTGAGATGTACCGACCCTGCCCACAAGCACTTGTCCATGTGTCCGTGGTTAGGTGGACTTTGCTGGAAACTGCGTTGTTAAGGGCACGTATGATGTTTTGTGACACGTGCTTATGTAATGCGGGGACGAAACACCGGGAAAAATAGTGTCGGCTGGGGACCGAGTAATGTGGGACAGCCGCCGCCATCAGGTTGCGGAATGCTTCCGTCTCCACCAGCCTAAAAGGCAACATTTCCAGCGCAAGCAGTCGCGAAATGTGTGCATTTAGAACTGTGGCATGTGGGGCGTTGGCAGCGTATTTGCGCCTGCGTTCCAAAGATTAGGGTATGGATAACTGAACGCTGCGCTGGGACAAGGACGTGGCTGATGATGGTGCTACTTCTGTAAGTACAGGTGAAGGACAGGAAGCATCTCTGCCTGCAGTATGGGGGATTGGCTTGCACGCACAACAGTGGAAGACACAGCTGTGTCACCTGCAGACAATGCTCCTGTACTCTGCTGTACATCCCACAAAGTAGGGTGCTTTGCTGCCATGTGCCTGATCATGATGGTGGTGGTCAGGCTACTAGTTTTGCTACCCCAGCTGATGCTGGCATGGCAGATGTAGCAAATGGCCTTTTTTTAATTATTTGCAGACACCTTAAAAAACAGCCAGACTCGGGAAGACCTAGCAGTTGTACTGGCAACATCACTCGTGTTGTTGTTCCGGGAAACGGTTGCCTGCCTTCTGCCTGCGGACACCACCCTGCTTCTTCCGGCCTGTTGTGAAGCTACGCCTAACTCCCCCTGTGCACTGCTGTCCTCGCTCTGCATGTCCTGCTGCCAGGTTGGGTCAGTTACTGGATCATCCACCACGTCGTCTTCCACTTCCGCACCCTGGTCCTCCTCTTTACTTTCTGGCAATTGTGTCTCATCATCGTCCACCTCTTGTTGAGACACGTTCCCACCGTTGCCTTCGTGAGACCGTGGCTGCTCAAATATATTGGACATCGCTACATATGATCTCCTCATGACCCACTTCAACTGGAGCTGGCGATAGGCCATAATCTACGAATGGATAAGTGAACAGCTCTTCAGAGTGTCCAAGTGTGGGATCAGTTATGTCCGGGGCCAGGCACTTGGCATGGTGGGAGGAAGGAGGATCAGGGTGTGGAATGTGTGGTCCAGTCTCACGGCTACTGACACTTGACCGTGTGGAAGACAGGGTATTTGTAGTGGTGCCAAACTGACTGGAAGCATTATCCACTATGCAACTAACAACCTGTTGACACTGGTTTTGGGTTAATAGTGGAGTACTGCTGCGTTCACCTAGAAATTGGGACAAGAAAGTCGAGCGAGATAATGTGGGCGTTTGTCATGGCACAATTCGAGCTTGCACACGGGCTCACACTCTGCCTGCACCACCATCACGTCCAGTTCCTTGTCACTTGCCACCAGACTTGTGCATTTTTAGTGTGGTGCTGACTGTATACAGCTAAATTAGTGCAGACAAGAGTTGGTTTTTAGCACGAGGCTTTTGGTGTACCCTAATTTACGCTGCAACCTACAGTAGCAGAACTTAGACGCTAAATTAGTACAGACAAGAGTTGGTTTTTAGCACAAGGCTTTTGGTATATCCTAATTTACGCTGCAACCTACTGTAGCAGCACTTAGATGCTAAATTAGTGCAGACAAGAGTTGGTTTTTAGCTCGACCCTAAGTTTTGCAATTAAGGCCATGCAGGTGGACAAGTCAGACACAAACGCTGACTACAATAGCGAGTCTTTTGGCTTATCCTAATTTACGCTGCAACCGACAGTAGCAGCACTTAGATGATAAATTAGTGCAGACAAGAGTTGGTTTTTAGCACGAGGCTTTTGGTGTACCCTAATTTACGCTGCAACCTATAGTAGCAGCACTTAGGTGATAATTAGTGCAGACAAGAATTGGTTTTTAGCACGAGGCTTTTGGTGTACCCTAATTTACACTGCAACCTACAGTAGCAGCACTTAAATGCTAAATTAGTGCAGACAAGAGTTGGTTTTTAGCACGAGGCTTTTGGTGTACCCTAATTTACGCTGCAACATACAGTAGCAGCATTTAGATGCTAAATTAGTGCAGACAAGAGTTGGTTTTTAGCACGAGGCTTTTGGTGTACCCTAATTTACACTGCAACATACAGTAGCAGCACTTATATGCTAAATTAGTGCAGACAAGAGTTGGTTTTTAGCACGAGGCTTTTGGTGTACCCTAATTTACGTTGCAACCTATAGTATCAGCACTTAGGTGATAATTAGTGCAGACAAGAATTGGTTTTTAGCACGAGGCTTTTGGTGTACCCTAATTTACGCTGCAACCTACAGTAGCAGCACTTAGATGCTAAATTAGTGCAGACAAGAGTTGTTTTTTAGCACGAGGCTTTTGGTGTCCCCTAATTTACGCTGCAACCTACAGTAGCAGCACTTAGATGCTAAATTAGTGCAGACAAGAGTTGGTTTTTAGCACGAGGCTTTTGGTGTACCCTAATTTACGCTGCAACCTACAGTAGCAGCACTTAGATGCTAAATTAGTGCAGAAAAGAGTTGGTTTTTAACACAACCCTAAGTTTTGAAATTAAGGCCCTACAGGTGGACTAGTCAGACACAAACGCTGTCTATAATAGCGAGTCTTTTGGCGTATCCTAATTCACGCTGCAACCTATAGTAGCAGCACTTAGATGCTAAATTAGTGTAGACAAAAGTTGGTATTGAGCACGAGGCTTTTGGTGTACCCTAATTTATGCTGCAACCTACAGTAGCAGCAATTAGATGATAAAGTAGTGCATACAAGAGTGGGTTTTTAGCACGAGGCTTTTGGTGTACCCTAATTTATGCTGCAACCTACAGTAGCAGCAGTTAGATGCTAAATTAGTGCAGATAAGAGTTGGTTTTTAGCACGAGGCTTTTGGCGTATCCTAATTTGAGCTAAAACCTACTCCTGCCTATCGTGAGCTAAATAAATCCCTAAAAGCACTGTTTTGGGATGGATGAGCCTGGAAACCAGCCCCAGATGCGATGCAGGCTGGTATACTGGCACAGCGAAGTTTGGTATATACCCTGCCTCCCTGTATACAGCTCTATTAGTCCTCAGAAGGACTGTTGTGGTAATTAGACTCGTAACCCTGTGCCTACGCTAGCTGAAAGGCCACAAATCTGTCCCTCAATCAGCAGCAGCTCTCCCTACACTGACTGTCTAATGGCGCAGAGTGATGAGCACAGCGTGGTCAGGTCTTATAAAGACCCGATGACGCTGTGCGGCCAGCCAATCACTGTAATGCTACAACCAACATGGCTGTGGCATTACAGTGTCTGTCAGCCAATCCCTGCATGCGGGCTGGCTCTGAAAAGAGCGCCAACATGCAGGGAGGTGGTCCCCGAGCATAGAAAGAGTACCGCGAGATTACTTGGTACTCGCTGAGTACCCCGAGTACCGTGATATTCGTGCGAGTACCGAGTAGTGACAAGCATACTCGCTCATCTCTACTTATAACTAACTGTAATCTCTTTCATGTTCTGTAGTCACCATGTAGAGGTAATATTAGTGTTGGTCTTCGTATACAGATTTATTTTCAGCAACAGAATAACAGCATGGTCATCTTCTAAGGTCCTAGAATACCCACGGTTATGGTGCGCCACTTTAGTGTTATACAAGTTGTCTCTTCAGGTAGCAAGTAAACGAACTCTATAGACAAACTGCAGTTTTCAACATGGGTTGCCTGAATAGGAACCACTCAGTTCACCCGCAACCCCCATGTATGAACTGTACATCTACCTTTGCCTCTGATGCTAATTTATTGCACAGTTTAGTATTTCAAAAGGAAGCAAAATGTGCAGATGCAATGGGATGGTGACGATGCTTATGAGTCGGTTGACAGGGTAGGGGGTACTCAGATACCGGGACAGGGGGTTACTTCGGTGGGGATTACGGCCGGTTGGTTCCCTGTTCCGTGCCCTGGAACCTCAGTGGCTGGGTGGGGGTGATGATAATGGGGGATTTGTAACAAGACGCCACCTATGTTACCTGGTAATAGATTTACCAGTGTTGTGGTCGGCAGCTGAGGTGATGGAAATGCAGCTTTGGTAGTACAGCTCACCTCAGGGCAGTGGGGTGGATGAGGGGAGTAGTAGTCCTCAACTCTGTGGGCCGTAGAGGCCCTCCGGGTGGTGGATGAAAGGATATCGGACACCAGATCAGCTCAAACAGGTCTTTACTTGCACCTGTTGAAATTAGTACATGATACAGTCTGAGTAAATCAGGGGCCGTAACGGCAGATCTTGGAGGCTTTTCCAGAGTCTGTCAGAGGTGTCCTAAAAATGGCGTTCCTGGTCCTGTTCCACTGTGTGCCCTGTTGGCCTTCTGTACTCCCACTTGTGAGTCAAGTCTCTATTCCTCGGGGTCTGTTGCATAAAGTCTCCTTACTTCTTGGTGTCGTGAACCCAACTGCGGAACTGATGTTGGACTACTTGATGGGTGCTGGGGCTCCCTTGTGTCGGGCCCACAGCCTGCCGGTCTGCGGTTAGGGATAAACTGTAACTAACTGCCTCGGTTCCGGTGTACCAGTGATGACCTGGGTCTCCAGCTGGTTCCGACCAGTCCTAGAGTGGCCACCTTCTCCATCCGGGTCACCCCCCTCCTAAGAAGTGACCGCCTGTCTCGGTCACAGGGTCCCCTGCGTCCGTCCTCACTGCTGTCTTACACCATCTGTCTCTCACTGTCACTCCTCGTCTCCTGTGCGTCTAGGCTCCACCCCCTGGGACGTAATGAATATTCGGTCCCCTGTACTAAGGTAGCCTACTGTATGGATGCAGGTTGCAGACTCTGTAGGGTCCTCCATATCCACGGCTACAGAGGCACTACACCTTCTGTTTGGGGTGCAGAACCTCCCTGTGGCACCTTGCAATAGGGGCGCCACATTTTTACAAATAGTGTCATGCCAATAAAACAGGACCAGGATACAGCATTTTCCATATAGAAACACAGCTGCTTTTAGCATGAGGTGAGATGAGTATCAGGTGGTGGTCTACTCTATCAGTGAGGATTTAACACTAGCAGTACTTCCTCCGTTTCACTGGCTGACGCGTGATTATATTGATTGTGAGATTCCCTGTATGTGGCAAAATCTCTGTTGAGCACAGAATTGGCTTCTCATCCCTCTAGATCTTTTTCTTCTGTAGGCATTAAACTAAGTGACATAAAAACAGCCTGAACCTGGCATTAAAAGATTTCAAAAGTACTTTGGTATTGAAGCTATTTCCTCTAAGCATTGAAAAACTACAGATCCCAGCATATACCAGAGTGCCAGTTGGAGTTTTGCAGTTGGATTTTTCAGGCACATCTGTCCCTAATGCCTGATTGAGCACATATGCTTTCTGCTTTGTAAGAATATAACAATACTATGAATAGCAAATGATGAGCTGTGAAGGTATACTGAGAAAATTGTACATTATTAAAAGTATAGACAAAGCTAGTCTCAATATATTATTGATTACATCTGTGTCGTATAAAGATACAATACAAAGTAAAGTCCTTGTGCACAAATGTGCATGATGGTTAGTGGATTGGTCCTTGCACACATTTTGATTAAGAACCACGGGGTTTCAATCTATGCCTGATTATACCCTAGTCTAAAGATCAAGAACATATTATATACAACATCCACTGTCTTTCCATTTAAAATGGGCAATTATTGCAAATTTCAATCCTTACAATGAAAATGATTGAATGCATATATTCTGGAAACAAATGCTCTTTTCTGCATTATTTTCTTTGACAAATACACAAAAGCACTGTAGCAAAAGAGTGACATGACCTTCAAACAATATCTTCCCCTTCTCTATAGAAGTCTAAAGATTACAATCTAGGTGGTAAATCTAGTGCCGTTCCATTAATGATTACTTGCGCTTAGAGCTTAAAAGCAGAACAAAAGCAAATATATGTATTTATAGCTATAATAACTCTTATTGCTTCAAATAATACTAGTATACAAAAACTATATGTCCTCACCCATGGGAGAGTGTTTGTCTCACAGTTATGTAAACACAAAAACTGAAGTAATACAGTCCCTGACAGAAGTTATGTCGCTTATCCATGTTATGTAAATAAAAGCTTGTAACCTGATGTTAAATTCATCCATTGGTTGTACAAATTACTCTTTTGAAAGCTGAAACCCTCAAAAATGTGGTTAAGGTTAAGAAAATAAATTGGCATCAATGCTGAAATATTGATCATTTAATGATTTTGGCAAGACAAAAGTTTTGTTGCCCACAGAAACTAATGTGATATTCAAACAAATAATAAACTAAGGCCATGTGCACACGCTGAGTATTTGATGAGTTTTTTACCTCAGGATTTGTAGACAAAACCAGGAGTGGAGCAATCAGAGGAAAAGTCTAATGGTGGGTTTACACGTCGCGATATCAGAGTCCAACTCCGACCAAAAGTCACGTGGTTCGGGAGTTGGACCCGATATCGTTCCTGCATCGTACTGTTTGAAGGTACAATACGATGCAGGAACGATGGTAATCCGATATCGGGGGTCGAATGAGCGTGCTAGTCAACCGCCCGATATCGGATGCCTGTTGGAGCCGGATCGCTGCCTGTAAACATCCAACTCCGATGTGTAAGCCGACGCTACCCATTAACTCCCATGTTAAATGGTCGTTACTGGGTTGGTGGGCGTACACATTGTAGGGACGTTGTTTCCCGATATCGCAGTGTGTAAACCGCCGATGCGATATCAGGAAAAGTGCTCAAAAAATGCGCGTTCCCGCGCCGTTGTATAGCGATATCACCCTGATATCGCGGCGTGTAAACCCACCATTATAGAAACACCTGCACCACTTCTGTATTTACCGCATTTTCCGCACTATAAGGCTCACCTAAAAGACTAAGATTTTCCTAGAAATCAAAAGTGCGCCTTATGGTGTGGTGTGCCTTATATACGGTTTTTCCCTGAAAATAATGCATACTAGGTGATGCCATGCGCCTGAAAATATAAGGCATCCCCCAGAAAATAAGGCATACCTGATCAGCATGCCACCGTTCACAAGACCGGGGCATGCAGCTGTGACTCATCCCGCCATCCCAGCTGTCCAGTGCTTGCCGCTGTATTCAGCATCACTGTATTCAGTATGTCAGCAGCCGCGCGGCTCACAGCCCAGGAGCCCATCAGCCAATCACAGCGCAGGAACCGTGAGCCAATCCGAGGCCAGCTGACGTCAGTCCATAGACTCTGATTGGCTCGCGGTTCCTGCGCTGTGATTGGCTAAGGGCTCCTGTGCTGTGAGTGCCTTACCCTACCACCAGCGCAGGACCGCTGAGGAGCAGTAAGCAACCAGTAAGAATCAGTTTATGTGTGTGTGTGTGTGTGTGTGTGGAGGATGATGATGGGGCTACAGTGGGATACTGGAAGGTTATGGGGGGCTACAGAGGGATACTGGAGGGTGATGGGGGGGCTACAGAGGGATACTGGAGGATGATGGGGGGCTGAGCTTTATTTTTTTATGGTAATAAAGGTACTGTTACACACAGAGATATCTGTGCAGACATTGCTTGCAACTCACTGGTTGCAGTGAAATCATGGACACATTGTTCCATTTTGTCAATGATAATAAAATGGAACAATGTGTCCATGATTTCACTGCAACCAGTGAGTTGCAAGCAATGTCTGCACAGATATCTCTGTGTGTAATGGTACATTAAGGTGTGCCTTATAATCCGGTGCGCCTTATATATGAATCAAGACAGCTTAGCAACCCTTTTTTGATGGTGCGCCTTATAATCCGGTGAACCTTACAGTGCGGAAAATACTGCAATCATCGACTCCTGGTTTTGGCTACAAATCCTGAGGTAAAAAACTCATCAATTACTCAGCATGTGCACATGGCCTTAAAATACAAATATATGTTGCATAACATTGATGAATTAAATTGTGGTGCTATTAGTCATTTTTAATATTTTGTGTGACTTCCATGAGCTTGAAGGACTGCATCCATGCGGTTCAACGATTCCTACAAATTATTAATGAAGTCATCAGGAATAGCAAAGAATGCAGTCTTATATGCCTACCAGAGTTCATCTTGATTCTTTGTTTTTGTCTTCCAAGTTTCCTCTTTCATCCTACCCCAAACATGCTCAATGATGTTCATGTCTGGTGACTGGGCTGGCCAGTCCTTGAGCACCTTGATCTTTTTTGCCTGGAGGAACTTTGTTGTAGAGATGGATGTATGAGATGGAGCACCATCCTGCTGCAGGATTTGACCCCTTTTATGATTTGGAAAATAAGAGGAAGCAAATACTTCTTGATGTTTTAGGTTATTGATATTGCCTTCCACCTTTCAAATGTTTCGCACACCCCCATACTGAATGCAATCCCAGACCATGATCTTTCCAACACCAAATTTAACTGTTTTCTGGGTGCACTTTGGATCCATATGGGCTCCAGTAGATCTCCTGCAGTATTTGCGGTGGTTGTGGTGTAATTCTACTGAAGATTCATCAGAGAAATCCACCTTCTGCCACTTTTCCAGTGTACATCTGTTTAGCAGGCTGTGGGGCTTTGCAAATGCCACACGGTTTTTTATTTGCCTTTTGTTTAGTGCTGGCTTCTGGGCCATTCGACCATGGAAGCCATTTCGAGACAGAATCATACAAACTGTTGTAGTTGACAAAGAGACTTGAGGTGACCAGGCCTGTTGGAGCTCTTCTGCAGTGGAAGAGGGGCTTGCTTTGGATTTTCAAATCAACAAATGTTTCTCCTGAGCAGTTATCTTGCGGGGTCTGCCGAACCTGGGCTTGTCAAACACATCTCCAGTCTCTTCAAATATTTTTTTAATTATTTGTACTTGATGCTGAGACACATTAAAGATGCCAGCCACCTCTGCAATGGTCTGGTTTTCAGCCTCTTAATAATCAAGCCTATGGTCGCAGGGTGGATTTTTGGCATGTTGTCAGAGCTCAAGTTGCACTTCATGTGAAAGTCTGGGGTACTGGGTTTCTTTTTATACACACCCACTAATTAACAAATCATTTACTGAGCACAGGGGAGGATGTCAATTAGGATTGGGTGCATTGTATGACCAGGCGACAAAACTCTTGTCTTGCCAAAATGTGACCATTCTGTGTTCATTAAATGATCAATATTTCAGCATTGATGCCAATTTATTTTCTTAACCTAAACCACATTTCGGAGGGTTTCAGCTTTCAAAAGAGTAATTTATACAACCAATGGATGAATTTAACGTCAGGTCATAAGCTTTTATTTACATAACATGGATAAGCGACATAACTTCTGTCAGGGAGTGTATGCTGCTTTCATACAGATATGTCTACTGAATGTGATCTTGTAACTCCCAGCAGAAGAGGTAAAATGGGATGGCACTCATCAGTAAATAATAAGGTCTTTATTTCATCCACATGGTAAAAGACAGGGCTGGAGGGGGAGTGCAGAAGATGAGCGGATGACGGCTGCAACTCGCGTTGGTATCACGTTTCAATGAGTCCTGCTGGGAGTCAATGACTCGTTGAAGCGTGATCCTTCACGTGAAATAGCAGCCATCATCTGCTTTTCTCCTGCACTCCCCTTCCCAACCTGTCTTTTACCATGTGGATGAAATAAATATGTTTTTATATTCCGGTGAGCGCCATCCTGCTTTTCCTCTTCTGCTGGGAATTTTTCTAAGACTATTTTGCACCATAAAATCTTCCTGGTTGTTAAAGTGGAGCCGGAGTGTCTAACTTAGTAGTGCCCAGCTACTTTTGTGTTTGGTTCTTTGATCTTGCAACTATTTTTTTTCAATGAAATGATATGAGTTCTGGGTAAATTTTATTAGGATTGGTGCTCTTAGGGTACAATTACATGGGCCATGGCATCACCTAGATCAATTTATAGTCTATGTGCTTCAGAACTTATGTAATTTTTCACATAGACCTCTGGTTCACTTGGAAAGTATTTTAGCATACACTAACCTGATAGACTACAGTGATCCATGCCAATTGCAGTCAGCTATCCAAATGTTTTGCTATATGGACGTTTGCATAGGCCTGCACACGGATTTTTTTACATAACTGTTCCGCAAACTTTCAGAACTCATCTAAACTCAGGCTAAGGGTGGAAACACACTTATGCTAGATGCATGCGAGTATCTCACATCCGTCTCACATGACTCACTTACGACAGTCCCTGCCTCTTTGAACGGGAGCGTGTCACCTGTTTGTGTTTCGTTCAAATAGAAAAGCACCAATTTTCATTAAGTTGCTGTATTCATTTCTCATAAGGTTTTGGCTTGTTTATTTTTTACTATCTGTGTCATCAGTTTCTTTAGTATGTAAAATAAATGCTGAAAGAGTATTATCAGTATCTGAACGATTCACGTGAATGACCAAGGTTAGCCTGCTAATTGGACCAAAGTAAGACATGTATATAAACTTGGTCTCCACGGACTCCAATTGCTTGTATATAAACTTGGACGATTGCCAGATCAGGTGAATGGTATGATCAGGGCCGGCCTTAGGCATGTGCGAGTTGTGCGGCCGCTCCAGGGGGCGCTGCAGGGAGACAGTAGTCACTTTGATTTGCAGGGGCCTCGCTGTTCCTTCCTGCGTCCAAATCTTAAATTCAAAGCCCTGATTCTTTTGTGCTGTGTGCAGCACAGTGTACCTCAGCAAAATGAGGATGATCCATGTAGTACACCGCCCCTCCTCTCTCCAGAACCATCAAGTCTCTTCCTGGCCTCCAGCCCGTGCAGAACGGAGGAGCGTCCCCTCACCCGAGGACTCTTCTATGGAGGTGAGTAGGTCACTGCTGTTTGCCATCTTCATCCAAGCAGTAATAGGTGCGGGCTCTGAGATAAGAAACATTTAGTGCTGGGAGCTCTGTGCTGGGAGCTCTGTGCTGGATCGGTGCAGGATCAGGTTTGTCAGTCACACACAGCACCGACTCAGCACCGAACTGTGAGAGGAAGGCATCCAGATCACTGATCCTCATCTCCTGTCACTACTGAACTTCTGAGTCCAGGCTGCTACCTGGGACTGTCCCCTTTTCTCCTTTTTCCAAGTACTAGAGTGGGGGCTACTAAGGGGGGGACTATCATACATAGTGGGGGCTAGTAATGGGCACCTCCTCCTCCTCATACAGCTGTATAGGGTATCTATATATATATAGTATATAGTGATCAGTATACAGGCTCTTTATCATTCCTGTGTGATCAGATTGTCAGCTCCTGTGATCAGGGCTCTCCTCCTCCTCATACACCTGTACAGTGTATATATATATAGTCTAATATATAATGATCAGTATAGAGGCTGTTTGTCATTCCTGTGTCCACAGATTGTCAGCTCCTGTGATCAGTGCTCTCGCTGCTCCTTTGTTACTTTCTATCTGTCATTGTTTGGTCCCTTCTTAGTAAGTGTTGTGATATCTGCTGCTCTGCATAGGAATATTATTCGGTTCAGCAGGGTTATTCCTATACAGTACAGCCCTGGGCATATTGTCACTGCGATACTGATACCTGCAGTGAAGGATACATTTTTTGGATGCTGTATTATTATCGTCCTGTAAAGATTTTCATGCGGACAACATCACAAATGGTGGCGGCTCTGTGGCGTTGGGAACGGCAGCTATCTCTCCCCCCTGTCCATCCTCCCCCCGTGTGCTGTCTCTTCCCCTGTACTCTCTACATTAACCTGTCTTCCCCTGTGCGCTGTCTTCTCTCATGTGCTCTCTTCTTTGACTGTGCGATCTCTGTCTGCCCCCCTGTGCGCTCTCTCTCTGTCTCACCCTGTGCACTCTCTCTCTGCCCCCCTGTGCAGACAGTGCAGAGACAAGGACCAGGGGACGGGAGGTGAACGGAGCATGCACTGCCCATGAGCTATATATATTCGTGTGCTATTTGGGTGATATCTGTCAATGTATACTCACCAACCTCCAGTGCTGCCTGTTCCTCTCTCCCGGGGCGCTGCACTCAGAGCAATTAATATTAGATGAGCCTAATGAGCCCCCGAGCAGTGAGAGGAGCAGACAGCGCTGGAGGGAGGTGAGTGGAGCAGATAGCACTGGAGGAGGTGAAAGGAGCAGACTGCGCTGGAAGGAGGAGAGAAGAGCAGACAGCTCTGGAGGTAGGTGAGAGGAGCAGACCGTGCTGGAGGAGGTGAGAGGAGCAGACAGCTCTAGAGGAAGTGAGAGGAGCAGACAGCACTGGAGGCAGGTGAGTCGCGGCGCCAAGAGCGCTGATTGGTTGCCATGGTCGGGGGCGAAAATCAGCGAAGCGGAGCGCGGCTTGGCGGGAGAATTGAATCCCGCAGCGCTCAGCCAATCAGTGGGGCGGGATTCAAATCTCCCGCCAAGCCGCGTGCCGCTTCACTGGTCGCCGCAGTAGGTGATGACCAATCAATCAGCGCTCTTGGCGTGTGATTTAAGTCATGCTTCGCTGATTGGTCGCCGCCGACAGTATACAGTGCTAATCACTGAGCCACCATATACTGTGCTAACCACTGAGCCACCATGCAGTGCTAACCACTGAGCCAGCATATACAGTGTTAACCACTGAGCCACCGTATACAATACTAACCACTGACTCACCATATACAGTGCTAACCACTGACCCACCATACAATGCTAATCACTAAACCACCATAAAATACTAACCACTGAGCCACCAGACAGGACCGAGCCACTACATACTGTGCTAACCACTGAGCCACCATACACTGCTATCCACTGAGCCACCGTATACAGTGCTAATGACTAAGCCACCATATACAGTGCTAACCACTGAGCCACCGTATGCTGTGCTAACTACTGAGGCATCATATACTGTGATAACCACTGAGCCTCCGTATACTGTGCTAACCAATGAGCCTCCGTATACAATGCTAACCACTGAGCCACCATACAGTGCTAATCACTGAGCCAGCATATACAGTGCTAACCACTGAGCCACCGTATACAGTGCTAACCACTGAGCCACCATATACTGTGCTAACCACTGAGCCACCGTATACAGTACTAACCACTGACTCACCATATACAGTGCTAACCACTGACCCACCATACAATGCTAATCACTGAACCACCATAAAATACTAACCACTGAGCCACCATACAATGCTAACCACTGAGCCACCATACAATGCTAACCACTGAGCCACCATATACTGTGCTATCCACTGAGCCACCATACAATGCTAACCACTGAGCCACTGTATACAATGCTAACCACTGAGCCACCATAGACTGTGCTATCCACTGAGCCACCATATACAGTGCTAACCACTGAGCCACCATAGAGTGCTAATCACTGAACCACCATATGCAGTGCTAACCACTGAGCCACCGTATACTCTACTATCCACTGAGCCGCCATACAATGCTAACCACTGAGTCACCATATATAATGCTAACCAGTGAGCCACCGTATACAATGCTAACCTCTGAGCCACCATATACTGTGCTATCCACTGAGCCACCATACAATGCTAACCACTGAGCCACCGTATACAGTGCTAACCACTGAGCCACCATAGAGTGCTAATCACTGAGCCACCATATACAGTGCTAACCACTGAGCCACCGTATACAGTGCTAACCACTGAGCCACCATATACAGTGCTAACCACTGAGCCACCGTATACAGTGCTAACCACTGAGCCACCATAGAGTGCTAATCACTGAACCACCATATGCAGTGCTAACCACTGAGCCACCGTATACTCTACTATCCACTGAGCCGCCATACAATGCTAACCACTGAGTCACCATATATAATGCTAACCAGTGAGCCACCGTATACAGTGCTAACCACTGAGCCACCGTATACAATGCTAACCTCTGAGCCACCATATACTGTGCTATCCACTGAGCCACCATACAATGCTAACCACTGAGCCACCGTATACAGTGCTAACCACTGAGCCACCATAGAGTGCTAATCACTGAGCCACCATATACAGTGATAACCACTGAGCCACCGTATACAGTGCTAACCACTGAGCCACCATATACAGTGCTAACCACTGAGCCACCGTATACAGTGCTAACCACTGAGCCACCATAGAGTGCTAATCACTGAACCACCATATGCAGTGCTAACCACTGAGCCACCGTATACTCTACTATCCACTGAGCCGCCATACAATGCTAACCACTGAGTCACCATATATAATGCTAACCAGTGAGCCACCGTATACAGTGCTAACCACTGAGCCACCGTATACACCATATAAATCCTGCAACAACAGTGTACTTTCTGGAGAGAGGACTGTACGATTCAGTGGCTATTTCTACGGCACCTGTTCATTTCACCGCACTCATGATGCAATAGCATCGGGCCTATTTCTAGTTTTGTATATTTATGGCAGATCTACAAGATGTGGGAGAAACGTATAGTAAATGCTGATCCCATCAATAGAGCCAGGAACAGCGCCGCTCTCAGCCAAGAGATGACAGAACATTCCCATCAATCTCCACATAGAGCGTCAGCACCTCATTTTTCAGATACACATTGCCCTATTGGTGAGATCCACATGTACCATCCTTTATGTAATATCCATGGATACGGTATAAATATACAGAATTAGGTTATCCTTTTTAGTGTAAATTCAGACAGTGGAATTAATATGAATTTGAGTTGCAGATTTCTGGGCACAAATTTGGAAGAGTTTATTGTACAATAAATGTGAATAAATTATTTTAGAATATAAAAATGGCGTCCTGTTGTCATTTGTGTCCTAAGAAACTGGGTACAAAAATCACTAGGATGGGGGCACCAAAAGGCAGTTTTGCACAGGGCACCATTTAGGCTAAGGCCGGCCCTGTCTATATATATAGTATATAGTGATCAGTATACAGGCTCTTTATCATTCCTGTGTGATCAGATTGTCAGCTCCTGTGATCAGGGCTCTCCTCCTCCTCATACACCTGTACAGTGTATATATATAGTATAGTATATAGTGATCAGTATAGAGGCTGTTTGTCATTCCTGTGTCCACAGATTGTCAGCTCCGGTGATCAGTGCTCTCGCTGCTCCTTTGTTACTTTCTATCTGTCATTGTTTGGTCCCTTCTTAGTAAGTGTTGTGATATCTGCTGCTCTGCATAGGAATATTATTCGGTCAGCAGGGTTATTCCTATACAGTACAGCCCTGGGCACATTGTCGCTGCGATACTGATACCTGCAGTGAAGGATACATTTTTTGGATGCTGTATTATTATCGTCCTGTAAAGATTTTCATGCGGACGACATCACAAATGGTGGCGGCTCTGTGGCGTTGGGAACGGCAGCTGTCTCTCCCCCCTGTCCATCCCCCCCCCGTATGCTGTCTCTTCCCCCTGTGCTCTCTACATTAACCTGTCTTCCTGTGTGCGCTGTCTTCTCTCATGTGCTCTCTTCTTTGCCTGTGCTATCTCTGTCTGCCCCCCTGTGCGCTCTCTCTCTGTCTCGCCCTGTGCGCTCTCTCTCTGCCCTCCCTGTGCAGACAGTGCAGAGACAAGGACCAGGGGAGGGGAGGCAAACGGAGCATGCACTGCCCATGTGCTATATATATTCGTGTGCTATCTGGGTGATATCTGTCAATGTATACTCACCTCCCTCCAGTGCTGCCTGTTCCTCTCTCCCGGGGCGCTGCACTCAGAGCAATTAATATTAGATGAGTCTAATGAGCCTCCCAGCAGTGAGAGGAGCAGACAGCGCTGGAGGGAGGTGAGTGGAGCAGATAGCACTGGAGGAGGTGAGAGGAGCAGACCGCGCTGGAAGGAGGAGAGAAGAGCAGACAGCTCTGGAGGTAGGTGAGAGGAGCAGACCACGCTGGAGGAGGTGAGAGGAGCAGACAGCTCTAGAAGAGGTGAGAGGAGCAGACAGCACTGGAGGCAGGTGAGTTGCGGCGCCAAGAGCGCTGACTGGTTGCCGTTGTCAGCGGCGACAATCAGCGAAGCGGAGCGTGGCTTGGCGGGAGAATTGAATCCCGCAGCGCTCAGCCATTCAGTGGGGCTGGATTCAAATCTCCCGCCAAGCCGCGTGCCGCTTCATTGGTCGCCGCAGTAGGTGGTGACCAATTAATCAGCGCTCTTGGCGTGTGATATAAATCATGCTTCGCTGATTGGTCTCCGCCAACAGTATACAGTGCTAATCACTGAGCCACCATATTCTGTGCTAACCACTGAGCCACCATACAATGCTGATCACTGAACCACCATAAAATACTAACCACTGAGCCACCAGACAGGACTGAGCCACTACATACTGTGCTAACCACTGAGCCACCATACACTGCTATCCACTGAGCCACCGTATACAGTGCTAATGACTAAGCCACCATATACAGTGCTAACGACTGAGCAACCGTATGCTGTGCTAACTACTGAGGCATCATATACTGTGCTAAACACTGAGCCTCCGTATACTGTGCTAACCAATGAGCTTCCGTATACAATGCTAACCACTGAGCCACCATACAGTGCTAATCACTGAGCCAGCATATACAGTGCAAACCACTGAGCCACTGTATACAGTGCTAACCACTGAGCCACCATATACTGTGCTAACCACTGAGCCACCGTATACAGTACTAACCACTGACTCACCATATACAGTGCTAACCACTGAGCCACCATATACAGTGCTAACCACTGAGCCACCATACAATGCTAATCACTGAACCACCATAAAATACTAACCACTGAGCCATCATACAATGCCAACCACTGAGCCACCGTATACAATGCTAACCACTGAGCCACCATATACTGTGCTATCCACTGAGCCACCATATACAGTGCTAACCACTGAGCCACCGTATATAATGCTAACCACTGAGCCACCATATACTGTGCTATCCACTGAGCCACCATACAATGCTAACCACTGAGCCACCGTATACTATGCTAACCACTGAGTCACCATATACAATGCTAACCAGTGAGCCACCGTATACAGTGCTAACAACTGAGCCACCGTATACACCATATATATCCTGCAACAACAGGGTACTTTCTGTAGAGAATACTGTACGATTCAGTGGCTATTTCTACGGCACCTGTTCATTTCACCGCACTCCCGATGCAATAGCATCGGGCCTATTTCTAGTTTTGTATATTTATGGCAGATCTACAAGATGTGGGAGAAACGTATAGTAGATGCTGATCCCATCAATAGAGCCAGGAACAGCGCCGCTCTCAGCTAAGAGATGACTGAACAGTCCCATCAATCTCCAGATAGAGCGTCAGCACCTCATTCTTCAGATACACATTGCCCTATTGGTGAGATCCACATGTACCACCCTTTATGTAATATCCATGGATACGGTATAAATATACAGAATTAGGTTATCCTTTTAGTGTAAATTCAGACATAGTGGAATTAATATGAATTTGAGTTGCAGATTCCTGCGCACAAATTTGGAAGAGTTTATTGTACAATATATGTGAATAAATTATTTTAGAATATAAAAATGGCGTCCTGTTCTCATTTGTGTCCTGGGAAACTGGGTACAAAAATCACTAGGATGGGGGCACCAAAAGGCAGTTTTGCACAGGGCACCATTTAGGCTAAGGCCGGCCCTGGGTATGATTATGGCATCCCAAACAGCAATCAAAGTAAGCTAAATCCAGTACTGTCACATGGACCAAATATTAATCAGAAACTTCTTGTCTACATATAATAAAATCCAGAGAGAATCAGAAAAAGAAATCCAGCTGACGCATTTTAAACACAAAATGTTTACTTAATTGTAGCAGAAAGTGAATTTCACAATGATACAATATATACAGTGTCTCAAAATGCTTTCATAACCCATGAACGTTTTCTAATATTTTTTCTCATTACACCCACAAACTTAAGTGTATTTTATTGAGATTTTAAGTGATACATCAACATGAAGTAGCAAGGATTTTTGCAATGCAAAGGAAATGGTATGTGTCACGATTCCTCCTAGCAGTGTTTCTGAATCCAGTGAATGATAGTTCAGCTGTCCCATCTGAGGCAGGGGTGTGCGGAGCTGTCAGTATGGTGATAGTACAGCTGTTCAATCGGAGGCTGGGGTGTGCTAGGTTTCCTTTATGTGCTATGTGTTTGGAGTATTTTCCTGGCTATGCAGCCCACTCCATGCCTCCAAATTGCTGCCAGTTGTAAGTTCTACATTGTGGTGTCTGCATGCCTTTGGCTCCTGTGCATAGTATTTGATCTATTGTTACGGGACATTGGACCTTTCTTATTCCTATGCATCTGCTTAGCCCCTTTGTCTTAATCAGCTACTTTCCTAGAATTCTGATCATGGATCAGAGTGTAACACTCTGAAGAAGGGGACTGCTAGTCCCTGAAACGCATAAGTGATGATAGCATTTTAGATCTACACCGCTGAAAGACTTTGTGACTGGCCCGACGGCAATTGCTGAAACTCTGCCTCAGTCTAATTATACCCCGCCCGACTGACACATCACCGTGATGACTAGGGTGACGTACCAGGAAGCGGAAGCTCCGGCTGGCAGAGGAGCATGGCGCACGTGTGCGGGGAGGCAGAGAAGGAGACGCCTATCTGCAAGGAGGGGACTAGACACGAGCACAGTAATCATAAAAGGAGGTAAGCCAAGCTAAACAGCACTATGGATATGCAATGAAACCGAAACAGGAATCTTCACAGATAGTGGAGATAACAAAATAGTGAAACACCATTTGGATATAAATACAAGGAACATCGATAGATAAGCACAGTTCATGGCAGCACAAAACACCATAGATAGAGCCTTTTTTTTACAGTACGAAGAAACCCTCTAGTGAGTAGAATACCTAGAGGTAAGAAGTCACGGAATTTTAGGTTTATGTTCAATCACACAAAATTGGCGTAGAGATTTATATACCGTATATATTTTTTAGATACCAGATATGGATATAAAGAACAACAACTAACTAAAGAGTGGGATCCAATACAGAAGATTGCATATGGAACACACCTAGAAAAAGAATCTGCACTATATAGTAAAATGAATGCCTACAAATTTTAATGTGTCTACTTTTTTAATTTTTTTAATATTTTAATCTTGTATATTTTAAATAAACATCCGTTGAACGGTTAACCAGGTTAACAATCTGTACTCATTTTAGAGATATAGTGGAGGGGATATATAAGCCATTGATAAAGGGTCTGTGTGTAGTGGGCCTCTAAAACTATAAATAAATATTGGTAAAAATTGGCGTGCGCTTCACCCGATGTTTGATTTCCAGCCTTGGTAACCCAGGGGGTAACTGGGGGTTAGAATTCTCAGCGTGGTGAGGCCCAAGGATTCTGGACCCCCTCCGCAAAAAAATTGCAGCCCATAGCCACCTCACATTGGCACCTCTACGAGAGATGCCAAAACTATCGGTTATCCTACTCATCTAGTTGACCTTGCTCCAATGGCAGACTGGGTAATAAGGGTTAATATCAGCTGAGGGTTAGCCAGCCAACACCAAGCCCTAGATTCATAATGTCTTCTGTCTACCTTAAACTGAATCTTTCAAAAACTGAACTTCTCGTGTTTCCTCTCTCTACTAATTTTGCCATTTCTGTATGTGGTTCTATCATTAGGCCCCAGAAGCATGCTTAATGTCTTAGGGTTATATTTGACACCGATCACTCTCCGCATCCGATCACTCGCTTGCTTGTTTCATCTACACCTCAAAAATATCTCTAGAATTCAACTGTTGACTTTGCAAAAAACTCTAACTGTTGACCTTTTTCATTCTTGACTGGATTATTGCAATTCTCTACTAATCGGTCTCCCTCTTACTAAACCCTCTCCTCTCCAATCCATCCTGAATGCAGCAGCCAGGATCATATTCCTCTCCAACCGCTTCACTGATGCCTCTATCCTGTACCAGTCATTACACTAGTTGCCCATCTGCTACAGAGTACAATATTAAATTATCACTCTCACCCAAAAAGCCTTGCACAGTTCTGCACTGCCCTACATCTCCTCCCTCATCTCGGTCTACCACCCTACACTTGTACTCCGTTCCAAAAGTGACCTAAGACTGACATCATCTACAATTTGAACCTCTCACTTGCGTCTCAAAGACTTCTCATGAGCAGCACCAATTCTCTAGAATGGAATACCAAGAACAATTTAATGAATTCCCAATACCCATTGTTGTAAGCGAGCCCTAAAATAACATTTTTTAGACTTGCCTATCACCTCACCTCTCTTATCTAACTATTCCCATTCTGACCTTTTCCAAATCTGGCCTCTTGGGTCATCTGTCAACAACCTCCATGCACTTAATAGCACTTTATCATTACTTGGTCAGATCTTGGCTGGTGACCAGTTCATGCAGCATTAAATTAATCCCTTATCTATTATATTGATGGCTGGACCACATATGCAGGCACTTTTTACCATTTACCGTTTGTGCCTCCCCTATTTCCTCCCAAATTGTAAGCTTGCGAGCAGGGACCTCACTCCTCATGGCATCTGTTGAATTTTTTTACTGTGTGTTGTCTCAAATTGTCTGTACATGTATTCTCTGAATTGTTAAGTGCAATGGGATATGTTGGCACTATATAAATAAAATTATTATTATTATAATGTAAAGCCTATGTTAGACCTGGCTATTATCAATCTATATGTAAGTAAAAACACACAACACAGAAAAACTATTTATTTGGAATAAAACACACAGACACTGTTTATCCTCTTTATTACCACCAAACATGCTCTCCGATTGTAATCCACAGCCAGCACAAGTTGTGCTGCGACAAACCATTTTAGCTCTGCTATATCTCGATGAGCAGATAGTCCGAATGTGTCCACCTAATGGGAGTAGCACTCAGAGACTGGCAGCTGACTTTCTGAGCTGTAAGGTGACATCAGACAGTTCATCTGAGGACAGAACATGAGCTCTGCAAAGTCCTGAGATGAACTCTCCCACGGCACCGTGAGCACAGGCACAGCCAGGTGTCAGTGTGCTTGCTGCCCCAGTTGAACAGGCATGTAGTAGCGCTGCAGATCTTTGAGGGACATAGCTGCGGATTATTGTTGGAGGGTATGTTTGGGCTTAGTAAATGGGTAACAGTGGGTTGTTTGTGTATTTTATTTACAAAAAAGGAATGTTCTCCTTGTGTTTTATTTGTAATAAAGGATTTTTCACTGTGTCTGTTTTTTAACTATTTAGTCACTGAATTGGAAATGTGGGATATCAAAGACACATCAACATTACCAATTCAGGGTTTGATAACAGCTGTCAATGCTCATCTGTCATTAACCCCTTCTATTTACTGGCTGCCACCGCACCAGGGCAGAGGGAAGAGCCAGGATGAAGTGCCAAGATTATGGAGGTGGCTTTGGCCTGCTACTTTTAGGGTGGTGAGGGCCAGTGAAAGATGGCCCTTTCAAACCTGAGAATACCAGACCCCATCTGTCGGCTTTACCTTAACTGGTAATCCAAAATGAATGGGACCCTACGCCATTTCTTTTTTCAAATTATTTTATAATTTATCAATAAATAATTTGAAAAAATAGCTTGGGGTGACCACAGTTTTGGATTACTATCCAAAGTTAAGCCCTCAGCTCTGGTGTGCAGGCTGCAGATGTCTGTTGTACCCTAACTTGCAATGAAAAATAGGTGGTAGCCCGCATCATTTTTTTGCCATTATTTATTTTTAGCTAACTACAAGGCTAAAACAACGTTTAGTGCAACATGAAAGGCACTAAAGGCTGCAAGCTTACAATATATAGGGGGTGGAAAATTATACAGTTGTTTAACATCTATCTCTAAATCTATCTATCTATCTATCTATCTATCTATCTATCTATCTATCCATCTATCCATCTTTCCATTAATCCAAACCTGAACAACTAAAAACTTGAGTAATCTTTAAAATCCTAGAAAAAAGTTGCATGCCGCAGCCACCCCACCGCCTCCATTACATGCACCACTCCTGGCGCTTCACCCCAACTCTCTCACTGTACTAATGCATTGCATAACAGAATAATGGTATGTCAGTTGATGCCAGCTGGGTAATGTCAGCTGACATCAAGGTCAGAGGTTAGTAAAGCCAAGGCATTAATCAGATACTCAATATTACTAACCAAGTTTTTAATTACCGGTACACAAAAAAACACACCAATGAGTATTTTATTTGAAAACTAGCACCAATACATTCCTGTTTCAAATTTTTTTTTACTTAATTAAAATCCATTTTTTAAGTCTCCCAATCCACCCAACCCAAACAAAAGATGCAAAATATCATTAGAAAAAAACAACAAAAAATTGAAAATCAAATAAATGCTGAAGTTGAGCCGCTATATATGGGTCAAGATCAATGACTGCATCCCCATATAGTAGAAAAGCAAGCACTGAACAGCTACCAGCAGAGTGACAAGCTGTGACTTCCTAAGGTTGTCTCAGGTTACACAGTGGGTATCACATAACACGGAGTCCCAATGTGTGACCTGAGATAACTTAAGTGGCAGCAGTGTTAGTAACACTAGCTGTTTCCTGAGGGCTGCGATATTGTGCGGTATCATGATACAGCACATGTGAGGAGCATTGACGTCAAGGAGTGCAGTGCAGTTCAAACTTGCAGTATAGCCCCTGCATGATCCCTCGAATCTCAACTCCACTAATTTTTGTTATGGCACTGCTTATTGCCTGCATGCCTGCTCTCACATTATGTGGGGGATTCTTTCTGTCAATGTGACCCCTATATGGTTGTAAGTCCCTGTGTCCATGGAGCCTTGTTTAATGTTGTTTCTAAAGCAGATTTTGAGAATCTGCATCAAAATATGCATGTCTATCCTAAAGCCACCAAAGTTTATGAGACTTGATAAGTGCTGTGCCAACGTTGCCTTTTTTTACTTGTAGATTAGGGTCAGATTTTGTGGCAGAAAAAAAACAAATCTGCACTAAATCTAAAACAAAAAAAGCAATGTGGGCACATAACTTTTTAATTGTCAGATTTTTCAGGCTTCAGGATAGACATGCAGATTTTGATGAGGATTCTCAAAATCTGCGTAAAAAACTCATCAAAGAATGCATAGTGGGCACTGGCCGTAAGAGGGTCCACGGTGAGCAGCAGTTGTGGTGGAAGGCTTCTAGCATTTCTTTTGCCCCCCGACTTCCTACACAGAGACTTAAAGGGCAGCTGTGTCCAACTACAGTTTTCAAGAGCTTCAAACAGTGCAAGTTTTCCATATTTCTTTAGCATTGTACAGGTGGTAATTAAATCACCTGAAGAGGTGATGATTTCAACACCTTGTGCAATGATAAGGAAATCCAAAATAACATGCACTGTTTTCAGCCCTTGAGTTGCCCAACCCTGTTCTCCAGGAGTGTGTGTAGTGTATTGGATTCCATGTCTAGCAACTTAAGGCCAGAGGCCTTCTGCTTTTTTGCCAGCATGTATAAGGCAGTATCAAAGCACCTCTTAGTTTGTAGGAGTGAAGTAAAAAAGCTTTACTGTAGCAACATTTAAAAAAAGCACATGTTGGTACACAATGTAATTTTTCATATTTGTATTACACAAACAGCGATCAATTTAAAATAGGCACTAAGCACAGATGATAATAATTCTAACAGGCACACATACTTTTATACTGTTTGCATTTATTTCAGCCCCACAAGAATCAGCAGACTCCACTAAAATGAGGTACATGCCATTAAGATAATGGGTCACATTTCAATAAGGGCACAATCCATTAAGGGAACAGTCCACTAAGGGCTTTAAGCTGTAGCCCCAAGGCTGCAGCCCTGCTAATCCAACGTTCAATGAATGTCTGCTCACACCAACACTTCCGGGATAAGTGGAGCTCCAAGCAGCTCTCTGATCCGACATACTGCAGCATGCTGATGCTGCAGAGGTCATGGCAGTGTGATGAGTTTATCTGATCATGCTACCCCCCACTATGTAGAGTGCCACAGAGAAAGAGAGAACAATGGAGCCTGGAGCAGTTAAGTGCTGGAGAGTAAAAGATACCAGGGTCAGCCAGTGGGGGTGAAGTATGGAACAGGGGGCAACATGGGGAAGAGCTGTATGAAGAAATGGGGGAGAGCAGTATAAAACTGGGGGTCAGAGAGGGTGAGAGCAGAATGAAATGGGGGGCTGGACTAGGAGAGCATTATAAATCAGGGCGTCACATAGGGGAAGAGCAGCATGAAACCAGGGGCCAGAGGAGGGAGATCAGTATGAAATAGGGGGCTGGATGGGGAGAGCAGTATGAAACAGAGGAGGCTGCATGAGGGGAGGGGGGCAGAGCAGTATGGATGGTGAGAGCAGTATGAAACAGGTGGGCTGTATGGGGGAGCTCTGTCTGAAAGAGTGGACCAATTTTGAGGAGAGCAGTGTAAAACAGGGGGACCACATGCAGCAGAGCAGTATGAAACAATGACCACATGGGGAAAGAGCAGTATGAAACATGGGCCACATGGGTGGAAGAGCAGCATAAAACAGTGCCTGCCAGGGTGGATGAGCAGACCGAAATAGGGCCTGCGTGAGGGTAGAGCTGTATGAAACGAGCGGCCACATTGGGGGAGAGTAGTAAGCAAAAGTGGGTGCCGAATGGGCAAAGGTAGTATGAAAAAAAGAGGGGCTGCATGGAGGGAGTAGTATGGAAATGGGGCAGCCTGTGAGGGCACAATAGGGAAAGGGGGCAGGGCTACAAAAGGGAGGGTTACAATGCCACATACATGTGCGGCTTTGTACAGTGCTGAGACAGACGCTGGCTGTTTTAAAGCTTATTATCACACATGCATGGGGGAAAACATGTTAAGTGGGCCGACTATCAGGGAAATCATGTCCCCTCAACTAGTCAAAATTCTAATTAAGACTTTGATTAACTGGTGATACTCTTCAATGTAAAATCTCTTTACTTGTTAATCTTTCTTTTCTCAATAAAAATTTATTGTTAAAAAAAAATTCAAATTAGCATCTCATAAATGATCTTTAAAAATACTTTTTCAAAAGATCTGCTTATGTATGCTACAACATGCTGGGACTGTTAGGCAGGGAATAGAGAAATGCACCCAGAACTGCTGGTTCCCTTTAACTAGGTATGGGCGAGTCTACTCGCTAGGACTCGTTACTCGGCGAGTAGTAAGGGACTCGCAGGACTCGGTACTCGGCGAGTTTCCCAGCGATTACTCGCACAGTAACGAGTCAATGGCAATCCAAGTTTTGTCAGAGTTTACTTTTTCTCACTCGCTAGACTTGCTATATCACATCGCTATGTAGCTTGAATCTCCCCAAATCGTTTAAAACAATTGCACCGCTTCATGGATACCCGCTGTCAGCAGCAAGTCTGAGCGAGTATGAGCGAGTCTACGAATCCGAGTCCTGTATTCTGTATTCGGGACTCGCGAATCCAGAATCTGTTATGTTCCGACAAAGCTTCCGAGACAGCCTAGCGTGTTAGGTCAGAAAACTTGTGAAGATGGACAAGCATGTTAGCCAATCATATTCAGTAATGCCACAGCCATGTTGGTTGTGGCAGGACTATGATTGGCTTCTGTCCATCGTGATGCCTATGTCATGTATGAGAGGCGAGGCTGTATATAAGCCTTGCCACCGCCATTTCCTCCACATTCCTGTGACGATCTGAGCTAGTGCAGGGTGAGGTAGATGCTGGAGCAGATCATAGGGTGTGTCAGTCAGTGTAGGGAAACTTCAAGATTCCTTATATTTAACTCAAACAGCTCTTCTGAGAGCTACCAGGAGGACAGAGGAGTACTGTGTAGAGGACTGTAGGCAGGCAGGCAGGGAGGAGCAGCCTTACAGTGCACACAGGACCGACCTCATAGCTTAGCTTACTCTCTCAGCTTTCCTAATAGCTGACGTCAGAGGCTAAGGCCCCTTTCACATTAGCGTTTTTTTTCAAATCGCGGCAGATGCGGTGAAAAAAACGCATCTGCCGCGATTAACGCATAACCGCTGCACTTGCGGCACAGTTGCGGGAAGCCCCATGCAAAGTCTATGGGGCTTGCGGTAAGGGTGTGGCAGGTGCGGTATCGGCACTTGCCGCAGGTACGGCAGCAAAAAAACGCAGTCTGCAGCGTTTTTTTTCGCGGCCGCACCTGCCACAAGTGCCGAAACCGCATTTGCCGCACCTGCCGCACCCTTACCACAAGCCCCATAGACATTGCATGGGGCTTGCCGCAACTGTGCCGCAAGTGTCGCGGTTATGTGTTAATCGCGGCAGATGCGGTTTTTTCACCGCATCTGCCGCGATTTGAAAAAATCGCTGATGTGAAAGGGGTCTTAGCTGAGGTACTATTTCTTATTTTTTTGCACCTGATAGATTTTGGGTCATAATAAACCCTTCAGCTTTATTTTCTCTGTGGCAGACCAGTGCGTTGCTGCTCTAATACCTGCAAATAAGACAAACACATGCGAGTAATTTAGGACTCGCCCATCACTACCATTAACCCCTTCCCGACCTAAGACGTCGTGGGACGTCATAGAAGTCGGTGCGTTCCCGACCTGTGACGTCCCACGATGTCATGGCGGGATCACGTTTTAGCGGTTCCGGTAACCGGGTTCACTGAAAGGTGACCGAAGCTGCTGGAACATGAGGACCTCTACTTCATCCCAGGGGGGGTGGCTTAGCCCCTCCGTGGCTTCAATCATTCTGATTGGCTGTTGAAACTGAAACTGTCAAATCAGAGTGATTGTAATAGTTCCCAATTAAAATTGGTGAACTATGACACTCCAGCCATGGCCAGTGCTGCAAAAGCACCAACCATTGGCTGGAGGAAGGTAACCTGCGTGTCACCCCCTCCAGATCTTATTGGAGGTAGCGTCCAGAAGTGGAGGGGTGTTGTGACCAGTGCTTGCCCTCCCCCTTCAGCCTCATGCCGTCCGTGGAGACTGAAGAGGGAGGACCCCTGCTGCCGCTGCCTGCTGCCTGCCCTGCTGCCACTGACTGCCCCCACTGCTGCTGTCTGCCCCCGCTGCCGCTGCCGACTGCCTCCGCTGCCGCCTGTCTGGTTAGTTTACGCTGCTCCCCTGTTCACCCCTCCGGTGCCCTGTGCTCCGCTCCCCCTCCGGTGCCCTGTGCTCCAGCCAATCTTCCCCTGCACCCACTGTGCTGCCACAGCCCAGTGATTGCCCCCCGCTCACCCCCAGCCCAGTGATTGCCCCCCACTCACCCCCAGCCCAGTGATTGCCCCCCACTCACTCCCAGCCCAGTGATTGCCCCCACTCACCCCCAGCCCAGTGATTGCCCCCTACCCTGCCCTCTCCACCCTGTGATCGCCCCCTCTGCCCCATAATCGCCCCCTCTGCCCCGTAATTGCCCCATCCACCCCGTAATCGCCCCCTCCGCCCCGTGATCGCCCACTCCGCCCCGTGATCACCACCCCTGCCCTGTGACTTGCTGCCACTCCCTTCTTCTTCCCCCTGCTCCTGACAGCCCCATCCTTTCCCCCCCTGCTCCTTTTACCCCCTGCTCCTGACAACCCCCTCCTTTCCGCCCCTGCTCCTGACAGCCCCCTCTGAATTAAAGAGTTGCACCAATCACTTGCACATAAATACACACACACACAAAGTAGAATAAAGTTTAGCTGTTTTTTACACACACGCACACACATCACACACAAAATATAAGTAAAGTATAAGTTAAAACATCAAAAAAGGGAGAAAATAGACACATGGCACTCACCATTGAAGATCTTGTAATTTATTTGCAATTCCTTATGAACATCGAGGAAAGGCGTAGAGTGGGGGAGGGAGGTGCATGGGCGTCAGACGACGGCCTGCCGTTTCGCGACTAGTAGCCGCTTCTACAGGTCCTGACTGGCATCTGACGACCTGTAGAAGCGGCTACTAGTCGATTGCAAATAAATGACAAGATCTTCAATGGTGAGTGTCACGTGTCTATTTTCTCCCTTTTTTGATGTTTGCACTTGCATGCCAGTGTGCACCGCCAATGAGCTGTAGCCTCCTGTCACTCACATTGTGTGAAATCAGTCCAAGAACACAGATAGTGCCCAGCTGAATTCATCCCTTGTGGAGTGTGTAAAATGTATACTACACCACACACACTAACCTGATGTGTATGTCAGGTTGGTGTGTGGTGTGGAGTACATCAGGTTGGTGTGTGTGGTGTTAACTACACCACATGTACACTACACCACACACACCAACCTGACGTACACTACACACCAATCTGACATACATTACACCATACACACTAACCTGACGTGTATGTCAGGTTGGTGTGTGGTGTGGTGTACATCAAGGTGGTGTGTGTATGTTGTGTATGTCAGGTTAGTGTGTGTGGTGTTTACTACGCCACATATACATGTACACTACACCACACACAGCAATCTGACGTACACTACACCACATACCAACCACCTGACACCATGTCGCGTATGGAGAGCCCCTGCGTGCCTAAACATTGGAGCTCCCCCACAAGTGACCCCATTTTTGAAACTAGACCCCCTAAGGATCTTATCTAGATGGGTGGTGAGCACTTTGAACCCCCAGGTACTCGACAAATTGATCCTTAATAATGAAAAAGTTGTTTTTTTTCCACAAAAATTTTCTTTTTACATTTTTACGAATCAATTTGTGAAGTACCTAGGGGTTTAAAGTGCTCACCACCCATCCAGATAAGTTCCTTGGAGTGTCTAGTTTAAAAAATGGGGTCACTTGTGGGGGAGCTCCAATGTTTAGGCACATGGGGGGCTCTCCAAACGCGACATGGTATCCGCTAACAATTTGAGCTAATTTTTCATTCAAATTGTTAGCGGACACCATGTCACGTTTGAAGAGTCCCTGTGTGCCCAAACATTAGAGCTCCCCCACAAGTGACCCCATTTTGGAAACCAAACCCCCCAAGGAACTTGTCTAGGTGCATAGTGAGCACTTTGAACCCTCAGGTGTTTCACAAATTGATCCTTAAAAATGAAAAAGTACTTTTTTTTTTTACAAATATTTTCTTTTAGCCTACATTTTTTCATTTTCACATGGGCAACAGGATAAAGTGCATCCTAAAATTTGTTGGCAATTTCTCCTGAGTTCACCGATACCTCATATGTGGTCATAAACCACTGTTTGGGTGCACGGCAGGGCTCAGAAGTGAAGGAGCGCCATTTCACTTTTTGAATGGAAAATTAGATCCAAAAGTCAAATTGCGCTCCTTCCCTTCTGAGCCATGCCGTGCGCCCAAATAGTGGTTTATGACCACATATGAGGTATCAGTGTACTCAGGAGAAATCGCCCAACAAATTTTAGGATCCAATTTATCCTGTTGTCCATGTGAAAATGAAAGAATTGAGGCTAAAAGAACATTTTTGTTGGAAAAATTAAAATGTCAATTTTTTGTTTCCAATGTGCTTCAGTTCCTGTGAAGCACCTGAAGGGTTAATAATCTTCTTAAATGTAATTTTGAGTAGCTTGAGGGGTGCAGTTTTTGGAATGGTGTCACTTTTGGGTGTTCTCTGTCATGTACACCCCTCAAAGAGACTTCAAATATGATGTGGTCACTAAAAAAAATGGTTTTGTGAATTTTGCTGGAAAAATTAGAAATTGCTGATGAACTTTGAACCCTTATAGCTTGCTACTAAGAATTTTTTTTTTCCAAAATTGTGCCGATGTAAAGTAGACATGTGAGAAATGTTATTTATTAACTATTTTGAGTCACATAACTCTCTGCTTTAACGGAATAAAAATTCAAAATTTGAAAATTGCGAAATTTTCAAAATTTTGGCAAATATTTTTATTTTTTCACAAATAAACACAAAAATTATCGACCTAAATGTAATTCTAACATGAAGCCTAATATGTCACGAAAAAACAATCTCAGAATCGCTAGGATCCGTTGAAGCGTTCCAGAGATATCACCTCATAAAGGGACACTGGTCAGAAATGCCAAAAATGGCCAGGTCAGTAAGGCTAAAATAGGCTGGGTCATGAAGGGGTTAAAGTGTGTCTGTCTTTCTCCCAAACGCCAAGTAATAGGAAGCAAATGTTTGTGCCATAACAGTGGGGCTCCACTGTAAAACAGTTTGAGGTATTTTGACAGTTTTTTTGCCCCCACAAAGGTGTTTTCTATGCTTTTGATTTTGCCTCCCATTGAACTCAATGGGGTTTGGGAGGTTTGCCAAACTGTTCGGCAAACACCTGGAAGTTCACTGAACAGAACCAAACCCGAACACTAAAGTGTTCACTCATCTCTTGTGTACACGACATTAGGGATGGGCGAATCTACTCGCTAGGACTCGTTACTCGGCGAGTAGTAAGGGACTCGCAGGACTCGGAACTCTGCGAGTTTCCCAGTGATTACTCGCACGAGTCCAATGCAAATCAATATCAATCCTAGTTTTGTCAGAAACGCTGACAAAACTAGGATTGCCATTGTTTGCATTAGACTCGGCTACTGTGCCAGTGATAGCAGGGAAACTCGCAAAGTAACTGCTGTTTCTTTGCGGAGCCGAGTCCAGCTGTCTTCTCTGTGCAGCTCCAGGGTCCTAGAGCCCGCCTGCTCACAGACATGATGAAGCAGTGCTGAGATTGTTCTCAGTCTGCTCATTCCCTGTGCATAGACATCTATCTATGCAAAGGGGATGTAGCAGAGAGGACATCGCGTTTTGGACTGCGTCGGACGGAAGAGGATTTTTTTAATTAAAGATGGAGTCCCTAATGGCTTTTTTTTTTATTTCAAATAAAAAATTTTCTCTGTGTTGTGTTTTTTTAACCCTTTATTGGAGATTCTTAGTGGCTGGGTCAAACGTGGCCTGACATTAAGAATCTCGGGCTTAATACCAGCTTGTATAACAAAGCTGGTATTAACCCCTTTATTACCCAGCGTGCCACCGCCACCAGGGCCGCTGGAAGAGCGGGGTTCAGCGCCAGAGGATGGCGCTTCAATGAACGCGCCATCTTCTGGGGCGGCTGCGGGCTGCAATTTGCAGCGAGGGGTGCCCAGAAAGCTTGGGCATCCCTGCGCTGTGGATTCCAGCCCCCAGCTGCTTAGCTGTACCTGGCTAGACATAGAAATTGCGCGGAGCCCCACGCATTTTTTTTTTGATTAATGAATTTATTTAATGAATTTCAGAGTCAGAGGCTCAGAGTCAGAGTCTCGGAGTCGGAGTCTCCTCAGAGTCGGAGTCGCCTCAGAGTCGGAGTCGCCTCGGAGTCGTCTCGGAGTCGAGTCGGAGTCGGAGTCGTCTCGGAGTCGAGTCGGAGTCGGAGTCGTCGTCGTCTCGGAGTCGTCGTCGTCTCGGAGTCGGAGTCGTCTCGGAGTCGTCTCGGAGTCGGAGTCGTCTCGGAGTCGGAGTCGTCTCGGAGTCGGAGTCGTCTCGGAGTCAAGTCGGAGTCGTCTCGGAGTCGTCTCGGAGTCAGAGTCGTCTCGGAGTCGTCTAAGTCGGAGTCGTCTCGGAGTCGGAGTCGTCTCGGAGTCAGAGTCGTCTCGGAGTCGGAGTCGTCTCGGAGTCGAGTCGGAGTCGGAGTCGTCTCGGAGTCGAGTCGGAGTCGTCGTCGTCTCGGAGTCATCTCGGAGTCGGAGTCGTCTCAGAGTCGGAGTCGTCTCGGAGTCGGAGTCGTCTCGGAGTCGGAGTCGTCTCGGAGTCGAGTCAGAGTCGGAGTCGTCTCGGAGTCGGAGTCGGAGTCGTCTCGGAGTCGGAGTCGTCTCGGAGTCGGAGTCGTCTCGGAGTCGAGTCGGAGTCGGAGTCGTCTCGGAGTTGGAGTCGTCTCGGAGTCGGAGTCACCTCAGAGTCGGAGTCACCTCAGAGTCGGAGTCGCCTCAGAGTCGAAGTCGCCTCGGAGTCGGAGTCGTCTCGGAGTCGAGTCGGAGTCGGAGTCGTCTCGGAGTCGAGTCGGAGTCGTCGTCTCGGAGTCGTCTCGGAGTCGGAGTCGTCTCGGAGTCGGAGTCGTCTCGGAGTCGAGTCGGAGTCGGAGTCGTCTCGGAGTCGGAGTCGTCTCGGAGTCGGAGTCACCTCAGAGTCGGAGTCACCTCAGAGTCGGAGTCACCTCAGAGTCAAAGTCGCCTCGGAGTCGGAGTCGTCTTGGAGTCGGAGTCATCTCGGAGTCGGAGTCGTCTCGGAGTCGGAGTCGTCTCGGAGTCGGAGTCGTCTCGGAGTCGAGTCGGAGTCGGAGTCGTCTCGGAGTCGTCTCGGAGTCGTAGTCGTCTCGGAGTCGGAGTCGTCTTGGAGTCGTCTCGGAGTCGTCTCGGAGTCGGAGTCACCTCAGAGTCGGAGTCACCTCAGAGTCGGAGTCACCTCAGAGTCAAAGTCGCCTCGGAGTCGGAGTCGTCTTGGAGTCGGAGTCATCTCGGAGTCGGAGTCGTCTCGGAGTCGGAGTCGTCTCGGAGTCGAGTCGGAGTCGGAGTCGTCTCGGAGTCGGAGTCGGAGTCGTCTCGGAGTCGTAGTCGTCTCGGAGTCGGAGTCGTCTCGGAGTCGTCTCGGAGTCGTCTTGGAGTCGGAGTCATCTCTGAGTCGGAGTTGGAGTCGTCTCGGAGTAGGAGTCGTCTCGGAGTCGTCTCGGAGTCGGAGTCGGAGTCGTCTCGGAGTCGGAGTCGTCTCGGAGTCGAGTCGGAGTCGTCTCGGAGTCGGAGTCGTCTCGGAGTCGGAGTCGTCTCGGAGTCGGAGTAATCTCGGAGTCGGAGTCGTCTCGGAGTCGGAGTCGTCTCGGAGTCGGAGTCGTCTCGGAGTCGAGTCGGAGTCGGAGTCGTCTCGGAGTCGGAGTCGTCTCGGAGTCGGAGTCAAAAAAATGCGTGGGGCTCCGCGCAATTTCTATGTCTAGCCAGGTACAGCTAAGCAGCTGGGGGCTGGAATCCGCAGCGCAGGGATGCCCAAGCTTTCTGGGCACCCCCCGCTGCAAACTGCAGCCCGCAGCCGCCCCAGAAGATGGCGCGTTCATTGAAGCGCCATCCTCTGGTGCTGAACCCCGCTCTTCCAGCGGCCCTGGTGGCGGTGGCACGCTGGGTAATAGAGGTTAGGGCCAGCTTTGTATTATCAGCTGGCCCTAAGCCCGAAATTTATGCCGGTCACGCCAATATTAGACATGACCGCCATGAATTTCTATTAAATTGTTTTAAAAAAAAACACAACACAGAGAAATTTTTTTATTAGAAATAAAAAAAAAGCCATTAGGGACTCCATCTTTAATTAAAAAAATCCTCTTCCGTCCGACGCAGTCCAAAACGCGATGTCCTCTCTGCTCATCCCTGTGCATAGATATAGATGTCTATGCACAGAGAATGAGCAGACTGAGAACAATCTCAGCACTGCTACATCATCTCTGTGCAAAGACATTCATGTCTGTACACAGGGAATGAGCAGACTGAGAACAATCTCAGCACTGCTACATCAGGCAGCAGGCAGGCTCTAGGACCCTGGAGCTGCACAGAGCAGACAGGACTCTTCTCTTATCTGTGCGAGTTTCCCAGCCAGCGATTACTTACAAAGTAAACGAGTCCAATGCAAATAAATGACAAAACTAGGATTGCTTCAGGCTGAAGCTTCCGACACACATCTGCGATTTGTAAATCTCCACTACTCGCTTCCCCATTCATTAACATTGGACTCGCTAGACTCGCAACGAGTAGCGAGTCCTGGGCTCGGACTCGCTAGAGTCAAGCGATTCCGAGTAATTTAGGATTCGCCCATCACTACATGACATTATCTGATAAGTAAATGACACAACACTATAATTAGAGTTTATGCTACATACAGGCACATGAATGAATTAGAATATCATGAAAAAGTAATTTTTTTCAGTAATTCAATACAAAAAGTTAAACTCATTTATTGCATAGAGTCATTACACACAAAGTGATCTATTTCAAGTGTTTATTTCCGTTAATGATTATGACTTATAGCCAATGAAAACACAAAGGTCATTAACTCAGAAAATTAAAGAAGAGAGGATGAAAGGTCTGACAGATAAAATATTACCTAAATAGGTATCGGAGTCTTCACCTTGTGTGGTTGTGAGAGTCACAGCCACTATAAAAGCATATCACAGCTGCTGAAGTCCCCAGCATTTTGCGTGTAGAGTAGGGAGCATGAAGGGTTAAAAACCAGGTTGCCGTATTCCAGGAGACATCAAAAGGTGACTATAATGTTGATTTATTAGTCAACACATTTCAGGGCTCCCTGAAATGCCCTGAAACATGGTAACATGGTAATCCGCGGCAGTGCTAATTTTAACCCTTCATCCTTCCTACTCCCTATTCAATATGCACCACCACCATAAATGATCTTTTTGATGATAAACTAATTCATTGAAATGCACTTGCAATTTGAGAGGGGACCGATTTGCTTTATTTGGTTTTTGAATTTTAATAATTTCTTAAATACTCCACAAAAGGGGATTTTTTTCTTATAAAACTTTAGTATTTGATTGATGCTAACAAATGTTATATTTTCACTCCTTTTTTCTGCATAATTTATGTTGCAATGGTATTTTTATAAATGCATACATTCTCTTAATCCGAATCGTAAGCATATCATCTGAAAAGCTTGACGTGCAGCATACTTTATAAATTGATAGTGATACATATTTTTGAATATTTTGACATGTTTTGCTTAAATACTGATACTTTTTTTGCATAAATTTCAGCTTAATAAAGGGTTTTATGTTATAGACAAAAAAAGCTGCATATTCTATGCAACACGAACATCTTGAATATAATAATACATACCGTAGCATAGAAACTTGAAATTCTGTCATTTAATGCCTCTTAATTCTGTTTGTTGCCCCATGACTATAAAATAATTTTTAGGCGGCCGTCACACGGAACGATTTCTTGCCCGATATCGTTTAAGCGATCTCCTTTTTGATCGCTTAAGCGATATCGGGCAAGAAATCGTTGCATGTAATCAAGCGATTTACGATGTAAAATCGCTTGATCGTGACATCGCTGATCTGAGCTCCGGTTCTCAGATCTAGCGATGAGCGATTTGACGATATGTCTCATCGTGGTGTATAACACCACGATGAGCGATTTCCCAGCGCAGAGTCTATGCTGGGAGATGGTAACTATGGTACACGTCGGGTAACTAAGCGACGCGCGGCGCCTAGTAACCCGATGTGTACCATAGTTACCAGTGAGATCGCGGCTCCACATCGCTGGTGAGTCTGTCTGTGTGACATCTCACCAGCGATGTGAGCGATATTGTAAGCGATTGCGCGTGCACGTGATCGCTTACAATATCGCTATAGATATCTCAGCGTGTGACGGCCGCCTTACTCTGAGATTTTATCCCTTATTGAAATCTCCCACCAAACATGTGTCATTTCTTAGGCTACGTGCACACGTTGAGTATTTGATGAGTTTTTTACCTCAGGATTTGTAGACCTACCACCCACTCAGGTGGGCATATAATGATTTAATCTCTTATGTACAGTAGCCAGCTCTTGTAGACTGCTGTACCTTTCTATGAATGAAGCCGCTGGGTCCTCTGAGAGCAGCGCTCTTGCTATACCTATTGTAGGTATAGTATGTGTGCTGTCCGAGGTCCTGAAGGCTTATACAGTAAGATCTATGGGCAGCGCTGCCCATAGATCTTACTGTATAAGCCTTCAGGACCTCGGACAGCGCACATACTATACCAACAATAGCTATAGCATGAGCGCTGCTCTCAGAAGAGCCGGCGGCTTCATTCATAAAAAGGTACAGCAGTCGACAGGAGCCGGCTACTGTACATAAGAGATTAAATCATTATATGCCCACCTGAGTGGGTGGTAAGTCTCTAGGGCGGTGGGCACCCCCTAAAGACAGTATAGCCACATTTATTAATAAAATTACTACTTTTACAACACAGAGAATAGCTTGCTTATCCCGGCGGCAGCCGGGATAAGCAAAGTATATGCGGTAACCGCATTGCTCAGGATTACACATCCTGAGCAATCCGGTTATCGCAATGCGGGGCACAGAACCGCTCCGAAAACTGCAGCCTGCATGATTTTTCACGCAGGCTGCAAAGCCGGAGGCGGTAACCGGATTGCTTGTGAAGCAATCGGGTTTTTATAATAGGCTCCTATGTGGAGCATTTCCTGATCCGGTTTTGAGCTTTTTAAAAGCTCAAAACCGGATCAATATTTTAAAAAAAACCTGAAGTGTGACCCTAGCCTAACTCGTCCGAGTTTACTGTGCGGAAAAATCGCATTGCTCTCGGACCAATGTTAATTATTGTCCGAGAGCACATTTCCGAGTCTCATACACTTTCGATTCTCGGATTGCGAGTCAATTGCAACATGTTGCGATTCTATGCGAGCCACGGACGAGACTCGCCAATGCAAGTTTATGGGCCCAACAAAAAACACGGATTGCACTCGGAGCGCACTCGTAACATCCGAGTCTGATGCGAGTTTTAATTGATACATTACCATTCTGTAGCTCAGACAACTGTACAAAATGCACCTATAAATGATAATACAGTAACTAGATGCTGAGGAAAAAAACGGATTGCACTCGGCCAGCACTCGCAAGCCACACTGAGCAAAAGTCAGATAGATGACACTCGTCCAACTCTCGGATCCGAGAATCGGAGCATTTTTAAACTCGGATGTGTGTCTGTACCCTTACACCGTGTTTCTCTTGGGTTTTGTCTGTAGAATGACCACAGTGTGAAGGTGCTCTTACTATTGCACATATACCAACTTGTGCTGTGGCTCATTTTGGGTCTTTTTCAGTATTTTTTGTCCTTTGTACAAAAAGACAGGTGTATAAAAATCATTGTTAAATAGTGCTGTGTTAGTGCAAAAAATACGCTGTGTGTGAACACAGCCTTAGTGTATTATCTTATTGTCATTGTGATCATTCTTTTAGGTGTTTTCTTACCTTGTTTTTAAAAAAATTTCCTTAAAAACATATTTAGTCTATGCCAACAGATGATCAGACAAACCTTGGAGTTGACATGTACATACAGAGTATTTTTGTTGAACATTCAGAGCAGAAACTGTTGGCTTCTCAGAGTTTTTGAGGAGTTTTTAGGATTTGTAAACTTTTAGCTCAGTTTCTGCTCCAAAAACTGTAAATGAAAAAAGTTGTCTAAGATAAAAAAAAAAGAAAAATATTCAACCTTCCAATCTGCTGAAACTCCCAATTGAGAGGTTTGCCTGGTCTCCTGGTGAGTTTGGGTTTACTGGCCACTTCCATAGACATGTTGTGACAACCGGCAACATAGGGTCGGCCATATTGTGAGGACTGGCAGATACCATACATTTGGCTTGTACTTTGGCTTATGGCTGATAACTTCTGCTATTGATAAAATAAAGCGTAATAAACCTGTATCTGTTGTCAAAGCTGCACGTCATGGTTAGGACAGGTCGGCCTTTAAAGACAAATAAGTTCTGAGACTCCACCACTCGAATGCTCACTGTAACTCCCCGGCTTCTAGAAGCGGTGTTAGGCAACACCCTTAAACATATACAGTACAACGAAGGAAGCTCCGATGCCGTTATGTGGTGTAAATTTTTTATTTTATTTTCTTTAGATTAAAAGCATAAGGTGCCCCCCTTGGGGAACTAGACGCATTTTGGAGACACGTTCCTTACTCGTTAGTACATCTCAAATGTGCACACATCGCCCCATGTAACCGGCTGCCGGCGACCTGTCAGGCAATGGGAGCCATAGGCTCCCATTGTCCTGCATCGCCGTTGGGGTTTTCAGACACCCCGGCGGCGATGCCGCCTGACAGCTCACCTGCGCGGGGCTGGAGATGTTGCCCCGTGTAAATGGGTGACGGCGACGCTGGCGGGGCACCAAAAACTTGCGTTGTCCTTACTATTGCACATATACCAACTTGTGCTGTGGCTCATTTTGGGTCTTTTTCAGTATTTTTTGTCCTTTGCACAAACAGACAGGTGTGTAAAAATCATCGTTAAATAGTGCTGTGTAAGTGCAAAAAATATGTGTGTGAACGCAGCCTTAGTGTATTATCTTATTGTCATAGTGTTCATTATTTTAGGTGTTTTTTTACCTTGTTTTTAAAATTTTTTCCTTAAAAACATATTTAGTCTATGCCAACAGATGATCAGACAAACCTTGGAGTTGACATGTACATACAGAGTATTTTTGTTGAACATTCAGAGCAGAAACTGTTGGATTCTCAAAGTTTTTGAGGAGTTTTTAGGATTTGTAAACTTTTAGCTCAGTTTCTGCTCCAAAAGCTGTAAATGAAACCCTTTTGCACCCCCCTCCCCCCCCCCCCTTGCAGCCCATTGCAGAGCCCAAGGCCCCAGGGGACGGGAGGGTGAACGGAGCAAAAAAGGGGGCCCATGAGCAAAAATTTTTGTGTAAAAATTTGGGGTTTTTTTTCCCCCTGTCAATTTTTTTTTCCCCAAAAACCTCCAGTGCTCCCTTTTCCCTTTTTTTCCCCCGGGGCGCTGCACTCAAAAAAAATTTTAAATTTTAATGACCTAATGAGCCCCCAAAGCGGGGGAAAAGGAGCAGACACCCGTGGAGGGAGGTGAGGGGGAGCAGATAGCATGGGGGGGGGAAAAAGGGAAGCGGGACTGCGCTGGAAGGAGGAGAAAAGAGCAGCCCCCCCCGGGGGAAAAGGTAGGTGAGAGGAGCGGGGCCCGGGGCTGGAGGAGGTGAGAGGGAGCAGACAGCTTAGAGGAAGGAGAGGGGCAGACAGCACTGGGGCCCCGGGTTTTGCCCCCGCGGGCCAAGAGCTTTTTTTGGGGTTTCCCTTTTCCCCGGGGGGCCCCGAAAAACAGCAAAAGCGGGGGGCGCTTTTTGGGGGGTGAAAAAAATTCCCGCAGCGCTAAAGCCCAAGTGGGGGGGTTTTTTAAAATCCCCCCCCCCAAAGCCGCTTTGCCGCCCCCCCTTCCCCCGCCCGCAGAAAGGTGACCCCCAAAATTTCAATCAGCCCCCTCTTGGGGGTTTTTTTTAAAATCATGCTTCGCTGTTGGTCGCCCCCCGAAAGTTTACAGTGCTAACCCACGGGGGCCCACCTATACTGTGCTAACCACTGACCCCCCATGCGGGAAAAACCCCAAACTGGGAGCCAGCATTACAGTGTTAACCCGGCCACCTTTATACAAAAAAAAACCACGGGACCCCCAATATACATTTGCAAACCACGACCCACCTTTACAAGCTAATAAAAAACCCCAATTTTTAAAAATTTTTACTAACCCCCTGACCCCCAGACGGGCCTGCCACTACATTTTTTGTGCTAACCACTGAGCCCCCAAAAACACTGCTATCCATGAGCCCCGTTACAGTGCAAATGACTAAGCCCCATATACATTGCTAACCCTGAGCCCCGTATGCTGTGCTAACAACTGAGGCATCATATACTGTAAAAACCGGGGGCCCCCTTTTCCGTTTTTACTAAAAAAAAACCCCAAATGAGCCTCCTAAAAAATTGCTAACCACTGAGCCACCTTTCAGTGAATCACTCCCCCAAAACCATATCCCAGTGCTAACCGGGGGCCCCCACCGAAAAACAGTGCTAACCACTGACCCCACCATATACTGTAAAAAACCACTAAAGCCACCTTATACAAAAAAAAACCACTGACTCACCATAAACAGAAAAACCTTTTTGACCCCCCCCCCAAAACAATGCTAATCAAAAAACCCCCACCTTAAAAATACAAAACCACGGAGCCACCATACAATAAAAACCCCCACTGAGCACCAAAAAATTTTCTAACCACGACCACCATATACGTGCTATCCACGGGGGCCCCACCAAAAAATTAAAACCCCAACAAAGCCACTGTATCAATGCAAACCCCCTGAGCCACCATAGACGGGTAAAAACCACTGAGCCACCATATACAGTGAAACCCCATGAGCCACCATAGAGTGCAATTTTCACAAACCCCCCAATAGCAGTGCTAACCACTGACCCCCCCGTATACTCACATCCACGGGCCCCCCGCCATACAATGCTAACCACTGAGTCACCATATTTTTAATGCTAACCATTTGAGCCACCGTATACAATCTAACCCCCTGGGGCCACCATAAACTGTGCCCCCCAAAATTGAGCCCCCTTTACAATGCTAACCATGACCACCGTATACAGTGCTAACCACTGAGCCCCATAGAGTAAAAACACTGAGCCACCTTATACATGCTAACCACGGGAGCCACCGTTTACAGTAAAAAACCCCCTGAGCCAAAAATTTTACGGTAACCACGGGGGCCACCGTATCAGTGAAACCACTGAGCCACCATAGGGGGTTGCTAATCACTAAACCCCCCATATGCAGGAAACCCAAAACTAAACCCCCCGATCCTACCCCCACGGGGGCCCCCCAAAATTTACATAAAAAACCACTTTTTTCCCCATATATAATAAAAACCCCCAGTGAGCCACCGTATACATTTGCCCCAATGAGCCCCCTTTAAAAATGCTAACCTCTCCCCCAAAACCATATACTGTGCCCCCCATTTGAGCCCCCAAAAAATTTGCTAACCACTGAGCCCCCCTTTCCCAGTGCTAACCACTGAGCCACCTTAGAGTGCTAATCACTGACCCACCAAATATTTTTAAAAAACCCACTGAGCCCTTTATACAGTGCTAACCACTGAGCCACCTTTTCATTTTTTTCCCCCACTGACCCACCGATACAGTAAAAACCCCAAATCCCCCAAAACCATAAGTGCAATCAAAAAACCCCAAACCATTTTGCAGTGCTAACCACGAGCCACCGTATACCTATTTTTCCCACTGAGCCGCCAAAAAATTAAAAACCACTGAGCCCCCAAAATTTTATAATAAAAACCCCAAAAGGGGGAGCCACCGTATACATGTTTAACCACGGACCCCCCGTTACACCATAAAACCCCCTGCAACAACAGTGTACTTTCTGGAGAGGGGGACTGAAAAAAATTTCAGTGGCTTTTTTAAGGCACCTGTTAAATTTCACCCAATTCATCCCCCAAAAAGCGGGGGGGCCTTTTTCTATTTTGTTTTTTTATGGCAAAATCAAAAAGTTGTGGGAAAAAAACCCGTTTTGTAAATGCTCCCCCCAAAATAAAATTACCCCCAAAAAAAGCGCCCGCTCCAGCCAAGAGATGACAAAATTTTTCCCCCCATAAATCTCCACATAGGGGTTTTTTCAGAAACCCTCATTTTTTTCAGATACACATTCCCCTTTTTGGGGGTGAGATCCACATCCCCCCATCCTTTATGTAATATCCATTTTTTACGGTATAAAAAATAAAAAAATTTTGGGTTTATCCTTTTTAGTGAAAATTCAAAACCCGGGGAAAATTTAAATAAAAATTTGAGTTGCAGATTTCGGGGAAAAAAATTTGGAAGATTTTAGGGTACAATAAATGTAATAAATTATTTTAGAAAAAAAAAAAGGGCGTCCTGTTGTCTTTTGTCCTAAGAAACTGGGTCAAAAACCCGGGGGAAAGGGGGCCCCCAAAAAAGGCGTTTTGCACGGAAAAACCAATTTGGGGGCCCCAAAGGGGCCCCCCCTGTCTAAAAAATTTTGTTTTATAAAAAACAGTAACGGCTTTTTATCTTTCCTGGTGATCAGATTGTCAGCTCCGTGATCAGGGCTCTCCTCCTCCTCATACCCCTTTTTCAGTGTATATATATAGAAAAAGTATATGGGGATCGGGTTATGGGGGCCCCTTTTTTCCCCCATTCCTGTGTCCACGATTGTAAAGCCCCGGTGACCCGTGCTCTCGCTGCTCCTTTGTTACTTTCTATCTGCCCATTTTTGGGGCCCCCTTTTATAAGTGTTGTGATATCTGTGTTTTTCATAGGAAAATTTTTTCGGTCACCCGGGGTTTTTTCCCCTATACAGTACCCCCCCTGGGCACTTGTCGCTGCGATATTTGATCCTGCAGAAAAGGATACTTTTTTGGATGCGTATTATTATCGTCCGTAAAGATTTTCATGCGGACGTTTTAAAAATGGTGGGGGCTCTGTGGCGTTGGGAAGGCAGCTGTCCCCCCCCCCCTGTCCCCCCCCCCCCTTTATGCGGTCTTTTCCCCGGGGTGCTTCTACAAAACCCTGTCTTCCTTGGCGCGTTTTTTTCCCATGTGCTTTTTTTTCCCCTTTTCTTCTCTGTTGCCCCCCTTGCGCTCCTCTTTTTCCCCCCGTGCCCTCTTCTGCCCCCCTTTTTGAGACATGAGAGACAAGGCCGGGGAGGGGAGGCAAAGGAGAGCACTCCCATGTGCTTATATATTCGTGTGCTATCTGGTGATATCGTAAATGTTACTCCCCCCCCTCCAGTGCTGCCTGTTCCTCTCCCCGGGGCGCTGAAACTGGGGAGAATTAATATTGATAGTCAAATGAGCCCCAAAAGCAGTGGGAGCAACAGCGCTGGAGGGAGGTGAGGGGGGCAGATAGCACTGGAGGGGGTGAGGGAGCAACCGCGGGGGGAAGGGGAGAGAAAGCAGCCACCCCTTGGGTAGGTAAAGGGGGGGCAACCAGTGGAGGAGGTGAGAGGAGCAGACCCCCTCAAAAAGGGGTTAGAGGACGGGCCAACTGGAGGCAGGTGATTGCGGCCCAAGACGCAAAATGGTTGCCTTTTTTCAGCGGCACAATCGCGAAGCGGAGCGTGGTTTGGGGGAGAATTAAAACCCCGCAGGCTCACATTCAGTGGGGGGATTCAAATCTCCCCCAAAACCCGCTGCCCTTCCCCTTTGGGCCCGCGGGGGTGGTGGCCAAATTAATCAGCGCTCTTGGGTTGGGGATTTAAACCCCCGCTTCGTGTGGTCTCCCCAAAAAGTTACGGCTAACCTGGGAAAACCATTTTTTTGTGCAACCCCTGACCCCCCAAAAAATGCTGATCCTGAACCACCATAAAATCTAACCCCCTGAGCCCCAAGGACTGACCCCCCTATACTGGTAACCATGACCACCATAAAACTCACCCGACCCCCCGTATACAGTGTTTTTGACTAAGCCACCCTATCAGTTAAAGACTAGGGAACCTATGCTTGCTAACATGGGCATCATATACTGTGCAAAAATGAGGCCCCCCGTATACGTGCAACCAAAGAGCTTCCATAAATGCTAACCCCGAGCCCCCATACAGTGCTAATCACTGAGCCAGCTTTTACGTGAAAACCAAATGAGCCACTGTTTAAAAAGTCCCCAACCCTTTGGCCAAAACCTTTACTTGCAACCACGAGCCCCGTTTCAGTACTAACACTGACTCACCTTTTACGTGCAAACCCCCGACCCCCCTATACAGTGCAAAAACCATGACCCCCCCATAAATGCAAAACACGGAACCCCCCAAAAAAAACTAACCACTGACCATCATCCAAGGGGCCCACTGACCACCGTTTACAAAGCAACCAAAAGAGCCACCTTTACTGTGCTATCCCTGAGCCCATATACAGGGGCAACCACGAGCCCCGAAAAAATTTCTAACCCCCGAGCCACCATTTACTTGCTACCACTGAGCCCCATAAAGCTAACCAGAGCCCCCGGGGACTAGCAACCATAGTCACCAAATACAATGTAACCATTTAGCCCCCGATACATCCCAAAAAACGGCCACCCTATCCCCTTTTATCCTGCAACAACAGGGATTTTTTTGTAGGGGATTTCTGTCCCATTCATGGTTTTTTCTACGGACCTGTTTTTTCCACCAACCCCCCAGAAATTTTGCATGGGCCTTTTCTGTTTGATATTTAGGCAGATTACAAAGGGGTGGGAGAAACGTATAGTGATGCGATCCACAATAGAGCCCGGAAAAGCGCCGCTCTCACTAAAAAGATGACTAAAAAAGTCCCATCAATTCCAGATAGAGCCACCACCCCATTTTCAGATACACATTCCCCCCATTTTGGGGATCCACTTTTTTCCCCCCTTTATTAATATCCTTTGGGAAGGTTTAAAAAACAGGGAATTGGTTATTTTTTAGTTAAATTCCCGCATAGGGAATTTTAAAAAATTGAATTTAAAATTCAGATTCTGCGCAAAATTTGGAAGAGTTTATTGTAAATAATGTAAAAAAATTTTTTAAATAAAAAATGGCGTCCCGTTCTCATTTGTGTCCGGGAAAAAAGGGGGTTACAAAAATCAAAAAGGAGGGGGGGCCCCCAAAAGGCATTTTTGCACAGGGACCTTTTTAGGCAAGGGGCCGGCCCGGGTATGATTGGGGGGGGCACCCAAACCCCCAATCAAAGTAACAAATCCAGTATTTTAGGGCCCCCAAAATATTAATAAAAAAAACTTCTTGTCTATTTTTTAAATAAAACCCAGAGAAAAAAAAAAAAAAAGAAATCCACTCCCCGCTTTTAAAAAACAAAATTTTACTTTAAATTGTGCAGAAAGTGAATTTCACAATGATACAATTTTTTAGGGGTTTTCTCAAAATGTTTTCAAACCCTGAATTTTTTTCAAATTTTTTTTCTCTTACCCCCAAAAAACTTAAGTGTTTTTTATTGAGATTTTAAGGGGATACATCAACTGAAGGGGAAAGGGTTTTTTTTCAATGCAAAAAAAAGGGTTTTTTTCACGTTCCCCTCCTAGCAGTTTTTTGAATCCAGTGAATTTTTATTCAGCTGTCCCTTGGAGGGGGGGCGGAGCTTCGTTGGTGATAGTACAGCTTTAAATCGGAGGCTGGGGTGTCTAGGTTTCCTTTATGTGCTAGGTTTTTTGGATTTTCTGGCTATGCAGCCCACCCAAAATGCCCCCAAAATTTTTGGGGGCCAGTTGTAAGTTCTACATTGGGTGTCGCTGCCTTTGGCCCCTTTTTGCTAGTATTTGATCTATTTTACGGGAATTGGCCTTTTTTTTCCCTATGCTTTCTGTTAGCCCCTTTGTTTAATCAGCTATTTTCCTAAATTTTTTCATGGATCAAGTGTAACATGGGGAAGAAGGGGATGCTAGCCCCTAAACGCAAAAGGATGATAAAAATTTTAAATCTAACCGGGGCGAAAGACTTTGTACGGCCCGACGGCAATTGCTGAAACTCTGCCTCGTTAATTATCCCCCCGCCCGACTGACACATCCCCGTGATGACGGGGGGGTGAGACCGGAAAACGGAAGCTCCGGCTGGCAGGGAGCATGGCGCACGTGGCGGGGGGCAAAAGGGACCCCAAATTAAGGGGGGGGACAGACACAGAAAAAGTTTCATAAAAGGGGTAACCCCCAAGCCTAAACAAAATATGGATATGAATTTTAAACCCCGAAACAGGAATCTTCCAGATAGTGGAGAAACCCCAAAAAATTTTAAAAAAACCTTTTTGGGTTTAAAAAAAAGGAAAAATCGATGTTTTAAACACATTCATGGCAGCACAAAACCATAGATAGGGGTTTTTTTTTTCAGACAAGGGGAAAAACCCCAGTGATTTTGAATCCTAGAGGTAAGAAACCCCCGGAAAAATTTTGGTTTATTTAAAACCCAAAATTGGCGTAGAAAATTTTTATACCGTTATTTTTTTGGGGTACCCGATATGGATATAAAAAAACAACAAAAATTTTAAAAGGGGGGTTTTCCCAAAACAGAAGTTGCATAGGAAAAAACCCCCCAGAAAAAGAACTGCACTATTTAGTAAAATGAATGCCTAAAAAATTTTTTAAAGTGTTATTTTTTAATTTTTTTTTAAAATTTTTAATTTTTTGTATATTTTAAATAAACACCTTTTTTAATTAAAACCGGTTAAATTTTACTTTTTAGAATTTATAGTGGGGGGGGATAATAAGCCATTGAAAAGGGTCTGGTTAGGGGGCCCCCAAAAAAAATAAAAAATATTGGTAAAAATTTGGGGTGCGCTTCACCCCTGTTTGATTTTCCCGCCTTGGAACCCGGGGGAAGGGGGTTAGAATTCTCGGTGGTGGGCCCAAGGATTCGGAAAACCCCCCCCGCAAAAAAATTGCAGCCCATAGCCACCCAAGGGGGCCCTCTACGGGGAAGCCAAAAATATGGTTACCTACTATCTATTGCCTTTGCCCAATGGCGACTGGGTAAAAGGGGGATATCAGCTGAGGGTTAGCCAGCCAACCCCAAGCCCTAGATTCTTTAAAGTTTTCCCTTTACCTTAAACTGAAACTTTCAAAAACTAAAATTTTTCGTGTTTCCCCTCTTACTAATTTCCCCTTTTTTTGTATGGGTTCTATCTTAGGCCCCAGAAGCTTGCTTAATGTTGGGTTATTTTGCCCCCGACCCCTTCCGCTGAACTCGCTTGCGTTTCATCTAACCAAAAAAAATATCTCTAGAATTCAATGTTGATTTGCAAAAAACTCTAATGTTCCCCTTTTTAATTCTTGACTGGATTATTGCAATTCTTAAACGGCCCCCCCTTTTTAAAAAAACCTCCCCTTTCCCCAAAAAATCCATCCTAAATGCACAGCCAGGATCATATTCCCCCCCAAAACCGCTTCACAAAACCTCTATCCTGCCAGTTTTCACTAGTTCCCCTTTTCTGCTCAGAGTACAATTTAAAAATTTTTCCTCTCCCCAAAAGCCTTCCCCCATTCTGCACCCCCTTTTACATCTCCTCCCTCTTTTGGGGGTCTACCCCCTTTACTTTTGTTTTTCCTTCCAAAAGTGACCAAAGACTGATTTTCATCAAAAATTTAAAACCTCTCCCTTGGTAAAAAATTTCCCAGGCCCCCCAATTCTCTGGAATGGAATACCAAGAAAATTTAATGAATTCCCAACCCCCATTGTTGTAAAGCGACCCCAAAAAAATAACATTTTTTAACTTCCTTCACCAAAACCCCCTCTTTTTTAAAAATTTTTTCCCTTCTGCCCTTTTCCCAAAATCGGCCTTTGGGCATGGGGTCAAAACCTCCAGATTAAGGGGCCCCTTTTCATTTTGGTCAGATCTTGGGGGTGCCATTCAGCTTTTTTTAAAATTTTAACCCTTTCATTTTTTTTTGGGGGGGCCCCCCATATCAGGCACTTTTTACCTTTACCTTTTGGGCCCCCCTTTTTTCCTCCCAAATTGAAGTTGGGGACAGGGACCTCACTCCTCATGGCTCTTTTAATTTTTTTACTGTGTGTTGTCTAAATTTTTGTTGTAATGTTTTCTCTGAATTTTTAAAGTGCAATGGGTTATTTGGCACTTATAAAAAAAAATTTTATTTTTTTTATGTAAAGCCTATTTAGCCGGCTATTATCAATCTTATTAAGTAAAAACCCCAAAACCACAAAAAAACTATTTTTTGGGAAAAATAAAACACACAGACACTGTTTTATCCTTTTTTTTCCCCCACCAAACATTTTCTCCGTTGTAATCCACAGCCGCACAATTGTGCGGGGGAAAAACCTTTTAGCTCCCCCATATCTCGGACAAAAAGCTTTCCAAATGTGCCCACCTAAGGGAGTACCCCTCAGAGACTGGCACGACTTTTGACTGAAAGGGGGGACATCAGAAGTTTTTCTGGGACAGAAAGAGCTCTAAAAAACCCCCCTGGGGGAAACTCTCCCCGGGAAAACCCGTGAGCACAGGCCACCGGTGCAGTGTGTTTGCCCCCCCGTTGAAGGGGGCATAAAATTTCGGGGCCGGCTTTGGGGGGGCCCATAGCTGCGGATTTTTGGAGGGTATTTTTGGGCTTGGGTAAAGGGTTTTAACTTGGGTTGTTTGTGTTTTTTTTTTAAAAAGGGGAATGTTCTCCTTGTGTTTTATTTGTAAAAAAAGGATTTTTCACTTTGTCTTTTTTTAAAAAACTATTTAGTCACTGAATTGGAAATGGGGATATAAAAGACACTCAACATTACCATTCATTGTAACAGCTGTCAGCCCCATCTGTCTTAACCCCTTTTTTAAAATTTCTGGCTGCCACGCCCCGGGGGGGAGGGAAGGGGGCAGGAAAAGTCCCCAAATTATGGAGGTGGTTTGGGGGCCCCCCTACTTTTAGGGTGGTGAGGGCCATGAAAGAGGGCCTTTAAACCTTTTAAATACCACCCCATCTGTGGGGGTTACCTTTTAATGGAACCCAAAAAAAAAAGGGACCCTGCCTTTTTTTTTTTTAAAAAAATTTTTTTTAATTTATAAAAAAAAAAATTAAAAAAAAAAGTTGGGGTGCCACATTTTGGATTTACCCCCAAAAATTAACCCTCATCGGTTTTTGCAGGCTGCAGATGTCTGTTGACCCAAAAATTGCAATGAAAAATAGGTGGTAGCCCGCATCTTTTTTTTCCATTATTTATTTTTAGAAAAAAAAAAAGGTAAAACAACTTTAGTGAAAAAGAAAGGCACAAAGGGGCAAGTTCAAAAATGGGGGTTAAAAAAATTTTACATTTTTTAAAAAATTTTCTCTAAATCTATCATCTATTTTATCTATCTTTTTATCAAAATTTTCCATCTACCATCTTTCCTTTTCCCCCAAACCCGAACAACAAAAAAAATTTATTTTAAACTTTAAAACCTAAAAAAAAAGTTGCTTTTTCCGCACCACCCCACCCCCCCCTTCATCACCCTCCTGGCGCTTCACCCCAAATCTCTAAATGTAAATGAAATTTCAAAAACAGAAAAAATGGAGTCAGTTGATCCGGGGAAAAGTCAGTGACATAAAAGGGGGGGGGGTTAGTAAAGCCAAGGGGATTAATCAGATCCCCAAAATTTCAAACCAAGTTTTTTAATTCCGGGGACACAAAAAAAAACCCAAATGGTATTTTATTTGAAAACTAGCCCCAAATTTTTTCCTTTTTCCCCAAATTTTTTTTTTTTTCAATTAAAACCATTTTTTAATCCCCCAATCCCCAACCCAAAAAAAAAAAATGAAAAATAATTTTAAAAAAAAAAAAAAAAAAAAATTGGGGAAAAACAAAAAATGCTGAATTGACCGCTATTTTGGGCAAGATCAATGACTGCATCCCCATTAGTAGAAAAACAAGCTTAACCCCGCTAAAGCAGAGTGCCCCAAACTGTGACTTCCCAAGGTTTCTCGGTTACACAGTGGGTACCTTTAAAACCCCCGGAGCCCCAAAAGTGTGACCTGAGAAAACTTAAGTGGCGCAGTTTAGAAAAAATTTTCTGTTTTTTGGGGGTTTTCGTTTTTTGGGGGGTTTTCATGTTTCAACATTTGGGAGCATTGACTTTTTGGAGTGCTTGGTTAAAATTGCAGTATAGCCCCTGCATGATCCCTGGGGAATTAACTCCACTAATTTTTTTTAGGCATGCTTTTTGCCTCATGCCTCTCCAAATTTTTTGGGGGATTTTTTGGGCAATGTGCCCCCCCATAGGTTTTTAAGTCCCGTGTCCAGGAAAACCTTGTTTAATGTTTTTCAAAGCAGATTTTGGGAATCTGCATCAAATATGCTTTGTCTATCCTAAAGCCACCAAAGTTTATGGACTTGAAAAGGTCTTTGTGCCAACGTTGCCTTTTTTTACTTGTAGATTAGGTCAGATTTTGGGGCAGAAAAAAAACAAATTGGCACTAAATCTAAAACAAAAAAAGCAATGTGGGCACAAAAATTTTTTTAATTTTCAGATTTTTTCAGGGCTTCAGGATGACTTGCAGATTTTGTGAGGATTCTCAAAATCTGCGTAAAAAACTCATCAAAGAATCCCATAGTGGGCACTGGCCTTTAAGGGAGGGTCCACGGTGAGCACCCAGTTGTGGGGGAAGGCTTCTAGCATTTCTTTTGCCCCCCGATTTCCTACACGAGACTTAAAGGGCAGCTGTGTCCAACTACGTTTTCAAAAGCTTAAACAGTGCAAGTTTTCCATATTTCTTTAGCATTGTACAGGTGGTAATTAAATCACCTGAAGGGTGATGATTTCAAACCTTGTGCAATGATAAGGAAATCCAAAATAACATGCACTGTTTTCAGCCCTTGAGTTGCCCCAACCCTGTTCTCCGGGAGTGTGTGTAGTGTATTGGATTCCATGTCTAGCAACTTAAGGCCAGAGGCCTTCTGCTTTTTTGCCAGCATGTATAAGGCAGTATCAAAGAAACCTCTTAGTTTGTAGGAGTGAAGTAAAAAAGTTTTTACTGTGAGCAACATTTAAAAAAAGCACTGTTGGTACAAATGAAAATTTTTCATATTTGTATTACACCAAACAGCGATCAATTTAAAATAGGCACTAACCCACAGATGATAATAATTCTAACAGGCACCCCTTTATTTTTTACTGTTTGCATTTATTTCAGCCCAAAAAGAATCAGCGAACCCACTAAATATGGGTACATGCCATTAAGAAAAATGGGGGTCACATTTCAATAAGGGCACAATCCATTAAGGGAAACAGTCCACTAAGGGCTTTAAGCTGTGGGCCCCAAGGTTTGCACCCCCGCTAACCCCAACGTTCAATGAATGTCTGCTCACCCCAAAAACACTTCCGGGATAAGTGGAGCTCCAAAGCGGGCTCTTGATCCGACATACTGCGCATGCTGATGCTGCAGAGGTCATGGCAGTGTTGATGAGTTTATCTGATCATGCTACCCCCCACTATGTAGAGTGCCACAGAGAAAGAGAGAAAATGGAAACCGGACGTTAAGGTGGAGAGTAAAAGATACCGGGTCAGCCAGGGGGGGGTGAAGTATGGAACGGGGGCAACATGGGGAAGAGCTGTATGAAGAAATGGGGGAGAGCAGTATAAAACTGGGGGTCAGAGGGGTGGAGCAGAATGAAATGGGGGGCTGGACTAGGGGAGGGATTATAAATCAGGGCGTCACATAGGGGAAGAGCAGCATTTAAAAACCCGGGGCAGAGGAGGGAGATCAGTATGAAAAGGGGGCCCGGGGTGGGGGGAGCAGTATGAAACAGAGGAGGCTGCATGAGGGGAGGGGGGGAGAGCAGTATGGATGGTGGGAGGCAGTATGAAACAGGTGGGCTGTATGGGGGGAGCTCTGTCTGAAAGAGTGGACCAATTTTGAGGAGAGCAGTGTTAAAACAGGGGGACCACATGCAAACAGAGCAGTAGGGAAAAAATGACCACATGGGGAAAGAGCAGTATGAAAACTGGGCCACATGGGTGGAAGAGCAGAATAAAACAGTGCCTGCCAGGGTGGAAAGAGCGACCGAAATGGGCCTGCGTGAGGGTAGAGCTGTATGAAAACGAGCGGCCACATTGGGGGGAGAGTAGTAAGCAAAAAGTGGGTGCCAATGGGCAAAAGGTAGTATGAAAAAAAAGGAGGGGCTGCATGGAGGGAGTAGTATGGAAATGGGGCAGCCTGTGAGGGCACAATAGGGGGGGGAAGGGGGCAGGGGGTAAAAAAAAGGGGAGGGTTACAATGCCACATTAAATGTGCGGCTTTGTACAGTGCTGAGACAGGCGCTGGCTTTTTAAAAACTTATTATCACACATGCATGGGGGGAAAAAACATGTTAAGTGGGCCGACTATCAGGGAAATCATGTCCCCTCAACTAGTCAAATTCTAATTAAGATTTTGATTAAAATGGTGATACTTTCAATGTTAAAATTTTTTTACTTGTTAATCTTTCTTTTCTCAATAAAAATTTATTGTTAAAAAAAAATTCAAAATTAGCATTCATAAATGATCTTTAAAAATACTTTTTCAAATGTCTGCTTATGTATTGCTACAAAAATTGTGGGACTTTAGGCAGGGAATAGAGAAATGCACCCAGAAAAATGCTGGTTCCCCCTTTAAACTGGTATGGGCGAGTCTACTCGCTGGACTGTAATCGGCGAGTAGTAAGGGACTCGCAGGACTCGGTACTCGGCGAGTTTCCCAGCGATTATCGCACAGTAACGAGTCAATGGCAATCCAAGTTTTGTCAGAGTTTACTTTTTCTCACTCGCTAGACTTGCTATATCACATCGCTATGTAGCTTGAATTCTCCCCAAATCGTTTAAACAATTTGCACCGCTTCTGGATACCCGTTTGTCAGCAGAAATTTTCTGAGCGAGATGAGGACAGTCTAGAATCCGAGTCCGGTATTTCTGTATTGGGGGACCTGCGAATCCAGAATCTGTTATGTTCCGACAAACCCTTCCGGACAGCCTAGCGTGTTAAGGTCAGAAAAAACTTGTGAAGATGGACAAGATTTTTAGCCCAATCATATTTCAGAAATGCCACGCCATGTTGGTTGTGGCAGGACTTTGATTGGCTTCTGTCCATCGTGATGCCTATGTCATGAAATGAGAGGCGGGCTGTTTTTAAGCCTTTTGGGCCCCACCGCCCATTTCCTCACATTCCTGGGGACAAACTGAGCTAGTGCAGGGTGAGGTAGATGCTGGAGCAGATCATGGGGGTGTCAGTCAGTGTGGGGGAAACTTCAAGATTCCTTATATTTAACTCAAAAAGTCTTCTGAGAGCTACCAGGAGGCAGAGGAGTACTGTGTAGAGGACTGTAGGCAGGCAGGCAGGGAGGAGCAGCCTTACAGTGCACACGGGGGCCCGACCCCATAGTTTAGTTTAAATCTCTCAGTTTTTCTAATAGCTGAGGGTTCAGAGGCAAAGGGCCCCCTTTCACATTAGCGTTTTTTTTTCAAATCGCGGCCAGATGGGGGTGAAAAAAACGCATCGCCGGGGATTAAGCATAAACCGCTGCACTTGCGGCACAGTTGCGGGAAGCCCCATGCAAAGTCTAGGGGCTTGCGTAAGGGTGTGGCAGGTGGGGGTATCGGCACTTGCCGCAGGTACGGCGCAAAAAAACGCGTCTGCAGCGTTTTTTTTCGCGGCCCGCACCTGCCACAAGTGCCGAAACCGCATTTTGCCGCACCTGCCGCACCCTTACCACAAGCCCCAAAAGACTTGCATGGGGCTTGCCGCAACTGTGCCGCAAGTGTCGCGGTTATGTGTTTAATCGCGGCAGATGCGGTTTTTTCCCCCGCATTGCCGCGATTTGAAAAAAATCGCTGATGTGAAAGGGGTCTTAGCTGAGGTACTATTTCTTTTTTTTTTGCACCTGATAGATTTTTGGGTCATAATAAAACCCTTCAGCTTTATTTTCTCTGTGGCAGACCAGTGCGTTGCTGCTCTAATACCTGCAAATAAGACAAACACATGCGAGTAATTTAGGACTCGCCCATCACTACATTAACCCCTTCCCCGACCTAAGACGTCGTGGGACGTCATAGAAGTCGGTGCGTTCCCGACCTTGTGACGTCCCACGATGTCATGGCGGGATCACGTTTTTAGCGGTTCCGGTAACCGGGTTCACTGAAAGGTGACCGAAGCTGCTGGAAACATGAGGGACCTCTACTTCATCCCAGGGGGGGTGGCTTCAGCCCCTCCGTGGCTTCAATCATTCTGATTGGCTGTTGAAACTGAAACTGTCAAATCAAGAGTGATTGTAATAGTTCACCAATTAAAATTGGTGAACTATGGACACTCCAAGCCATGGCCAGTGCTGCAAAAGCACCAACCATTGGCTGGAGGAAGGTAACCTGCGTGTCCCCCTCCCAAGATCTTATTGGGAGGTAGCGTCCAGAAGTGGGGGGTGTTGTGACCAGTGCTTGCCCTCCCCCTTCAGCCTCATGCCGTCCCCGTGGAGACTGAAGAGGGAGGACCCTGCTGCCGCTGCCTGCTGCCTGCCCTGCTGCCATGACTGCCCCCACTGCTGCTGTTGCCCCCGCTGCCGCTGCCGACTGCCTCCGCTGCCGCCTGTCTGGTTAGTTTACGCTGCTCCCCTGTTCACCCCCGGTGCCCTGTGCTCCGCTCCCCCTCCGGTGCCCTGTGCTCCAGCCAATCTTCCCCTGCACCCACTGTGCTGCCACAGCCCAGTGATTGCCCCCCCCGCTCACCCCCAGCCCAGTGATTGCCCCACACTCACCCCCAGCCCAGTGATTGCCCCCCACTCACTCCCCGCCCGAGTGTTGCCCCCCACTCACCCCCAGCCCAGTGATTGCCCCCCTACCCTGCCCTCTCCACCCTGTGATCGCCCCCTCTGCCCCATAATCGCCCCCTCTGCCCCGTAATTGCCCCATCCACCCCGTAATCGCCCCCTCCGCCCCGTGATCGCCCACTCCGCCCCGTGATCACCACCCTTGCCTGTGACTTGCTGCCACTCCCTTCTTCTTCCCCCTGCTCCTGACACGCCCCCATTCTTTCCCCCCCTGCTCCTTTTACCCCTGCTCCTGACAACCCCCTCCTTTCCGCCCCTGCTCCTGACAGCCCCCTCCTGAATTAAAGAGTTGCACCAATCACTTGCAATAAATACACACACACACAAAGTAGAATAAAGTTTAGCTGTTTTTTACACACACGCACACACATCACACACAAAAATATAAGTAAAGTATAAGTTTAAAACATCAAAAAAAGGGAGAAAATAGACACATGGCACTCACCATTGAAGATCTTGTAATTTATTTGCAATTCCTTATGAACATCGGGAGGAAAGGCGTAGAGTGGGGGAGGGAGGTGCATGGGCGTCAGACGTACGGCCTGCCGTTTCGCGACTAGTAGCCGCTTCTACAGGTCCTGACTGGCATCTGACGACCTGTAGAAGCGGGCTACTAGTCGATTGCAAATAAATGACAAGATCTTCAATGGTGAGTGTCACGTGTCTATTTTCTCCCTTTTTTGATGTTTGCACTTGCATGCCAGTGTGCACCGCCAATGAGCTGTAGCCTCCTGTCACTCACATTGTGTGAAATCAGTCCAAGAACACAGATAGTGCCCAGCTGAATTCATCCCTTGTGGAGTGTGTAAAATGGTATACTACACCACACACACTAAACCTGATGTGTATGTCAGGTTGGTGTGTGGTGTGGAGTCATCAGGTTGGTGTGTGTGGTGTTAACTACACCACATGTACACTACACCACACACACCAACCTGACGTACACTACACACCCAATTTGACATACATTACACCATACACACTAACCTGACGTGTATGTCAGGTTGGGTGTGTGGTGTGGTGTACATCAAGGGTGGTGTGTGTATGTTGTGTATGTCAGGTTAGTGTGTGTGGTGTTTACTACGCCACATATACATGTACACTACACCACACACAGCAATCTGACGTACACTACACCACATACCAACCACCTGACACCATGTCGCGTATGGAGAGCCCCTGCGTGCCCCTAAACATTGGAGCTCCCCCACAAGTGACCCCATTTTTGAAACTAGACCCCCTAAGGATCTTATCTAGATGGGTGGTGAGCACTTTGAACCCCCAGGTACTCGACAAATTGATCCTTAATAATGAAAAAGTTGTTTTTTTTCCCACAAAAATTTTTCTTTTTACATTTTTTACGAATCAATTTGTGAAGTACCTAGGGGTTTAAAGTGCTCACCACCCATCCAGATAAGTTCCTTGGGAGTGTCTAGTTTAAAAAATGGGGTCACTTGTGGGGGAGCTCCAATGTTTAGGCACATGGGGGGCTCTCCAAAACGCGACATGGTATCCGCTAACAATTTGAGCTAATTTTTCATTCAAATTGTTAGCGGGACACCATGTCACGTTTGAAGAGTCCCTGTGTGCCCAAACATTAGAGCTCCCCACAAGTGACCCCATTTTGGAAACCAAAACCCCCCCAAGGAACTTGTTAGGTGCATAGTGAGCACTTTGAACCCTCAGGTGTTTCACAAATTGATCCTTATAAAATGAAAAAGTACTTTTTTTTTTTTACAAATATTTTCTTTTAGCCTACATTTTTTCATTTTCACATGGGCAACAGGATAAAGTGCATCCTAAAATTTGTTGGCAAATTTCTCCTGAGTTCACCGATTACCTCATATTTTGGTCATTAAACCACTGTTTGGGTGCACGGCAGGGGCTCAGAAGTGAAGGAGCGCCATTTCACTTTTTGAATGGAAAAAAATTTGATCCAAAAGTCAAATTGCGGGTCCTTCCCTTCTGAGCCATGCCGTGCGCCCAAATAGTGGTTTATGACCACATATGAGGTATCAGTTTTTATCAGGAGAAAAACGCCCAACAAATTTTAGGATCCAATTTATCCTGTTGTCCATGTGAAAATGAAAGAATTGAGGCTAAAAGAACATTTTTTGTTGGAAAAAATTAAAATGTCAATTTTTTGTTTTCCAATGTGCTTCAGTTCCTGTGAAGCACCTGAAGGGTTAATAATTCTTCTTAAATGTAAATTTTGAGTAGCTTGAGGGGTGCAGTTTTTGGAATGGTGTCACTTTTGGGTGTTCTCTGTCAGTACACCCCCCAAAAAAGATTCAAATTGATGTGGTCACTAAAAAAAAAATGGTTTTGTGAATTTTGCTGGAAAAAAATTAGAAAATTGCTGATGAACTTTGAACCCTTATAGTTGCTACTAAGAATTTTTTTTTTCCAAAATTGTGCCGATGTAAAGTAGACATGTGAGAAATGTTATTTATTAACTATTTTGAGTCACATAAACTCTCTGCTTTAACGGAATAAAAATTCAAAATTTGAAAATTGCGAAATTTTCAAAATTTTGGCAAATATTTTTATTTTTTCACAATTAAACACAAAAATTATCGACCTAAATGTAATTCTAACATGAAGCCTAATATGTCACGAAAAAACAATCTCAGAATCGCTAGGATCCGTTGAAGCGTTCAGAGATATCACCTCATAAAGGGACACTGGTCAGAAATGCCAAAAATGGCCAGGTCAGTAAGGCTAAAAATAGGCTGGGTCATGAAGGGGTTAAAGTGTGTCTGTCTTTCTCCCAAACGCCAAGTAATAGGAAGCAAAATGTTTGTGCCATAACAGTGGGGCTCCACTGTAAAACAGTTTGAGGTATTTTGACAGTTTTTTTGCCCCACAAAGGTGTTTTCTATGCTTTTGATTTTGCCTCCCATTGAACTCAATGGGGTTTGGGAGGTTTGCCAAACTGTTCGGCAAACACCTGGAAGTTCACTGAACAGAACCAAACCCGAACACTAAAGGTTCACTCATCTCTTGTGTACACGACATTAGGGATGGGCGAATCTACTCGCTAGGACTCGTTACTCGGCCCAGTAGTAAGGGACTCGCAGGGACTCGGAACTCTGCGAGTTTCCCAGTGATTACTCGCACGGAGTCCAATGCAAATCAATATCAATCCTAGTTTTGTCAGAAAACGCTGACAAAACTAGGATTGCCATTGTTTTGCATTAGACTCGGCTACTGTGCCAGTGATAGCAGGGAAACTCGCAAAGTAACTGCTGTTTCTTTGCGGAGCCGAGTCCAGCTGTCTTCTCTGTGCAGCTCCAGGGTCCTAGAGCCCGCCTGCTCACAGACATGATGAAGCAGTGCTGAGATTGTTCTCAGTCTGCTCATTCCCTGTGCATAGACATCTATCTATGCAAAGGGGATGTAGCAGAGAGGACATCGCGTTTTGGACTGCGTCGGACGGGAAGAGGATTTTTTAATTAAAGATGGAGTCCCTAATGGCTTTTTTTTTTATTTCAAATAAAAAATTTTTCTCTGTGTTGTGTTTTTTTAACCTTTATTGGAGATTCTTAGTGGCTGGGTCAAACGTGGCCTGACATTAAGAATCTCGGGCTTAATACCAGCTTGTATAACAAAGCTGGTATTAACCCCTTTATTACCCAGCGTGCCACCGCCACCAGGGCCGCTGGAAGAGCGGGGTTCAGCGCCAGAGGATGGCGCTTCAATGAACGCGCCATCTTCTGGGGCGGCTGCGGGCTGCAATTTGCAGCGAGGGGTGCCCAGAAAGCTTGGGCATCCCTGCGCTGTGGATTCCAGCCCCCAGCTGCTTAGCTGTACCTGGCTAGACATAGAAATTGCGCGGAGCCCCACGCATTTTTTTTTTGATTAATGAATTTATTTAATGAATTTCAGAGTCAGAGGCTCAGAGTCAGAGTCTCGGAGTCGGAGTCTCCTCAGAGTCGGAGTCGCCTCAGAGTCGGAGTCGCCTCGGAGTCGTCTCGGAGTCGAGTCGGAGTCGGAGTCGTCTCGGAGTCGAGTCGGAGTCGGAGTCGTCGTCGTCTCGGAGTCGTCGTCGTCTCGGAGTCGGAGTCGTCTCGGAGTCGTCTCGGAGTCGGAGTGTCTCGGAGGTCGGAGTCGTCTCGGAGTCGGAGTCGTCTCGGAGTCAAGTCGGAGTCGTCTCGGAGTCGTCTCGGAGTCAGAGTCGTCTCGGAGTCGTCTAAGTCGGAGTCGTCTCGGAGTCGGAGTCGTCTCGGAGTCAGAGTCGTCTCGGACGTCGGAGTCGTCTCGGAGTCGAGTCGGAGTCGGAGTCGTCTCGGAGTCGAGTCGGAGTCGTCGTCGTCTCGGAGTCATCTCGGAGTCGGAGTCGTCTCAGAGTCGGAGTCGTCTCGGAGTCGGAGTCGTCTCGGGAGTCGGAGTCGTCTCGGAGTCGAGTCAGAGTCGGAGTCGTCTCGGAGTCGGAGTCGGAGTCGTCTCGGAGTCGGAGTCGTCTCGGAGTCGGAGTCGTCTCGGAGTCGAGTCGGAAGTCGGAGTCGTCTCGGAGTTGGAGTCGTCTCGGAGTCGGAGTCACCTCAGAGTCGGAGTCACCTCAGAGTCGGAGTCGCCTCAGAGTCGAAGTCGCCTCGGAGTCGGAGTCGTCTCGGAGTCGAGTCGGAGTCGGAGTCGTCTCGGAGTCGAGTCGGAGTCGTCGTCTCGGAGTCGTCTCGGAGTCGGGAGTCGTCTCGGAGTCGGAGTCGTCTCGGAGTCGAGTCGGAAGTCGGAGTCGTCTCGGAGTCGGAGTCGTCTCGGAGTCGGAGTCACCTCAGAGTCGGAGTCACCTCAGAGTCGGAGTCACCTCAGAGTCAAAAGTCGCCTCGGAGTCGGAGTCGTCTTGGAGTCGGAGTCATCTCGGAGTCGGAGTCGTCTCGGAGTCGGAGTCGTCTCGGAGTCGGAGTCGTCTCGGAGTCGAGTCGGAGTCGGAGTCGTCTCGGAAGTCGTCTCGGAGTCGTAGTCGTCTCGGAGTCGGAGTCGTCTTGGAGTCGTCTCGGAGTCGTCTCGGAGTCGGAGTCACCTCAGAGTCGGAGTCACCTCAGAGTCGGAGTCACCTCAGAGTCAAAGTCGCCTCGGAGTCGGAGTCGTCTTGGAGTCGGAGTCATCTCGGAGTCGGAGTCGTCTCGGAGTCGGAGTCGTCTCGGAGTCGAGTCGGAGTCGGAGTCGTCTCGGAGTCGGAGTCGGAGTCGTCTCGGAGTCGTAGTCGTCTCGGAGTCGGAGTCGTCTCGGAGTCGTCTCGGAGTCGTCTTGGAGTCGGAGTCATCTCTGAGTCGGAGTTGGAGTCGTCTCGGAGTAGGATCGTCTCGGAGTCGTCTCGGAGTCGGAGTCGGAGTCGTCTCGGAGTCGGAGTCGTCTCGGAGTCGAGTCGGAGTCGTCTCGGAGTCGGAGTCGTCTCGGAGTCGGGGTCGTCTCGGAGTCGGAGTAATATCTCGGAGTCGGAGTCGTCTCGGAGTCGGAGTCGTCTCGGAGTCGGAGTCGTCTCGGAGTCGAGTCGGAGTCGGAGTCGTCTCGGAGATCGGAGTCGTTCGGAGTCGGAGTCAAAAAAAATGCGTGGGGCTCCGCGCCAATTTCTATGTCTAGGCCAGGTACAGCTAAGCAGCTGGGGGCTGGAATCCGCAGCGCAGGGATGCCCAAGCTTTCTGGGCACCCCCCGCTGCAAACTGCAGCCCGCAGCCGCCCCAGAAGATGGCGCGTTCATTGAAGCGCCATCCTTGGTGCTGAAACCCCCGCTCTTCCAGCGGCCCTGGTGGCGGGTGGCACGCTGGGTAATAGAGGTTAGGGCCAGCTTTGTATTATCAGCTGCCCTAAGCCCGAAATTTATGCCGGTCACGCCAATATTAGACATGACCGCCATGAATTTCTATTAAATTGTTTTAAAAAAAACACACAACACAGAGAAATTTTTTTATTAGAATAAAAAAAAAGCCATTAGGGACTCCATCTTTAATTAAAAAAATCCTCTTTCCGTCCGACGCAGTCCAAACGCGATGTCCTCTCTGCTCATCCCTGTGCATAGATATAGATGTCTATGCACAGAGAATGAGCAGACTGAGAAAATATCTCAGCACTGCTACATCATCTCTGTGCAAAGACATTCATGTCTGTACACAGGGAATGAGCAGACTGAGAACAATCTCAGCACTGCTACATCAGGCAGCAGGCAGGCTCTAGGACCCTGGAGCTGCACAGAGCAGACCAGGACTCTTCTCTTATCTGTGCGAGTTTCCCAGCCAGCGATTACTTACAAAGTAAAACGAGTCCAATGCAAATAAATGACAAAAACTAGGATTGCTTCAGGCTGAAGCTTCCGACACACATCTGCGATTTGTAAATCTCCACTACTCGCTTCCCCATTCATTAACATTGGACTCGCTAGACTCGCAACGAGTAGCGAGTCCTGGGCTCGGACTCGCTAGAGTCAAGCGATTCCGAGTAATTTAGGATTCGCCCATCACTACATGACATTATCTGATAAGTAAATGACACAACACTATAATTAGAGTTTATGCTACATACAGGCACATGAATGAATTAGAATATCATGAAAAAGTAATTTTTTTTCAGTAATTCAATACAAAAAGTTAAACTCATTTATTGCATAGAGTCATTACACACAAAGTGATCTATTTCAAGTGTTTATTTCCGTTAATGATTATGACTTATAGCCAATGAAAACACAAAGGTCATTAACTCAGAAAATTAAAGAAGAGAGGATGAAAGGTCTGACAGATAAAATATTACCTAAATAGGTATCGGAGTCTTCCCCCTTGTGTGGTTGTGAGAGTCACAGCCACTATAAAAGCATATCACAGCTGCTGAAGTCCCCAGCATTTTGCGTGTTAGAGTAGGGAGCATGAAGGGTTAAAAACCAGGTTGCCGTATTCCAGGAGACATCAAAAGGTGACTATAATGTTGATTTATTAGTCAACACATTTCAGGGCTCCCTGAAATGCCCTGAAACATGGTAACATGGTAATCCCGCGCAGTGCTAATTTTAACCCTTCATCCTTCCTACTCCCTTATTCAATATGCACCACCACCATAAATGATCTTTTTGATGATAAACTAATTCATTAAAAATGCACTTGCAATTTGAGAGGGGACCGATTTGCTTTATTTGGTTTTTGAATTTTAATAATTTCTTAAATACTCCACAAAAGGGGATTTTTTTTCTTATAAAACTTTAGTATTTGATTGATGCTAACAAATGTTATATTTTCACTCCTTTTTTCTGCATAATTTATGTTGCAATGGTATTTTTATAAATGCATACATTCTCTTAATCCGAATCGTAAGCATATCATCTGAAAAGCTTGACGTGCAGCATACTTTATAAATTGATAGTGATACATATTTTTGAATATTTTGACATGTTTTGCTTAAATACTGATACTTTTTTTTGCATAAATTTCAGCTTAATAAAGGGTTTTATGTTATAGACAAAAAAAAGTGCATATTCTATGCAACACGAACATCTTGAATATAATAATACATACCGTAGCATAGAAACTTGAAATTCTGTCATTTAATGCCTCTTAATTTGTTTGTTGCCCCATGACTATAAAATAATTTTTAGGCGGCCGTCACACGGAACGATTTCTTGCCGATATCGTTTAAGCGATCTCCTTTTTGATCGCTTAAGCGATATCGGGCAAGAAATCGTTGCATGTAATCAAGCGATTTACGATGTAAAATCGCTTGATCGTGACATCGCTGATCTGAGCTCGGTTCTCAGATCTAGCGATGAGCGATTTGACGATATGTCTCATCGTGGTGTATAACACCACGATGAGCGATTTCCCAGCGCAGAGTCTATGCTGGGAGATGGTAACTTGGTACACGTCGGGTAACTAAGCGACGCGCGGCGCCTAGTAACCCGATGTGTACCATAGTTACCAGTGAGATCGCGGCTCCACATCGCTGGTGAGTCTGTCTGTGTGACAAACTCACCAGCGATGTGAGCGATATTGTAAGCGATTGCGCGTGCACGTGATCGCTTACAATATCGCTATAGATATCTCAGCGTGGTGACGGCCGCCTTACTCTGAGATTTTTATCCCTTATTGAAATCTCCCCCCAAACATGTGTCATTTCTTAGGCTACGTGCACACGTTGAGTATTTGATGAGTTTTTTACCTCAGGATTTGTAGACCTACCCCCACTCAGGTGGGCATATAATGATTTAATCTCTTATGTACAGTAGCCAGCTCTTGTAGATGCTGTACCTTTCTATGAATGAAGCCCCTGGGTCCTCTGAGAGCAGCGCTCTTGCTATACCTATTGTAGGTATAGTATGTGTGCTGTCCGAGGTCTGAAGGCTTATACAGTAAGATCTATGGGCAGCGCTGCCCATAGATCTTACTGTATAAGCCTTCAGGACCTCGGACAGCGCACATACTATACCAACAATAGCTATAGCATGAGCGCTGCTCTCAGAAGAGCCGGCGGCTTCATTCATAAAAAGGTACAGCAGTCGACAGGAGCCGGCTACTGTACATAAGAGATTAAATCATTATATGCCCACCTGAGGTGGGTGGTAAGTCTCTAGGGCGGTGGGCACCCCCTAAAGACAGTATAGCCACATTTATTAATAAAAATTACTACTTTTACAACACAGAGAATAGCTTGCTTATCCCGGCGGCAGCCGGGATAAGCAAAGTATATGCGGTAACCGCATTGCTCAGGATTACACATCCTGAGCAATCCGGTTATCGCAATGCGGGGCACAGAAACCGCTCCGAAAACTGCAGCCTGCATGATTTTTCACGCAGGCTGCAAAGCCGGAGGCGGTAACCGGATTGCTTGTGAAGCAATCGGGTTTTTATAATAGGCTCCTATGTGGAGCATTTCCTGATCCGGTTTTGAGCTTTTTAAAAGCTCAAAAACCGGATCAATATTTTAAAAAAAACCTGAAGTGTGACCCTAGCCTAACTCGTCCGAGTTTACTGTGCGGAAAAATCGCATTGCTCTCGGACCAATGTTAATTATTGTCCGAGAGCACATTTCCGAGGTCTCATACACTTTCGATTCTCGGATTGCGAGTCAATTGCAACATGTTGCGATTTCTATGCGAGCCCACGGACGAGACTCGCCAATGCAAGTTTATGGGCCCAACAAAAAACACGGATTGCACTCGGAGCGCACTCGTAACATCCGAGTCTGATGCGAGTTTTAATTGATACATTACCATTCTGTAGCTCAGACAACTGTACAAAATGCACCTATAAATGATAATACAGTAACTAGATGCTGAGGAAAAAAACGGATTGCACTCGGCCAGCACTCGCAAGCCACACTGAGCAAAAGTCAGATAGATGACACTCGTCCAACTCTCGGATCCGAGAATCGGAGCATTTTTAAACTCGGATGTGTGTCTGTACCCTTACACCGTGTTTCTCTTGGGTTTTGTCTGTAGAATGACCACAGTGTGAAGGTGCTCTTACTATTGCACATATACCAACTTGTGCTGTGGGCTCATTTTGGGTCTTTTTCAGTATTTTTTGTCCTTTGTACAAAAAGACAGGTGTATAAAAATCATTGTTAAATAGTGCTGTGTTAGTGCAAAAAAAAACGCTGTGTGTGAACACAGCCTTAGTGTATTATCTTATTGTCATTGTGATCATTCTTTTAGGTGTTTTCTTACCTTGTTTTTAAAAAAATTTCCTTAAAAACATATTTAGTCTATGCCAACAGATGATCAGACAAACCTTGGAGTTGACATGTACATACAGAGTATTTTTGTTGAACATTCAGAGCAGAAACTGTTGGCTTCTCAGAGTTTTTGAGGAGTTTTTAGGATTTGTAAACTTTTAGCTCAGTTTCTGCTCCAAAAACTGTAAATGAAAAAAGTTGTCTAAGATAAAAAAAAAAAGAAAAATATTCAACCTTCCAATCTGCTGAAACTCCCAATTGAGAGGTTTGCCTGGTCTCCTGGTGAGTTTGGGTTTACTGGCCACTTCCATAGACATGTTGTGACAACCGGCAACATAGGGTCGGCCATATTGTGAGGACTGGCAGATACATACATTTGGCTTGTACTTTGGCTTATGGCTGATAACTTCTGCTATTGATAAAATAAAGCGTAATAAACCTGTATCTGTTGTCAAAGCTGCACGTCATGGTTAGGACAGGTCGGCCTTTAAAGACAAATAAGTTCTGAGACTCCACCACTCGAATGCTCACTGTAACTCCCCGGCTTCTAGAAGCGGTGTTAGGCAACACCCTTAAACATATACAGTACAACGAAGGAAGCTCCGATGCCGTTATGTGGTGTAAATTTTTTATTTTATTTTCTTTAGATTAAAAGCATAAGGTGCCCCCTTGGGGAACTAGACGCATTTTGGAGACACGTTCCTTACTCGTTAGTACATCTCAAATGTGCACACATCGCCCCATGTAACCGGCTGCCGGCGACCTGTCAGGCAATGGGAGCCATAGGCTCCCATTGTCCTGCATCGCCGTTGGGGTTTTCAGACACCCGGCGGCGATGCCGCCTGACAGCTCACCTGCGCGGGGCTGGAGATGTTGCCCCGTGTAAATGGGTGACGGCGACGCTGGCGGGGGCACCAAAAACTTGCGTGTCCTTACTATTGCACATATACCAACTTGTGCTGTGGCTCATTTTGGGTCTTTTTCAGTATTTTTTGTCCTTTGCACAAACAGACAGGTGTGTAAAAATCATCGTTAAATAGTGCTGTGTAAGTGCAAAAAATATGTGTGTGAACGCAGCCTTAGTGTATTATCTTATTGTCATAGTGTTCATTATTTTAGGTGTTTTTTTTACCTTGTTTTTAAAATTTTTTCCTTAAAAACATATTTAGTCTATGCCAACAGATGATCAGACAAACCTTGGAGTTGACATGTACATACAGAGTATTTTTGTTGAACATTCAGAGCAGAAACTGTTGGATTCTCAAAGTTTTTGAGGAGTTTTAGGATTTGTAAACTTTTAGCTCAGTTTCTGCTCCAAAAAGCTGTAAATGAAAAAAAGTTGTCTAAAATAAAAAATATATATATATATTCACCCTTCCAATCCACTGACACTTCCAATTGAGAGGTTTGTCTGGTCTCCTGGTGAGTTTGGGTTTACTGGCCATATCCATAGACATGTTGTGACAACCGGCAACATAGGGTCGGCCATATTGTGAGGACTGGCAGATACCATTGGGCTTGTACTTTGGCTCAAGGCTGATAACTTCTGCTATTGATAAAATAAAGCTTAATAAACCTGTATCTGTTTTCAAAGTGCCCATCATGGTCAGGACAGGTCGTCCTTTTCCATGTACAGAATGTTCCTATTGGCCCTTTATTTTTACAATGCAACAGCTTTGCATTTACCCATCCAGTGATCCCCCCAAAAAATAATAATTATCGTTTTAAGATTCAGATTATTTTCCTCTATGGTTAATAATTACATTTAGGATAAAGCGAGTATAAGCCGAGTTTTTCAGCCCCAAATTTTGTGCTGAAAAGTACACCCCTCAGCTTATGCTCGAGTCAGTATGGGGAAGAAGCAATGTCCGGTGGCTGGAGGAGACAGAGGGAGCAGGAGGTCACGTGACCCGCTCATTAGTGTATTGCAATATGCACTGCATCACCCTGTCCATCACCGGCAGGGGGAGCGGTGCATAGTACAATACACTATGTGTATTCGCCCCCCATCACTGGTTACAGCCCCCCTGCTGCCCCACATAAAATAATAATCATTTTACTCACCCTCCGATGTCCTGCAGGCACCGCACATTCCTCCCTCCGGTCTTCCTGCTTGTACCCGGCTTCTATTGCTGTGACTGCGCAGCAGCGATGACTTCACAGCAATAGAAGCCGGGTACAAGCAAGAAGACCGGAGGGAGGATGTGCGGTGCACATCAGGTGGCTCTGACCTCACATGACCCGCTGGGCACAGTGACTGCTGCCACGCTCCCCTCCAGCCTGTGCCACCCCAGCTACATCTTGGAATGCAGCTCCGGGCTGTGGCTTCTCCTCTGCTCTGTGTGGGTCATCCAGCTCCTGGGAGGTCAGTGTGTCTGTGCCTGATGTGGACGTCCCAGGTGCTGCCGGCGGAGGAATAATGCCTGCAGTGGGGTCACTGCCACCGGAGCGCCAACTGCTGCGAGGACTACAAGGGGCAATACGGGGACATCGGTGAGTACGATACAAAGGGCAACTGAGGGGGGGGGAGAGGCAGAATACCACTGTATACCACTGTTGGGGCCTGTATACCACTGTTGTGGCCAGTATACCACTGTTGGGGCAAGTATATCACTGCTGGGGGACTGTATATCACTGCAGGGGACCTATATATCACTGCTGGGGGCCTGTATATCACTGCTGGGGACCTGTATACTACTGCTGGGGGCCTGTATACCACTGCTGAAGCCTGTATACCACTGCTGGGGCCTGTATACCACTGATGAGAGGGCCTGTATACCACTGCTGGGGGCCTGTATATCACTGTTGGGGGCCTGTATACCACTGCTGGGGGTCTGTATATCACTGTTGGGGCCTGTATACAACTGTTGGAGCCTGTATATCATTGCTGGGGGCCTGTATACCACTGTTGGGGCCCGCATACCACAGTTGGGGCCTGTATACCACTGCTGGGGGCCTGTATACCACTGTTGGGGCCTGTCTACCACTGATGAGAGGGCCTTTATATCACTGCTGGGGGCCTGTATATCACTGCTGAGAGGGCCTGCATATCACTGCTGGGGGCCTGTATATCACTGCTGGGGGCCTGTATATCACTGATGGGGCCTGTATACCACTGATGAGAGGGCCTGTATACCACTGTTGGGGGCCTGTATATCACTGTTGTGGCCTGTATACCACTGTTGGGGGCCTGTAGACCACTGATGAGAGGGCCTGTATACCACTGATGAGAGGGCCTTTATACCACTGATGGGGCCTGTATACCACTGCTGGGGGCCTGTATACCACTGATGAGAGGGCCTGTATACCACTGATGAGAGGGCCTGTATACCATTGATGAGAGGGCCTGTATACCAGTGATGGGGCCTGTATACCACTAATGGGGACCTGTATTACCACTGCTGGGGCCTGTATATCACTGCTGGGGCCTGTATATCACTGTTGGGGCCTGTATACCACTGTTGGGGCCTGTATACCACTGATGGGGCCTGTATACCACTGATGAGAGGGCCTGTATACCAATGATGAAGGGACCTGTATACCACTGATGGGGCCTGTATACCTCTGCTGGGGGCCTGTATACCACTGATGAGAGGGCCTGTATACCTCTGCTGGGGGCCTGTATACCACTGATGGGGCCTGTATACCACTGATGAGAGGGCCCGTATACCACTGCTGGGGGCCTGTATACCACTGATGAGAGGGCCTGTATACCACGGATGAGATGGCTTGTATACCACTGCTGGGGCCTGTATATCACTGTTGGGGCCTGTATACCACTGTTGGGGCCTGTATACCACTGTTTTGGCCTGTATACCACTGATGAGAGGGCCTGTATACCAATGATGAAGGGGCCGGTTATACCACTGAAGGAGCCTGTATACCTCTGCTGGGGGCCTGTTATACCACTGATGAGAGGGCCTGTATACCTCTGCTGGGGGCCTGTATACCACTGATGGGGCCTGTATACCACTGATGAGAGGGCTGTATACCACTGCTGGGGCCTGCATACCACTGCTGGGGCCTGTATACCACTGCTGGGGGCCTGTATACCACTGATGAGAGGGCCTGTATACCACTGATGAGAGGGCCTGTATACCATTGATGGGAGTGCCTGTATACCAGTGATGGGGCCTGTATACCACTGCTGGGGGCCTGTATACCACTGATGAGGCCGGTATACCACTGATGAGAGGGCCTGTATACCACTGATGAAAGGGTCTGTATACCACTGATGGGGCCTGTGTACCACTGATGGGGCCTGTATACCATTGCTGGGGGCCTGTACATCACTGCTGGGGGCCAGTATATCACTGCTGGGGGCCTGTATACCACTGATGAGAGGGCCTGTATACCACTGATGGGTTCTGTATACCACTGATGGGGCCTGTATGCCACTGCTGGGGGCCTGTATACCACTGATGTGAGGGCCTGTATACCACTGATGAGAGGGCCTGTATACCACTGATGAGAGGCCTGTATACCACTGATGAGAGGGCCTGTATACCACTGATGGGGCCTGTATGCCACTGAAGGGGCCTGTATACCACTGCTGGGGGCCTGTATACCACTGATGAAAGGGCCTGTATACCACTGATGAGAGGGTCTGTATACCATTGATGAGAGGGCCTGAATACCAGTGATGGGGCCTGTATACCACTGCTGGGGGCCTGTATACCACTGATGGGGCCTGAATACCACTGATGACAGGGCCTATATACCTCTGATGAGAGGGCCTGTATACCACTGATGGGGCCTGTATACCACTGATGGGGCCTGTATACCCCTGATGGGGCCTGTATAGCACTGATGACAGGGCCTGTATAGCACTGATGACAGGGCCTGTATACCAATGATGAAGGAGCCTGTATACCACTGATGGGGCCTGTATACCTCTGCTGGGGGCCTGTATACCACTGATGAGAGGGCCTGTATACCACTGATGAGAGGGCCTGTATACCATTGATGAGAGGGTCTGTATACGACTGCTGGGGGCCTGTATATCACTGCTGGGGGCTGTATACCATTGATGGGGCCTGTATATTATTGCTAGGGGCCTGTATAGCACTGCTGGGGGCCTGTATACTACTGCTGGGGCAAAAATACCACTGATGAGAGGGCCTATATACCACTGCTGGGGGCTTGTATATCACTGTTGGGGTTGTATACCACTGTTGGGACCTCTATACCACTGATGAGAGGGCCTGTATACCACTGATGAAAGGGCTTGTATACTATTGATGAGAGGGCCTTTATACCAGTGATGGGGCCTGTATACCACTGCTGGGGGCCTGTATACCCCTGATGGGGCCTGTATACCACTGATGACAGGGCCTGTATACCACTGATGAGAGGGCCTTTATACCAATGATGAAGGAGCCTGTATACCACTTATGGGGCCTGTATACCTCTGCTGGGGGCCTGTATACCACTGATGAGAGGGCCTGTATACCACTGATGAGAGGGCCTGTATACCACTGATGGGGCCTGTATACCACTGCTGGGGGCCTGTATACCACTGTTGGGTGCCTGTATACCACTGATGAGAGGGCCTGTATACCACTGATGAGAGGGCCTGTATACCATTGATGAGAGGGCCTGTATACCACTGCTTGGGGCCTGTATATCATTGCTGGGGGCCTGTATAGCACTGCTGGGGGCCTGTATACTACTGCTGGGGCAAAAATACCACTGATGAGAGGGCCTGTATACCACTGCTGGGGGCCTGTATACCACTGTTGGGACCTCTATACCACTGATGAGAGGGCCTTTATACCACTGATGAAAGGGCCTGTATTACCAATGATGGGGACCGTGTACCACTGATGGGGCCTGTATATCACAGCTGGGGGCCTGTATACCACTGCTGGGGGCCTGTATATCACTGCTGGGGGCCTGTATATCACTGCTTGAGGCCTGTATACCACTGCTGGGGTCCTGTATACCACTGTTGGGGCCTGTATACCACTGATGAGAGGACCTGTATACCACTGATGGGGCCTGTATACCACTGATGGGGCCTGTATGCCACTGCTGGGGGCCTGTATACCACTGTGGGGCCTGTATACCACTGCTGGGGGCCTGTATATCACTGCTGGGGGCCTGTATATCACTGCTGGTGGCCTGTATATCACTGCTGGGGGCCTGTATACCACTGTTGGGGCCTGTATACCACTGATGAGAGGGCCTGTATACCACTGATGAGAGGACCTGTATACCACTGATGAGAGGGCCTGTATACCGTGATCAGTCTGCTGCATTTTTCCCCCTAGGCTTATACTCAAGTCAATATGATTGCCTAGTTTTGGAGGGTAAAATTAGGAGCCTCGGCTTATACTCGGGTCGGCTTATACTCGAGTATATATGGTAATCAACCATTAGATTACTATAGGATTATTTTATATGACTATTTTGGGCTTTTCCACCTCTTCATTATTAGTAGGACTGTTCATCCTGAGCTGTCTGGTTCATGGATACAATGCCAGAACTGCAGTGATGACTGAAATAGGATTTGGGGTATTTATATGACATTTAGGGTCTGTGTTACCGCCCAGTTGGCACTACAATGCACATCATGATTGGGTGAGAACCTGTGTGAGGTCATTCAACAGGGAAGGAACATATTTTAAGGGAATGTCCACAAAATACATTTTTGCTCCCCCCCAAAGGGCTCAGACTGCCTAAAAAAATGAAGGTAGTAACATTTGGATAGGAGACAACTTGATTTCACTGGTCAAACCCTTATAATGGACTTTGACACATTAATCAAATACTTTGATCAGCTTATGAAACTATTTTATAGACACATTCACCATCTTGGAGTGAGCACAGTATCAGACAGTTATGATGACATCATAGACTCTGAATGACATCACAGTTGATATAGAATGTGCAGAGATCTGCTCCGGAGCCAGCTTGTGCCACTTGTAGAATACAGATAGAATATGCGGTTCTAAAGTAGAGCGCATATATGAAACGGGATACTTTAATCTTTATCTCCATAACTTTATTCATAAAAAGCTCCAAACCACAACATGTTTCGACGTACAGACGTCTTCCTCCTCTTGAGGAAGACGTCTGTACATCGAAACATGTTGTGGTCTGGAGCTTTTTATGAATAAAGTTACGGAGATAAAGATTAAAGTATCCCGTTTCATATCTGCGCTCTACTTTAGAACCGCATATTCTATCTGTATTCTATTAGTCTATTTCCATTGTGGAAAGCGGTGACAGAGCTGCAGGCGGGATAGGGTTAATGGATCAACCTGGTAGTTCCTGACCCAACCCTGGAGAGAAAGCGTGGACAGCACGAGGCCAGGAGCAGAGGTGATTGAGAATACAGGAGCACTACAGATCCAAGGCTGGCAGCCTGAACCACAAAACTATGCTCACAATCTGGTTGTGCGGATCGAGCACAACCTTTAAAGGTTAGTTTACTTATAATACGACCGCTTTAAAGGCAGGAGAGGTCCACAGGTGGCGCAAACATTATTTTTTCTTTTTATTAGCTTATGCCACTTGGACTTGACAGCTGGAAGGAAACAAGTCCAGGTAGGGAGATCTCTACTATTAGGGGGATTATGACAGCTAAAACCTCCCGCAATCAGCTGTTATTGCTGAGGGAAGTACCGTATATACTCGTGTATAAGCCGACCCGTGTATAAGCCGACCCCCCTACTTTTGCCCCAAAAATCTGGAAAAAACCTATTGACTCGTGTATAAGCCGAGGGTGGACCCCAGCACAGGTATACAGCCCCCAGCAGTGTGGTATACAGGCCTCCCCAGTGGTAGTATACAGCAGCCCCAGTGGTAGTATACAGATTCCCAAGCAGCCCCAGTGGTAGTATACAGATTCCCCAGCAGTCCCAGTGGTAGTATACAGATTCCCCAGCAGCCCCAGTGGTAGTATACAGATTCCCCAGCAGCCCCAGTGGTAGTATACAGATTCCCCAGCAGCCCCAGTGGTAGTATACAGGAGCCCCAGCAGCCCCAGTGGTAGTATACAGGAGCCCCAGCAGCCCCAGTGGTAGTATACAGGAGCCCCAGCAGCCCCAGTGGTAGTAGACAGCAGCCCCAGTGGTATACAGCAGGCCCCCAGGGGTACATATAGCAGCCCCCAGGGGGTACCCAGCAGCCCCCTGGGGGTACCCAGCAGCCTCCTGGGGGTACCAACAACCCCCTGGGGGTACCAACAGCCCCCAGGGGGTACCAACAGCCCCAGGGGGTACCCAGCAGCCCCCAAAAGCTGGCACTGTCCCCCCTTGTAAGGGCCCCCCCCCCCGCTGCTTATACATTACCATCCCGGTGTTCTGATCGGCGCCGCTCCTCGGTGCTTCTTCTTCATCCTCCCGTCCGCGCTGGCTGCATCCGGGATCTCCGGCCGTCGCGCGATGACGTCATATCGCTGCGACAGCCGGAGATCCCGGATGCAGCCAGCGCGGACGGGAGGATGAAGACGCACCGAGGAGCGGCGCCGATCAGAACACCGGGATGGTAATGTATAAGCAGCGGGGGGGGGGGGGTCCTTACAAGGGGGGACAGTGCCAGCTTTTGGGGGGCTTATATGAACTGCTTCCCCCTGCCGCTGATTGACAGGGGGAAGCAGTGCATATATAATGAGCGGCCCCACGTGACGGGGCCGCTCATACAGCAGCCCCCCGCCTCCTCCAGCCTCCACAGCCCCCGGGACACAGCCCCCCCCGTATATGACCCGTGTATAAGCCGAGGGGGGGACTCGGCTTATACACGAGTATATACGGTAATTGTAATATACAGCTAAGATTATGCTATACTAGATGGTGGCCCGATTCTAACGGGTATTCTTGAATATGTATGTAGTTTATTTCTGAAGATTTATATGTGACGGGGCCGCTCATACAGCAGCCTCCCCCGCCTCCTCCAGCCTCCACAGCCCCACCACCGTATATGACCCGTGTATAAGCCGAGGAGAAGACTTATACACGAGTATATACGGTAGCTGCCCCTATAGGACACATGCGGTATTACGGCCCCCTATGTAAGGAGGGTGACTATGTAAAAAACGTTTGTAGAGTGTGCTCTAATAAGGTGAATGTACATATGTATGTATACCTTACCATCCCTGCCAAAAACAGAAACCAAGTGCACTTACAGGACGCAGTCAGAGCCCAAATGTGAAGCAAGCCCAGCTGCAGGCTGATAAATCACCTCTACCAGCAAGATGTGGGAGGCGACCTGCCATGCATATACTGGGCCTGCATAGGACACCATTCACACTGATACATATGATGCAGAGTGTCTGAAAGCTACCCAACCGCTCCGCTGCCTGAGCATTGGACCGCACAGTACGATGCTTCTGCACCACTAGATGAATGGCGCCCCTATGGGCCCGACTGCACCCTGGATGGATAAAAAAGTGCAAAAGTTTTTTATATGATAAATAAAAAACCTTTATAGATGGGATTTTGGTTCATGTATTGGCCCAAGACATTTAAGCTGATGATCCACGTCACAGAATCCCATGCTCATCAGTCCTAACAAAACTGTACAAAAACTACTAGAAAAAAAGCAGCATCAAAAAACCTTACCATCCATGCCAAAAACAGAAACCAAGAGCACTTACAGGATGCAGTCAGAGCCCAAATGTGAAGCAAGCCCAGCTGCAGGCTGATAAATATCCTCTACCAGCAAGATGTGGGAGGCGACCTGCCATGCATATACTGGGCCTGCATAGGACACCATTCACACTGATACATATGATGCAGAGTGTCTATATCTATATGTTAAATAAACATACACATACACAGCTAGGTGGGGACAACTCCATATGGCTCAATTTTTGGGTAGTTTTGCCTTTTTTCGTGGACAAATTATAGCATTTTGTAACAAGGATATGTTCACATGTTATGTTGAAGCATAGGATGATGACACCAAAGGTGACCTTCTGATAGCCCAGCTAGCTCGACTACCCATCTCTGCTGAAGACCCAACAGCTTTTTTGAGAGATTGGTGGAGGACATCACCTTTGGGAATAGACAGGTATAAATGCCTTTTTTTTTAGTTGAAACTGCTTCAGGATGCCCTTCTTCTGTGGGAATGTATTCTACCCACCAAGCAGGCAACCCGGTATGATGCTGTGGTGTAGTATTCACGGTGTGGAGGCATCGTACTGGGCTGCCTGCTTGGTTTAGTAGCTGGGACTGGATCAGTGGGAAGCATACAGACACTCTGCATCATATGTATCAGTATCAGTGTTAATGGCACCCTATTTATGCAAACATTTTGGCTAGGGTCACACTTGAGCCATGGAAGCGCTAAAACCTAGTGTTTTTCCCAATTTCAATTGTGAAAAATACTAGCGTTATGCTTCCATAGGCTCTTTTGCAAAAAAACGCATGGCCAAAGTGCAAAACCTTTGACGCTAGGTGGTTTTGCAAAAGCTTTAAAAAATGCAGTAAGCAGCGTTTTTGGAGGCGTTTGCAACAACGCATGCATTTTTTTAACATGCGAGTCTATGGGAAACGCAAGCATTAATGCATGGTATGAGTATATATATGTACCATGCGTTAACGCATGCGTTAACACTAGCGCTAAAAAGGGAAAAAATGGCAAACAAATGGCAAGTGAAAACACTGCCTCCTTTAACGCATCCTTACAAAGGATGTACCCTGCCAAATGTGATCCTAGCCTATCTGTGTGCATAATAAATGCCACCAGTCACCCCCCTATGTATAGGTAGGTTCAGATTGATTTATCGTGTCGATACTGTGCACCTATGTTTGCCTCTACTTAATGGAGTCTGACTGCATCCTGCTAAGTGCATTTGGTGTTTGATTTTTGTGGTTGCACATGGTGAGTTTTTTTGATTATTGACTTTTTAGTCATTTTCTGTTTTGCAGAAGCATCATTTGGACGACTACCATCTAATGTGCCTGGGGCTTTTACTGTTCAGCTGGAGTGATAGTGTTTATTATAACTCAGGAAGCATTAGAAGTGCTGTACCAAGTTTACCTATCCACAGAGTAGGGGATAACTTTCTGATTGCTTGAGGTGGGGGTGAAGTTAACCAATGAGAACCCCATCAATCATGAGAAAAGAGTTTTGTACGGCCTAGCCTAAAGGAGCAAAGGTCGTGGCATGTGTATCTAGATTCAATTTATTCTTACTAGTGTTAAAAAGAGGTGAGCGCATCATTCTGTTATCTCTAACAACTCCCATTGGAAGTGGTTGATGCACAGGTGCTCAAGTTCAACCACAGCTCCATTCACACGAGTCTTTTCAGAGATTCATTCTCAGGACTGGTGGGAGCTTCAGTGATCAAACACCCAGCAATCGGCAAATTATATTGTATCCTATAGGGGATATACTGTATCTCAAGCTTGGTAAAAACTCTTTTAGTTCCTCCAATATACAATGTACAGCGGACTAATATGATTTTTTGGCCAAGCAAAACCATATTCAGTATAAAGCAGCCACTGCCAGACTCCTCAGCCCAATGAAGATTCAGACTAAACCCCCAATGGAACCACTCACTATAAAGATTCTACTATTCTCACTATATGGATTCCGTTTTGATGTTTATTCCAATGGTCTTCATAGTTTTAGGCATGCAAACATCTGTGGTCCACTACACTTGTGCACTAAAAAAAAACACAGAAAATGATCGGATACTGAAAAAATAAAGACCAGACAAAGGCCAAAGGGTCTCCATCTGCCTCATTATAGTGAGTTGTTCTGTCAGGGTTTTGACTGAATCACATTTTTTGGAATTTATATGGAAACCAAACATAAGCGCTCATCATAGACCACAGCATTAATTGGATGGGACAAGGTATTAATCCATATAATTCTTCTTTGGGGTATTTTAAATGTATATTTAGGAGTTTATAGTGTTTAATGGGATGTTCTCACTGTGATTGGTCACTGTTAATGAGGGGGATGTATTTTTGACTATATAAAGTGATTTGTTTACACTGTGTATTGTGCTTGAGAAAGATCCCATTGGGATCGAAACGTCGCATGGGTGGTGAAATAAAGTGAAGATTTGACAGTAATACCAACTTGTGGGTGCTGTTTCTTTCCTCTTTATTTATTCTGTATTCCCCAAGATGGATTCCTTGGGCTGACGTGCACCCCCAACTAAGGGTAATTATAACAACCCTGCTTAAACCTCATGGTGCTTGGAGCCAGTTTTACATTATTTGAGACAGAGCATAAATGTGACCCAAGCCTAATGGTGGGTTTACACGTCGCGATATCGGCGTCCAACTCCGACCAAAAGTCACGTGGGTCATGCGTTGTCCCCGATATCGTTCATGCGTTGTATGGTATAAACGCCCAATACGATGCACGAGCGATGCCAAAACGATATTGGGGATCAAATGGGCCTGCTCTCCAACGGCCCGATATTGGATGGGCGTTGTGGCAGGATCGTGCTGTGTAAACGCCCAACTACGATGTGGAGTACAACTTCCCCTATCCTGTCCCATGTTAAATGGTCGTTCCTGGGTCGGCCGTACAAGGGGGCGGACACATCGTACAGGCGTTGTCTGCCGATATCGCGCTGTGTAAATCTCAGATGCGATCTGGGAAATCTGGCCCGAAAAAGCGCGCTCCCGCGGCGTCGGATCCAACATCGGACTGACGTTGTAACGTGTAAAGTGGCCATAAGTGTTCCCAACTGAATAAAGGAATACAACCAGGGAAATGGAGCACAAACAGCTTTGTGAATGCTTAACACAAAATGAATGTATTGCATCAAAATTATGTTTAATTGGAATTGTACCATTTAAAAGACACTTGCTTAAAATTTCCCAGGAAAGAAGTTCACCTGCATTTGCTTAAACTAATGATTCTATACTAATGTATTTTTTCTCTCTTTAGAGGGAAGTGCTCGTTAATAGAGAAAGATGAAATAATATTGCTGAAATTGCTCCTTTTAAAGGCTTTTTTGACAGCTTTAATACGGGTCTCAAATCACAGCTGATAGCTTTATGTCTCCTGTCCAGGGGATTTATTAAGAGAAATGATAACCATGCTGAATAATAGAACAATTCTTTATGTCCCCTTTCAATAGGTCCCTATGTTCTCCCAAAGTGTATATGTTATACTATGTCTTTCAAAAGACAGCTAGAAAGGTTACAATGGTAACTCAGTTTCACAGCAGATAACACAGTCAATGCTGTCAACACACAGTCAATATACCCACTAACATTTTTACCACCAATTCAATGCACCAAAAAAGTTTATAAAAAGCAGTAGCATCCTTACACCACCCATTTACACAACTAAATACACTTATATACATAATATAGATGGTAAGGTATTTAAAAGTTATTTCAGTCATTTTCAAAAGATATGAAAGCAAACATTTATTCTATATTTGCAATAAGTAATGAAAGCGGGCGCTGGCCTGCGGTACGGTGATGTGTAGCACAGCTTCGGGAAGTGGCGTCCTCCTCCAGCGGTGCACGGCTGAAGTCAAGAATCCATATAAATTATAAAGAGAGCGGCACCCAAGCAGGATGAAATACAGTTGCAGCTTTATTAGTTAAAGGTCTGTATTGTGGACCTGTAGAAGCGTCAAGTCGGTCACTGTCGTCCTGCACCTTACTCCCTCCCTGCTTGTTCACCTCATGGACTTTTAACTAATAAAGCCACAACTGTATTTCATCGAGCTTGGGTGCCTCTCTCTTTATAATTTATATTTATTCTTTATTTATTTTCATTAATTGGGTATCATACTGTTTTCCAGTTCACTAAATTCTTGCCTCTGAATATTTTGCTTAAATTCATTATCATACAATGTTAGTAAAATCGTCAACCCATATATTGTAGTAGTTATTTTTCTTTGTAACTGAGCATGAGTTTATTGAAGAGAAGACAGGCAAAATTGCTCTACAGATATAGGTGCTCGAGCAAAGCATCAAGGTCTTGACTAAATGTAGATTTAAATCCTCATCACCAAAACAGATGAAGATTAGAAATTCTTGATCTGGCAAATAATATATGTGGTCCAACGTTTTTACTGTCAGCAGTCTATGTCGAACATATCTATAATATATACAGAGAGTCTATAATTTTAAGGGTAGGTTAATTTTTTACAGTGAGAGATAGAAAATCAAAACTAAAATCAAGAAAATGATATAAATGTAGTGCATTTTGAAGAGAGAAATAAGTATTTGATTCCCAAAAAAACATCTAAGGTACCGTCACACGTGGAAACATCTCCGGCAATATCGCCGGCAAACTGACGGGAGCGCGCACGTTTTTGGCCGCGGGCCAACATTGCTGCTGAGCTGTCAGATGAGGAGACATCGTTGGCAACGCAGCAACGATGTTGTAGGCAATTATCACTGCAAGGGTTAAATTCAATCCTGGAAGCGATCCTTAACATTGGACTCAAGGGGGGATGTTGCCTGCAACATTGCAGTTGCGGCGTCAGACAGGGCGATTCAGGCAGATCGCCTGAGCAACATCGTCAGGTTTCCGGACATTGTCCTGAAACTTGGCAATGTTGCTGGGGCAACTATTGCTGTTGATATCACCCTGTTAGACAGGGCAACGCACTGGTGATGTTGCGGAAACTTGGCCACGCCACTGAGTTGCCGGCGATATTTCCAGAGATGTTTCCCCGTGTGACGGTAGTTTAAGAGTTCTGGCTCCTACAGACCAGTTCGATCCTTCTAATCAACATGTTACCTGAATTAAACACAGCTGTGTTAAATCACCTTTATAAAAGACTCCTGTCCACACACTCAATTAATTAGTCTGACTATAGCTGCCTGGCCCACAAGGGTCTGGGTACTCAGGTCTCGGACGGTCGGATGCAGGGATGTCATAGGTGGTCGATGCCCGAGCCTGTGCCCCCGTGGTGACAATAAAAAGGGGTATATTTACAAGGATAAAAGTTTAGAGGTGAATGTTGTGACCCCACCTGTAGGTCCGGTGATGGCATCGACACTGCAGGGGCCTCCGGTGTGGTGGGCGGCAGCAAGGTGTTGTAGCTCCCTTCAGGTGGAGCGGGGTCCCCGGTGCTGTAAGGGTATGATGGTGGAATATGGTAGCACAGTCATTGTGGTGTGGGACAGGCTGGAAGGATGGACACACACACAAGAAAGTCTTTTTCTGTACCTTTTTACTGGTGATTTTCAGGTACTCTTCCAGGATTGAAGGATGCACTTTGGGTTTTCCACACTGAATAAGCTATAGGCCTCCTAGTCCTGCTCCCTTGTCCTGAGCTCTCGCGTGTGTGAAACCAGGCCTCACCTCTCTTCTCTCTCACGCCTGTGTTGCTGCCCTGAGGGCTCTCGCTTGGCTACCGCTACCTCCTGGCTGTCAAATGGTGGGTGTTGCGGGTGTCCGAGAAGGTAAACCTCCGTGGTTACTTGGATTTTCTGCTGGGCTAATCTCTCCCTTGCAGACTCGGACACCAGTGACCGGTGTTCTCTTGGGGTGAGCCGGTATGGCTCCTCTGCCCCCGCTGTACTGTTCCACACCTCTTCCTTTGATCCTCACTCTCTGGACCCTCACACTAGCTCTAACGGTGCACTGGTTTCAGGCCTAGCACAGCTCTGGTAACCAGTTTTGTTCACTAGGCTCGGAGCTGTTCTTCACAGTTCTCCTAGCGACTGCACACTCTGCTATTTCTGCCCCCAGCATCTGTATTTATAGGGGATCTGGCTTAACAGCAACCAGTGGTGCTCTCCTAACAGGCCTGGAGTGGAAGATGTTGTGTGTACGTGGATACCAGATGTGGAAATCCCTTAGTGTACTAGTTGGTCCTGTGGCTACCTGGCACAGGGCACCACATTACCTCTACAACATGGGCAAGACCAAAGAACTTTTTTAAAGATGTCAGACAAAAGATCCTAGACCTGCACAAGGCTTGAATGGGCTACAAAACCGTAAGTAAGGCGCTGGGTGAAAGGAGAGAAATGTTGCTGTAACAGTAAGAAGATGAAAGAATTACAAAATGAGTGTCAATTGACATCGATCTGGGGCTCCATGCAAAATTTCACCTAGGGGGTATCCAGGATCATGAGGAAGGTTAGAGATCAGCCAATCTCTAACCGGGAGGAACTTGTGAATGATCTCAAGGCAGCTGGGACCACTGTTACCAAAAAAACTATTGGCAATACATTACACCATAATGGATTGAAATCCTGCAGTGCCCTCAAAGTCCCATTGCTCAAGAAGGCACATGTGCAGGCTCATCTGACGTTTACCAATGAAAACTTGATGATTCTGAGACTCATTGGGAGAAGGTGCTGTAGTCAGTTGAGACAAAAATTTAGCTCTTTGGCGTTAACTCACCGTGTTTGGAGGAAGAGAAATGCTGCCTATGAAACAAAGAACACCGTCCCCACTGTCAAGGATCACATTGAAAACATTGTTTTGTGGGTGTTTCTCTGATAAGGTCACAGGACTACTTCACAGCATCAAAGGGACAAAGGATGGAGCCATGTACCATGAAGTCCTGAGTGATAACCTCCTTCCCTCTGCCAGGACATTAAAAGTATGTCATGGCTGGGTCTCCAGCACAAAAATGACCCAAAATATACAGCCGAGGCAACAAAGGAGTGACTTAAAAAGAAGCACATTAAGGTCATGGAGTGGTCTAGCCAGTCTCCGGACCTTAATCCTATAGAACATTTATGGAGGGAGCTGGAGGTCCGAGTTGACAAGCAACAGCCTCAAAATCTTAATAATTTAGAGATGATCTGCAAAGAGTGGTGGACCAAAATTCCTCTTGACAAGTGTGCAAACCTCATCTTCAACTACCAAAAATGTTTGACTGCTGTGCTTACTAACAAGGGATTTGTCACCAAGTATTAAGTCTTGTTTGCCGGAGGGATCGAATACTTATTTCTCTCTTCAAAATGAAAATACATTTTTAGACAATGGGATTTTCTGGATTTTATTTTTGATACTTTATCTCTCCTGTTAGAATTAATCTTAACCTTAAAATTATAGACTGTTCATGTATTTTTCAGTGGGCAAACTTATAAAATCAGCAAGGAATCAAATAATTATTTCCTTCACTATATTAGATTGAGTTATGACTGTGCCTGAGTACCCCAAAGCTTGATCGAGTACCAGTGGTGAGCAAACACATTAATCACTACAATGTACCTGACAGCATGTTACATGCCTGTGACATGAGGGACGCCAGCATGACTACACAAACTGTATTTCAGAGCCTGGCACTTGTTATTGTTATTAGTCCTATTGTTTTGTGTCTCATGGGATTTTTAAGTGAGCTTCATTTGTAGGCCAGCCTTTCTGTGACAAGGGTCTAGCCATCATTTACTACTGCAAAGTAATGAATGTAAACAGGTTAGCAAGGAATATACGGTAATTAATATGATTAAGGACGCTGTGAGCATCAGAAACGCATCAGAGAGACTGCCTGAAGATTTGTGATGAGCGAATTTGACACCTCAAATTTGAACGTTTTGCTTAAAAGTCGGTAAATTCAGTGAATGTTCGGTAATGCTTCAGATGAAGGATTCTGTTCTACATTTTCAGAGTGTCAGTGTCTAACATAGTGGTCAGGAGGGGAGGGGGGAGAGGTGCCTGGGTCTCATGTCAAATAACTTACCAAAGATAATCGCAGGTCTCCACTTTTTTCCCCCGCAATTACTGTGGGTGGTCTGGCACCTAATCAGCACCTTTAAAGCAAATAGCACCTTTTTCACATGAGGGCTTGTGTCATATAGTCACTGAGTTACTGGGTATAGTCACTCAGAGTATCTGGGCACACCGATTCTAAATAAATTGTAACCACTAGATTGCAGGTGAAAAAAACATGTCCTCTTTTATTGCCACACAGTATTAGTACACTTGTCCAACGTTTCGGCCGGCCTTGGCCTTTCACAAGGTTCTATTTACAAACGTTATCAAACATATGACACAAATATTAATAGTTTTTCAAGCAAAAATATGGTTGTTTTGAGTGTCCGCGTTTTTTTTCGCGGCCGCACCTGCCGCAAGTGCAAAACCGCACTTGCCGCACCTGCTGCAAGTCCCCCTATACTTACTATGGCGATTACCGCAACCGCGCCGCAAGTGCAGCGGTTATGCGGCGGCTATGCGGCAATCACGGCAGATGCGGTTTTTTCACCGCATCTGCCGCGATTTCAAATTACCGCTGATGTGAAAGTGCCCTTAGCCAGTTGAGAAAATGTTGTTTGCTCTCAGTAGGCGAAACAAGATAACAATCTTGTAGTTGTGATACCTTTTAATGGCTAACTAAAATAAAATAAGTGATGTTACAAGGTGAGCTTTCGAGACATCCTAGGTCCCTTCATCAGGCATGGTATGACAAAATATTGAAAGAAACTCAAAATATATACATGAACAACTGGAATAGTAGGTTTGGTAACTCTCCTAAAACAGCCCTTTTTAGGGCTTAGTACCAGTGTTTTTGGCAAGCCACCTGTGGTACAGTGGTCTGAGTCTGGTCATCTGCATAGTATGAGTAAAGGAAATATTTCAGCTCACCCCTGAGATGTAATCCTGGTCTGGAATGGAGCACGATATCCTCGTTGCTGCCCAGCCTCCGAATCAATGGAGGAATATGGTTGGATCCAGATCGACACTCCAGACTGATTTAAAGTTCAACAATCTTCATTGGCAAATCCTTCTTAAAAACTCATGACAAGAACAAAAACACTTAAAAAATGTGTTCAAAGTGCTGCCCATTGGGTTGGATTGTACATGCAACCCTTTTCTCCCACTCTTGACACACTGATAGCAACACCGCAGAAGATATGCTAGCACAGGCATCCAGTATCCATTGTTTCAGATGCTGCACATCTCGTATCTTCACAGCATAGACAATTGCCTTCAGATGAGTGATGAGGGAAACTTTTTGTGAATTGCTAAGTTAATAAACAAAACCCCCACTATTGGTCTAACACTAATTCACAGTGGATAGATCCCTCCAAGACTGTTGGAACACAAAATTTGATGCAATTATTATTATTTATTTATACAGCACCATTAATTCCATAGTGCTGTACATGAGAAGGGGTACATACAAAATTATAGTTCTGGTTTACAGTAAACAAGTTAACAATGACAGACTGATACAGAGGGGAGAGGACCCTGCCCTTGCGGGCTTACTTTCTATGGGGCAATGGGGAAGAAGCAGTAGGTCCGGATTGCAGCAGATCCGGAGGTGGACAGGTGGTAGCTCCGGTGGCGGTGGGGCAGCAGCTCCGGAGGTGGCGGGGCGGCGGGCTCGGTCATTGCAGGCTGTAAGCTTTCCTGAAGAGATAGGTTTTTAAGTTCCGTCTGAAGTATCCGAGTGTGGTGGATAATCTGACGTGTTGGGGCGCAGAATTCCAGAGGAGGGGGATATTCGGGAGAAATCTTGGAGACGGTTGTGTGAGGAACAGATAAGTGTGGAGGAAAGGAGGAGCTCTTGAGAGGATGGAAGGTTACGTGAGGAAGATAGTGTGAGATTAGTTCAGAGATATAGGGAGGAGACAGTTTGTGAATGGCTTTGTAGGTCAGTGTTAGTAGCTTGAACTGAATTTCTTGGGGAATTGGGAGCCAGTGGAGGGATTTGCAGAGGGGAGAAACAGGGGAATAGCGAGGAGAGATGTGGATTAGTCAGGCAGCAGAGTTGAGGACAGACTGTAGAGGTGCAAGAGTGTTAGCAGGGAGGACACAGAGGAGAATGTTGCAGTAGTCAAGGCGGGAGATGATGAGGGCATGTACAAGAATTTTAGTAAATTGAAGGCTGAGGAAAGGACATGTTCTGGAAATATTCTTGAGCTGGAGGCGACAGGAGGTGGTGAGAATATCGATGTGTGGTTTGAACGATAGGGCAGAGTAAAGAGTTACTCCAAGGCAGCGAATTTGAGAGGTGGGAGAGAGCATTATGCCATTTACCATAATAGATAGATCAGGTGGTGAAGATGAATGATGGGATGGAGGAAAGATGATGAGTTCGGTTTTGTCTACGTTGAGTTTTAGGTAGCGAGAGAAGAAGGAGGATATGGCTGAGAGACACTCTGGGATTCTGGACAGCAGAGAGTTGACATCTGGGCCAGAGAGGTAGATTTGAGTGTCGTCAGCGTACAGGTGGAAGCCATGGGACTGTATGAGTTGTCCTAGGCCAAGGGTATAGATGGAGAAAAGTAGAGGCCCCAGGACAGAGCCTTGTGGGACTCCAACAGAGAGAGGGTGGGATAAGGAGGAAATGTGGGAGTGGGAAACGCAAAATGTACGGTTGGCAAGGTATGAGGCAACCCAGGACAGGGCAAGGTCTTTGATGCCAAGGGAAGAAAGAATCTGAAGTAGGAGGGAGTGGTCGACTGTGTCAAAGGCAGAGGACAGGTCGAGAAGGAGGAGGATGGAGAATTGTCTGTTAGCTTTGGCTGTGAGTACGTCATTGGTAATTTTGGTTAGGGCAGTTTCGGTGGAGTGGTGGGGCCGGAAACCAGATTGCAGATTGTCAAGGAGAGAGTTAGATGAGAGGTGGGAGGAAAGTTGAACATGGACCTGTTGCTCAAGGAGTTTGGAAGCAAACGGGAGCAGCAATATGGGGCGGTAGCTCGTCTTAGCAGTCGGGTCTAGGTGTGGCTTTTTGAGGATGGGCATGATGGTGGCATGTTTGTAAGCCGAGGGGAAGGTCCCAGAAGATAGTGATATATTGAAGAGGTGGGTTAGGGCTGGGATGAGCATGTTGGTGAGGTTGGGGAGGAGGTGGGAAGGGATCGGGTCAAGTTCACAGGTGGTGAGATGTGATTTGGATAGGAGACGAGTAAGTTCTCCTTCAGTGATGTTGGAGTGGGAGGTTATGAGGGAAGGGCAGAGGTATGGTATATGGAGTGGTTGGGGTGGTGGAATGCCTTGTTTGGTCAATCTTATTTTTGAAGTATGTAGCGAAGTCTTCAGCAGAGATGAGGGAGGTCGGAGGGGAAAGTGGTGGGCGGAGGAGAGAGTTAAAAGTGCTGAACACTTGTTTGGGGTTGTAGGATAAGGAAGACATAAGGTTTGTGAAGTAGGTCTGTTTAGCAGAGGTGAGGGCTGATTTGAAGGCAAATGTAGCTTGTTTGAAAGTTGTGAAGTCGTCTGGCAGGCATGTTTTCTTCCAACGCTGCTCCGCAGCCCTGGACACTTGTCGGAGTTTTTTGGTGAGATTGTTGTGCCAGGGTTGCCTATTGATTCGTCGCCTCTTGCGATGAACGAGAGGGACGACTGAGTCTATGCCTGATATGAGGGTAGCATTGTAGAAAGCAGTGGCACTGTCTGTGTCATGGAGTGAAGATATAGAGGACAGGGGGAGAAGAGAGTCGGAGAGTCTATGAATGTCTTGGTGTGCGAGATTTCTGCGAGGATGAGCTAGTGGCTGAATATGGGGGACTGGTGAGAAGGACAATGATGAGAAGGTGAGTAGATGGTGGTCAGATAGAAGGGAGGGGGAGGTTGTGAGATTAGATAGGGAACAGAGGCAGGTGAAGATGAGGCCTAGTGTATGTCCGTCTGTGTGCATGGCTGTGGAGGACCACTAAGTCCAAAGGATGAGGTAAGAGAAAGGAGTTTGGAGGCCGCTGGCTGGCGGGTGTTAGTACCGATATGAAAGTCACCCATGGTATGGTATGCTATATGGGGTACAAAGATAGTGGACCCATTCTTCATCAATGGGAACCTCAATGCCACTGCATATCTGAATAATGTAGCAATTTCAGATATCCAATAGCATTGAGGTTTCATCACTCATCTAAAGGCAATTGTCTATGCTGTGACGATATGAGATGTGCAGCATCTGAAACAATGGATACTGGAAGCCTGTCCTAACAATTCTTCTGCGGTGTCACTATCAGTGTTTCAAGAGTGGGAGAGGAGGGTTGCATTTACAATACAACACAATTGGCAGCACTTTGAACACATTTTATAAGTGGTTATAAACTTGTAAATAACTCATGAAAGAATAAAGTTACGTTAAAATCAAGTACACCATTGTTTTTCTTATGAAATTCTTCAATGAGTTTGATGTGTCACATGAACCTCTTCCCATTGAAAAAAATAAAGTTGGGTCCAAAATGGCCGCCATGGTCACCATCCATCTGGAAAAGTTTTCCCCCTCCCATGTACTAATGTGCTACAAACAGGAAGTTGATATAACCAACCACTTCTATTTTGTTTAGGTTTATCCATATAAACGGCCCACCCTGTATTGTAAAGCTCAACATGTGTTTTTAAATTAATTTTTTAACATACTGTGATGTATTAGTGTATGGTTTCCATACACTAATGTGCATGGCAAACAAGCACAATCACTGTCCAGATTGTGGAAATGCAGTCTGATTGCAAAAGCTAATCCCAGAGGCTCTTACAGAGTGTGAGCGTCTGCAATTGGCTGTTTGCCGGTCAGTGCAGTGAATAAACATGAAGCTTAATGGGTGGCCAAGGAAGCAGCAGTGGGAGACTGTTAAACCTGATCTAGCTATTCTACCCTCTATCTCTCTATCATCTTCACTAGGTCCCATAACTCAGAGCTGTATGGCAGAACAGCATGCAGATATAGTCTACATTATGTCTGCATACTGTTCCCATGCAATTTGAGCATGTTATCTCTGTCTTTTCACAGCCCTCCCAGAACTCTTTGTCAGGTCCAGCAGAATATTACTTGTGTTTCCCATGGTGCTTACATGGTACTCGCTATTATGAACGAATATGCCAGTATTACAAAGTACTCATTACGAATGTAACAATTACAAATATTTCACAACGTGCTCATCCCTAATGATAACCTTTGTCAGCAGATTACAAGGTGAAATGCTAAGAAGTGCAAGAGTGGATCATCTCGGCAACACTTGTTGTCTGAGCTGGAAGACAGGACCTGTTAATTGGTTGCTTTCAGGGGAGGAAAGGCTTTGTTTTGCTTTTGTTATGACTATATTTGAATAAATTATTATTTTTTGTTCAAGAATTATGTAGATTGTTGTTAAGAAAAAAAGAAATTCCCTGAAATAAGCCCTAACACATCTTTTGGAGCCCTTTCACATCAGCGTTTTTGAAATTCGCGGCAGATGCGGTGAAAAATCCGCATCTGCCGCGATTACCGCATACCGGCTGCACTTGCGGCGCGGTTCCGGTAAACGCCATGCAAAGTATAGGCGTACTTGCGGCAGGTGCGGCAAGTGCGGCGGCGCGAAAAAAAACGCAGTCAGCCGGTTTTTTTTCGCGGCCGCGCCTGCCGCAAGTGCAAAACCACACTTGCTGCACCTGCTGCAAGTACGCCTATACTTTGCATGGCGTTTACCGCAACCGCGCCGCAAGTGCAGCCGGTATGCGGTAATCGCGGCAGATGCGGATTTTTCACCGCATCTGCCGCGAATTTCAAAAAACGCTGATGTGAAAGGGCCCGTAGACCCGGTAGATCTACAAACCTGATACTATACAGAATAACAGTATTATATGGCAAGTTTATAGTTTTTCCAGAATGAAAAGAAATATCTTTTTATGTATTCATGTATGACATTTCTTCCCATTTACATGCTTTTCTAACAATTAATTCCCAAGATAGCCAATCAAATACTTGGTCTAAAACATAATCAAAAGGATTTGAAATATACAAATTCTTTATTAATAAATCGGAAAAGGACGTCTCCTTTCTCCTTAATTATGCATGCCAGGCCAATCTTATGAATGAAAGAAGCCTTCTTAGATTATTTGAATTGTCTCTACATCATTTAATATCTCCTCACAGATTGGCACATACCTTATTAACCTACACCATCATGAAAAAAAATATAACACATTAAAAAAGTCTCAAAGTGTTCCCAATTAAGCAACTTTGCTGCCTGAAGTGCTTTTAACAAACTCATATTATAGTTTAGGTGTCTGAGGAACATTTAGAAATGTATAATGCAAAGCCAGCAGCACACACTGTCCTCACTATTTCAATACATAATATATAACAGATTTGCAAATTTTAACATACACCAAAAATTGGCTTAGCATATAAAAATGGCTGACATGAGAAATCTTGTTTTCCCAGTTCTCAGTAACACAATAGTCCAAGAGGTTCATAATAAAGATGGTTTACATTCATTTAGAATATTTAACTAGGGTTTTGTTTACATTAATATTCAAAATATAGTTTTAAATTTGAATGGTTTCATAAATTTTTCCTATCGATATATTGGAAAAATGGGAAAGAAAATTTGAAGTGCAGTTTTATTGAAAAAAAAATGCAAATCTGAAATAGTTCTTTGACTTTTGTTTTTAATGCACACAATATTTTGGATTATAAGGGTATGTGCACATCTGACGTTTCTGCGTCATTGCAGACCGTCAGAAAACCGGTGGAGAATTGTATAAAATGAGTTTTCTGACCTCAGCAGTGTCCATCGTTTTTTGAGCGGTTTTTGAGTGGTTTTATAGCGTTTATACAGTGTTTTGTCGGCGGTTTTCTGGCGGTTTTTCTTAGCGTTTTCCAGACTGGTTTTTGGTGCACTTGTAAGCTAGAACCGCTGGAAAAACGCTCAAAAGAAGTCACTTGCTCTATCTTTGAAAACCGGTGGAAAACCGGTGAAGAAAGTGGAAAGGAGACAAAAAAAAACGTTCTAATGTACACAGAGTTTTCTAAAATCCATTGACTAGCATGTTAATCCAACCGGTGGTTAGGATTAACATAAATTAACATAAAACTCAGCGGAAAACGCGACGGAAAACGCTCAAAAACAGCCCACAAAACGTCCAATGGGCACATAGCCTTAGACACACTTTTTTCCCTCCAATTGGGGGAAAAACAGGGGTGCATCTTAAAATGAGAATACTTAAGAAAACTCACTAAGGGGGTTATGGGGGTCAGGCGGGAGTACAAAAGGCAGGTTTCATGGGTCCATGGAGTGTGGGGGCAAACCCTGGAGCTGCAAGGGGATCACGGCAGCATCTGGAGGGCCCCAACATTATCCATGTCCCAGTATTCTTTGCCGATCTGCAATTTTTGGCTTAGTGTCCAGATTTCTTGAAAATGGACGCAGAGGCAGCGCATGTGAAGCTTGAGATCCGCAGCCATTTTCTGGAAGTCTGGACAATAGATCATGAATTGCAGCTTGGCAATGGATGCTGGGACATAGATGATGGCAGCACCCACTGGAAACTGCCGCGACCCCCCCTACAGGTCTGGGCTGTGACCCCATCCTCTATGGACCTGTGAAGTCTGCCTCCTGCATGCTGCTCCACCCCCACAACCCACCCTCTGTAAGCCATGCTGGGTCCTGTATGGGGGTTATGTTCCACCAGGAAGGGAGGCAGCTATGTAGAACTAGGAAGGGGGACTATGTACCACCAGGTTGGGGGGCTGCTATGTACCACTAGGATGGGGGTCGGCTATGTACAACCAGGATGGAGGGCTGCTATATACAACCAGGATGGAGGGCTGCTATATACAACCAGGATGGAGGGCTGCTATATACAACCAGGATGGAGGGCTACTATATACCACCAGGATGGGGGGCTGCTAAAATACATATATATAAGGCGGACTCTGGGAATAAAAGACAGACCCCATTTAACATTAAAAAAAAAAATATTTTCCTTCACCAAATTTGGAGGTGCATCTTATATAGTGCATCTTATAAAGCAAAAAATACAGTATTCATTGTTTCATTGATTTGACTTTTGAGCCGTATTCGCCAGGTTAGTATGATTACGTTAGCAAACCTTTTTATTTTTCATTTTAAGTGGTAAAAGTAAAAATGGAAATTATAAAAACAATGTCTCTCTATTTTCTGAGACTTATAACATTTCTATTTTTCAGTTGCATGAGCTATGTAAGAGCTTGTTTTGTTGTTGGGCTATATGAATTTTTTTTTTATACCATTTTGGCACAGGTACGATATTTTGATCGCTATTTAGGACATATTTGCAAGAAGTTGTAAAACACAATGCTAGTTGTTTCTCCTTACATTAAAAATGTATGTAACTTATCTACCATTTCCTAAGCATTGTTTTAATTACAAAATAATGCTAATTTTATGGAGAGATGAGACATTAGTGATGGGTCCCATTAATATTACAGGTAAACCTTGACATGGTTGGATGGTTTTTGTACTTTTTGGCCAAAAAATTTAAATACGTATCTTACAGTTTTTATATGCATATCTATATTAGGGCCCTTTCACATCAGCGTTTTTCGTAATTCGCGGCAGATGCGGTGAAAAAACCGCATCTGCCGCGTTTGCCGCATAACCGTTCCACTTGCGGCACGGTTGCGGTTTTTCCCATAGGAAGTATAGGGGGACTTGCGGCAGATGCGGCAAGTGCGGTTTTGCACTTGCGGCAGGTGCGGCAGCGAAAAAAACCGCGGCTGACCGCGGTTTTTTTCGCTGCCGCACCTGCCGCAAGTGCAAAACCGCACTTGCCGCATCTGCCGCAAGTCCCCCTATACTTCCTATGGGAAAAACCGCAACCGTGCCGCAAGTGGAACGGTTATGCGGCAAATGCGGCAGATGCGGTTTTTTCACCGCATCTGCCGCGAATTACGAAAAACGCTGATGTGAAAGCACCCTTAGATTCCATGTATTCCTTAGACAGTGTGCTGATGCATAGTGTGTATTTCTTTATATATGCATCACAAAGCATATTTGTGAGAACATATATTGCTTTATTACTAAAATTATATTGGAGACATGTCATGAGACTCATGGTAATGCTCCCCTTTAATTGATCAAAAAGTGAATATTTGGATATCCTAAACAATATGAAGGTGTCTTCCTAAAAAAATGGCCAAGTCCTTTGCAATTGAATTCCTGTTCTTCATGCAGCTTGTCATTCTTTTTTGTTTTTCTTGGAGACATATGGATCCCATGCTGTCATTCTACACACCAGGCCAGGCTCCAAATTACTGTGTATGCAAATGCTCTGGCATGTGCCTGCTGCCATTCCTAAGCAAGCTCTGCACTGGTGATTCAATCAAGTAGGTAAATTCTATGGATTAAATGGCCCTCCCACTTGCTGGATTTTCCTGGGTACTTTGAATTCTTCTTCATAGCAAATTAACTTCTTTTTAAAGTTCTTGAAGATCCAATTATTGGTTGTATTAGGGGCAATCTTACAAGCAGCAATGTCCTTACCTGTAAAGCATGGATGACTGCAGGTGTTTCTTTGATGTATAATGGTTAACAAAAGAACACAATTACCGTATATACTCGTGTATAAGCCGACCTGTGTATAAGCCGACCCCCCTACTTTTGCCCCCAAAACCTGGGAAAACCTATTGACTCGTGTATAAGCCGAGGGTGGACCCCAGCACAGGTATACAGCCCCCAGCAGTGTGGTATACAGCAGCCTCCCCAGTGGTATATACAGACCCAAGTGGTAATACAGCAGCCCCAGTGGTAATACAGCAGCCCAGTGGTAGTATACAGCAGCCCCAGAGGTATATACAGCAGCCCCAGGGGTAATACAGCAGCCCCAGGGGTTATACAGCAGCCCCAGGGGTTATACAGCAGCCCCAGGGGTATACAGCAGCCCCAGGGGTTATACAGCAGCCCCAGGGGTTATACAGCAGCCCCAGGGATATACAGCAGCCCCAGGGGTAATACAGCAGCCCCAGGGGTAATACAGCAGCCCCAGGGGTTATACAGCAGCCCCAGGGGGTATACAGCAGCCCCAGGGGTATACAGCAGCCCCAGGGGTTATACAGCAGCCCCAGGGGTATACAGAAGCCCCAGGGGGTAAACAGCAGCCCCAGGGGTTATACAGCAGCCCCAGGGGTATACAGAAGCCCCAGGGGGTAAACAGCAGCCCCAGGGGTTATACAGCAGCCCCAGGGGTTATACAGCAGCCCCAGGGGTTATACAGCAGCCCCAGGGGTTATACAGCAGCCCCAGGGGGTATACAGAAGCCCCAGGAGTATACAGGCTCCCAAATGCTGGCACTCGCCCCCCTGTGTGGTAAGGGCCCCCCTGCTGCTTAACTTACTATCCCTGGTCTTCTGCACTGCACCGCGCCGGTCTTCTGAGCTCCGTCCTCCATGCTCCTGTCCTCGCTGCATCCGTGATCCCCGGCCGTCGCAGTTACGATGACGTCATCGTGCGACGGCCGGGGATCCCGGATGCAGCCGGACGGGACTCGGAGCATGGAGGACGGAGCTCAGAAGACCGGCGTTGCAGAAGACCGGGGATGGTAAGTAAAGCAGCGGGAGGGCCCTTACCACACAGGGGGGGCGAGTGCCAGCATTTGGGGACCGTATTGACTCGTGTATA
>JARQOC010000003.1:664015184-664060480 GCA_033576535.1 Allobates femoralis | reverse complement strand
TGCCTTCTACCTTCACTGTTGGGTCCCTCACACTGGTCAGTATCTCTCATTGGCATGGGCCTAGCGTGGCTCCGTTAACCAGGTTGTCTTCCTTAGTACTGCTCTGTACTGAACTGCCTAACTCCTCCCCCAGGCCTGTATTTATAGTGAACCTTGCCTGAACTCAGCAAGTAGAGCTCCCCCTTCAGGTCTGGAGTAGAAGATGTTGTGCATGAGCTTACCTGATGTGGAAATCTCTTCCTGCTCCAAGTGTTTTTGTGGCAACCGAACCATGGGGTGCCATATTACCCCCTAGTTAAATTCAGTACTCCTGGACAGAGAAACACAATTTTCAAACATTAATAACAATAAAATTGTACAAAGTCTCAAAACGAAAAATTACAAGAAACAATAAAACTGAAAAACCAACAGGAAAGGTGCAGTCCATATGGTGCTAGTCCATCCGCCGCAGGCTGATAAGATGTTTTTGCCACAACCAGTCTCGTGGCTAATGGTCCATGTTTAAATAAGAGTTCAAAAGAAGTGCCAAAGTTCATGCAATAAGTCCTGCAGGCACAATACACTTGACGGTTACGGGTTCCTTAGTTGCAATAAATACACACAAAACATATTCACATTTTACTATGGGCATCTCGACTTTGGAATCCTGGTTTCAACCTCCCCCTCCAGGAACTTGCTTTTAATAACTTAATGTTCCTGGGGTAGATTCCAGTTCCTCCACCCTTCTGTACACTATTCTCACTGCTTACATTTTACACTTTTTCTATGTTACACCTTATTTTCTGTACCTGAGTGGTGGCTGACCAAAGTTACTACGTCTAGATCTGTGCAACACTGGTGTCTCAACTGTTTGGTTCTGTGTACTAGTGTCTACATCTGGTGCAGTGTGTCCAGTATCCACTAGCACTAGTCTACTTGTAGTCCTACGTGACTCTGGTAGTGCTTTCTTAGTCTTACTATAGGACTGGTAGGTTCACCGATTGTAGGATCCTCCGGTTCTGCTGCTACAGGTGGTCCTTCTGGAATTTGGACAGGTTCTTGCAGTCTCTCTGGGACTTCTACTGATTGAGGGAAAGTTATTAGTGGTACTATGATGGCTCCATTGTACTGAGGTCAACTTTCAGGAAAATCTCCAAGTACAGTGTGTATCACCTTCTCTTTCCTTTCCTCTGTTGGTTGAGGTGTACATGGGATTACTTCTTTTGGCTTCAATTGTTCAGGACATCTCAAGATGGTTTCTAGAAACTGTTGCTGAGGTTTTTCCATCATCTTTGCTAATCAAGCAAGTCTTCCTATTATCACAATTAGAGGACAATATAAGGTTTCGCTTCCCACTGGTCATCAAGTTTATTTGTTCTTTTTCTCTTTAGAACAATTTCTCAAGGTATTAAGGGAACAGCTTGTGCATTTTTGTTGTAGTTCTTCTCTTGTTTTTCTCTAATTTGATTTAAGCTTCTCTCTACGCACTCTTATACTTTCTTGTACTGTTCTTGGCGCTTGGTATCCCAATTAGAATTTGGTGAGCTGGTTTCAGGAATGACAATTCCCATCTCTAAGTCAACTGGTAATTTCCCAGGTCTTGCTCTCATCAAGAACGCTGGCGTGCAATTGGTGGAACTTACAGCTATGTTGTTGTACATGTCCACTAAGTCAGGCAACGTTTCCTGCCACATATTTCTTTCTTCCAAAGGCCTATGACCACCTCGTTCATTTTCTCACACATGCCGTTGGTCTGTGGACGATATCAGGTGGTTCAGATTTTCTTGCATCCATACAAGTTGCAAAATTCCTGGAACACTTCAGCTTCAAACGCAGGACTTTGATCTGTCAACACCTGCTCTGGATACCCGTGTGGTCTACAGAAATAGGCTTGAAAGATTCTCGCTGCAGTTCTTGCTGTCAAGTCCTTTACAGGTATTACCGATAGGAATTGGGAATAGTGGTCCACCATTGTTAGGGCATACGTATAACATGAGCTGCTTGGTGTCAGCTTCACATGATCTAAAGCTACGAGTTCCAGTGGCTGTTTAGTGACAATTGGCTGTAGTGGAACTCTTTGACTGTCACAATCCTTTCTCCTTAAGTTGCACGGGCCACAGTTTCTACACCAGTTCTCAATGGTGGTCCTCATGCCAACCCAATAGAATCTCTTGCATAACAGTACCTCTAGCATCTTTCACCCAAAGTGTCCTGCTCTGTTGTGGTACGCTTCTTGCCCCATCTGGACATCTTTCTTCACTACCACTATCTGCCACACCATCTTGTGGGTTCTGGGATTGATGAAACGTCTGCACAGCTTACCCTGATAGATGAAAAACTTGCTTCTTTCTTTCCACAGGTGTTGACCCTATGATGGAGCATCTAAGCTAAGGCGAGAACCTGGTTAAATTATCAAATCTTTGACTAGGCTAACAGCCAGATCAATGTCTTGCATCTCCTTCCACCCATGGTGAGGTAACAGGTTCAGCGTGGCTTCTGACATTTGTCCTTACAACTTTGGTGACACTGTGATGCACTGCGGTGGTGAAAGACTGGCAGCTCTATCTCTTCTAGCTCATCCAAGTTCCAAGTCTTCTCTAGCATCTGGTCGGTGAGGCATTCTTGACAGTGCATCTGCATTGACGTTCTTGTGACCTGCCTGGTATTTGATGGTGAAGTCATAGTTTGACAACCAAGCCATCCAGCGCTGCTCTAGTACACCCAGCTTCGCGGGAGTCTAAGTGAGTAAGAGGATTGTTATCCGTGAAGACTGTGAACTTTGCAGCCGCGAGGTAGTGCTTGAACCGTTTGGTGACTGCCCAGACCAAGGCTGGGAACTCTAGCTTGAACGAGGTGTAGTTCTCTGGGTTCCTCTCTGTAGGACAAAGCTTCCTGCTTGCATAGGCAATCACATGTTCTTTGCCCTTCTGCACCTGTGACAATACAGCTCGCAATCCCATGTTGCTGGCATCTGTGTATAGCATAAACGGTAGATTATAGTCAGGGTAGGCCAGAATTTCTTCATCAGTCACGGCCCACTTCATCTGCTTGAGTCTTCTTCTTTCTCTCCCCATTCAAACAGAGGACCTGAGGTCTTGCTCTTCTTTGTCTGGCCTACCAGGAGATCTTGCAAAGGCGTTGCCATCTTTGTATAGCCCTTCATGAACCTCCTGTAGTATCCTACCAGCCCCAAGAACTGACGTACCTCTATGACGGTTGTTGGTCTTAGCCAGTCCTTAATGATGGTGATCTTTTCAGGGTCTAGTGCCACACCTTCTGTGCTGACCACATGTCAAAGATGCTGAACCTTCGGCTTCAGCAAGTGGCACTTTGTTGGCTTCAGTTTCATACAAAACTTTGACAATGCTTCAAATACCTCACCCAGGTGCTCCAGATGTTCTTCATACGCATTGGAATACACAATGACATCATCCAGGTATAGCAGCATGGTCTAAAAGTTTTGGTGCCTCAGGCAACACTCCATCAGCCTTTGGAGCGTTAATGGTGCACTGTAGAGTCCAAATGGAATGCTATTGAACTTTCACAGACCCATTGGCATCATGAACGAGGTCTTCTCCTGATTTTTTTCTGCTTTGGAGACCTGTCAATGCCCACTAGTAAGATCTAAGGTGGAAAAGTAATTAGCCGTTTTCAGTGCAGCAAATGATTCCTCAATACTAGGTAACAGGTAAGCATCCTTGTGTGTTATGCGGTTTATCTGCCTATAATCAACACACATCCTCATTGTGCCATCTTTCTTTCTGACTAGGACAAGTGGAGCTGCCCAGGGGCTACAATACTGTCTCTAATAACCCCAGTATTCTTCATTTCCTGTAAAATAGCTTTGGCACGCTGATAGTGAACTGGTGGTACAGGCCTGTATCTCTCTTTTAAGGGTGGATGGTCTCCTGTGGGTATATGATGGTTTACCCATTTTATCCGCCCAAAATCTAATGGATGCTTACTAAAGACCCGTTCATATTCCTGTACTACCCAATAAACTCTGTGCTTTTGGTGAGAAGGGGTGGAATCAGTGCCTACATGCATCTTCTGACACCAGTCCTCCAGCTGTCCCTTGAAGCTGTTGTCCTTCAACTGGTTAGACGGGGTCAAGAGTTCCACTGCCTGGATTGAGTTGTTGTTGACAGTGAACAGCTTGGCAATAGTAGCATATCTGGAAAGTTTGACCTCCTCCTCTCCACAGTTTAATACTTATATAGGTACCCTACCCTTGCGTACATCAACTATCCCCTTGGCTGTCAGGATTGTAGGCCTTCTCTCTGAGTACATGGGCTCGACCATTGCCTGGTAATCCTGCCCTCTGAGGCCCATTGCTGCTCGACACCATATCATCATTTCACTTCTTGGGGGTAATACAATGGGGATCGGGTCACTCACTTGTACACTACCAATTTCCCCACTGGACAATTTTACCTGTTGCCTCTGCAGGAGGGCTTTGATCTCCTTCTATATGACCCTCTGATGCCCGCCCGATGCTGGCAGTTTTAGCAATCTGTTGAAGTAGGAAAAGCACTTCACCTGGACAATTTTCAATCACATTAGTGCCTAGTATCATTTGTGGATTTTTCTCACCACAATCAGTTTTAACCACAATAAGTCCTTGACCTTTTAACTCCACCCTCCCCACTTTTATTGTTACTTCCCTGAACCCTACTTGACTTACTGGTAGTCCATTAACAGCATAAATAGTAAGGTCCAGGTCTGGGCGGGTGAGCTCAGAATCGGTCGAAAATCTTTTGTAAAGGATATGTGGGATCGTTGTCCCCTGCGAGCCAGTGTCCAGTAGTGCAGATATGGGAATACTTTCTAGCATGATAGATAGCATTGGCCATCCTCCCACATATCTATCGTGCCAATCAGATGGGCCTGGTCATTTTATTACTGGGGGTTGGCCCCCAGCCCCAGGGGTTGCTGGCTTAAAGTACATGACCTGGCAAGGTGGCCCGCCTCTCTGCAATGGCGGCAGATGGGTTGCCTGATGAGTCGTAGCGGTCATTGGTTCTTCCTCTGGATGATGGGGTCCCGCTTTCTCTCATCCACGGGATGTCCTCAGGACTGTCGTCCAGCTAGCTCTTTCCTGATGACTTGGGCTCCAGCTTGAGCTGCATGGCCTTTAAGATCATGGCCACATCCTTGCTTACCTGCTGCACCTGGGAGTGCAAGCTATCAGAAGCACCAGGTGTTACAGTCTGTCCACTAGTCTCTGCTGTGGTTGAGGAAGAGGGCACCACCTCCAGGGTAGAGGTGATTGTTTGCAGCAGCTGAGGTGGGGGGGGTCTGGAGTCACAGTGTTTTGCAGTGCTCTAATGGCCTGGTCCTTCAGGACTACAAAGCCTGCGTCCGGATGTTCTAGAGCCCACAGGCGCAATTGCATACGATCGATTGGTGAATGTAACCCCTGCAGAAACTTTTTTAGTCAGCATTTTATCCTCCTCCCGCAAACTCCCATAGTCTACCTGCTGTAAGGCTCGCAGTGCCTCCTGGAGGTTCCAGATGGGTTCAAGGCGTAGTCCCGTATTCTATCCTGCGGCCTCTGTCTGTCTGCAATGGTAAAACCTAATTCTGAACTCAGCCTCAGTGCGGGTTTCAATGGCAAATTTTTAGGTTAGTAAATATTTGGGTTTCTAACTCTGTATCTGTGTCTGACCAAGACTTGACCTCTATCTCTGCTGCCCCCGTTAACTGTCCAAGTTCAATTAATTATTTAAATATTCAGACTAAAAAAAATGCAGATCATGAATGCCGAATCTGTTGGTTTTCTGAGAATCTACTGCACCAACTGGTAAATTGTTTGACATGTGGTAATATAATTTATACCAAAAAACAGTGAATATTGTTGTAAGTCAAATTATTTTGCTATCATTTTGTGCACTGCTTTAGGTGCTCGTAAGTTACAGTTTGTGTTTCTGGATATACAATTCTGAAATGTATGGTGTATTCCATATGGTAAGTAAACCTGATTTCTGAATAGCAATCATACAGTGTAGTTAGAGGATTTTACTGGAAGTGGTTTTTTATTCCCATGAAGATCCGGCTGAGCAATTACAAGCCTAACGATACTAGAAGGACCATTGATCTCAGCTGCTTGAGTGTATAATATTTGATCAGATTTCTTCTTACCAGTCAATAGACTGGTTGGTTGTATTGTACAATTTCTCAGAAATGAAGTAGTACTCACATCAATATTTTTCTGTGCTCTTTTTTTAAAAGCTTTGGTATCTGCAAAGACATTGTCAATAGCAAAGCACATTTACTTACAATAATTGCCACAGTTAAAGTGGTGGGTTATTAGTAGCCTCACATTCTTATCTTGTTTGGTTTTGTAAAATGTAGAAAACAGAATGTGAAAATTAATTATATGATCTGTTATTGCTTCAGTAACATAATTGGACTTTTCATTGGTATGTGTCTTTCACAATACAGTATGAGGGATGTTAAAGAAAGAAATTCTCTAGTTTATTCTTTGAGGATTTGCTTCTTGAAGCTAGATATAACTATAATTTCATACAGTTTGCCTTTTATGGTGTTCAAAAATTGTTAATGATATGGTATTCAGCTAACATATCCAGTTTGGAAATAGCGACCAAGCTGTGTGAGATGGAAACAGAATTCTCCCCTCTAATAATATCAAGTGCATAAGAGGCACAGAAGCAGTCAAAATTTTTTAGCGAAATTATAATCATATATGGATCTAATGTTGAGATAAAGTGCATGCAACATTCACAGTAATAGTGCCATGAATAACTGCAGGAAAAAAATTAAAGAATAATAAATCATTAATATTTGAACTGAGTAAATTACTGCAGTGTATTACATAAATGAAACCAGTAATGTTCCTTTAGCAATCATTAAACTCCTTCTCTGCTATTCTGCTGCTAATATGTTTTTTTTCAGTAACTACATAGATCCCAACTGTCCTGAATCATGGAAGAATGTCCTGATATAAGGGAGATTTCCTGCTATCCTAACTCTCACTGACTCTGCGTTCTGTCTCCAAAATGTCTCCCGCAGTGTTCATTTCTGTGCCTCCTCCTCCTCCACTGACGCTGGGAGCAGGGCTTGCATCTGTCTGCTCTGCACATAGTTGCATCCATTAAACCCCTTCAATACATTTGATGTAAGTTTATATTATGGTTAGGCCCCTTTCACATCTGCGTTTATGTGTAATTTGCGACAGATTCAGCAGACATTCCCTATGGGGCTTGCAGTCGGGCGAGGCAAGTGTAGTGTCGAATCTGGCACTTGTGGAGTGTGCGGCACTGCAAAAAATCGCTGCTAGCACATGCCGAATCTGGCAATACAGCACTTGCCGCACCCAACAGTCAGCCCCATAGAGAATGAATGGGGTTTGCCGGATTGGTGCCGCAAGTTCGATGTTACGCGGAAGATCCGGCAGATGCAGTGACATCTGGCTGATGTGCCGGGAATTACACTTTACCGCAGATGTGAAAGCACCTTAAGAAAGGCATTTCCACAAAATGACGTAAGCTTATGTCATTGTCACCATTCGGGCACAAAAGCTTTTCCAGCAGGATCGCCACCATGAGCTTGGTGTAAATTATAGCCAAACTCTGGCTCTCATAGTCAGGCACAGTTCCTGCACCACCCCTAGCTGTTTAACCGTCTAAATGCCGTGAACAGTAGTGATGACACCAATTAGGAGGCTAGGAAATGCAGTGCATTCCCTTTTCTTCCTGAGTAGGATCCATTTTCACATTGTTTTAATTCCTATGAAGCACCTAAAGAGTTAAAATGAAATTATTGGTATGATTTTGATCAGCTAACATGTGCAGGTAACAGATGCAACATCCTGACAGCATGTTATTCCCTACTGACATTTTTTGGCCCTGTGATGTAATCAAGGGGCCTCAATGTGTTGCCATGATAGCCATTGGTCCTGTGCGGACCCCGGATGCTGTCATGATTCACTTCCTGCATCCTCAGAAAGTGATCATTTCTGCTGTTCAAAGCCGTGGATGATTATGGCTGCAAACAACAGGAGATATAAGACTATGCAGCATTGAGGCAACCTAAGGGGATAACTAAAATAAAGTAAAATTGAAAAATATGTATAAAAAAAAATGCAAAGAAACTCTTAAGTTCAAATGACCTTCATTTTGCCCTATTGAAAATAGCACATTTAAGAAAATACACATATTTAGCATACACCTGAGTTCAGAGGTGCAATGAAGCTGCAAATAATTTTCTGGAGCTGCTGGTGATACCGGCTCATAGAAATTATTTTGTCATGCCCACAGTGACATGATAACATGGAAAAAGGTCCTGAGTAATCTGGGGAAACTAGGCAAAGCACTAATTAGCATAGGAAAAATGGAGCTTAGAAATGGAGCTTTTTTAACATAGAGTAAAGTGAATAAAATAAATCAGTAGTGTTTAGTCAAGGAACATAGTAATAAAGATTTAAATGGTGCTGGGATGGAGGGCATTGGGGACCTTTCAGGTTCCCTTTAAGAGGCAAACTGCCTGTAATAGGCTGGAAACACACTGTCCGAGCAGAGGTGCATCAAGCCCTCCTGCCGCCTGAGCCTTTAGTGAGGAGCGGGGAGTGGGGGGGGGTGCTGTCAGGTTTCAGCACCGCCACCCTCCAGCAGCCTTCAGTGAGGAGCAGGGGAGGGGCTGTTAGGTGCTTCTTACCCGCTGAAGCTGGCGGCGCCCAACACACAGGAAGCCAGTGTGTGATGCAGGCGCCGCCCCCTTCTACACTGACGCTCCCCGGCCTGACTGTCGCTTGATCCTCAGGGCTCACACTGTCCAATGGACGGTGCGGCCCTGTGTCCGAGTAACATGCGCGTTACTTGCACAAGTCTCGGATCATTCACTCGGGTTGGCCTCCCCCTCTGAATGGAAGCAGTGGAACTACATAGAAAAACATACCACTGACAGTATCCAGTCCAAAGACGCAGGGGTTGTGCCGGGTGAATGATCGGAGACTAGTGCGAGTAACTCTCATGTCACTCGGACAGTGTGTTTCCAGCCATGGGCTGATAATTATTTTCCCAAGAGAGTTCAAGGGTTCCTGACCAGAACTATGTGGTATAACACATTTTGTTTTGAAAAGTGATGGTAAAATCTTTTAATCCAGCACATCACATTTGCATGACATACTACAAATAAATGTTATGCTTGTATGTTTGGTATACTGTGCATGTAATAATGATGTGGTAATGTATGCATGAATGTAAATTTCTAAGTAAAGATTTTCACACTGACAAGATTTATAGTTATATACCTAAAAACAATAGTATGAATCAGATGTGCAACTTCCAATATTTTAATATTTTACAGCAAAAGAAAATGAGCTAACAAACAAATTATTTATACACTTTTCTTAACTGCAAACACAATTCAGGTTTCCCTGTGCGTGCCAACTTGCCTGAGGGCAAACAGCACACATTTAGAAGTATGTGAAAGAATTTGAAATGAAAAGAACTTAGGGATATACCGTACTTGTCAAATATTTTTCTCAACAGTTTACTAGGAAACACATTTATACAGTATAGTAAATCGGAATATGCCACGAGCACAGCCACATACAGTCTTGAGATTTCTCATTAACGACGTAGCCTCTGAAAACAGTGAGGCATCTGCTACTGTATTACTGGCTGTACCAACACCATCTGCTGCACTTACCAAGGCCTCTCTCAACAAAAATTATAGCTAATTTTCAGTCCCTTGATTAATGATTTTGTAAAATGGAATGCAAAAACATTTTGGGTGAAGCTGCTGGAAATCAAAACACACCTGTAAAATGTGAAATGAAAACACCAAGGCCGCTGGAGCCGGGAGAACAGATGTTATCCACTCACATTCACGATAACAATATTTGTGTCAAAATTGCTTCAATGTTCACAATCCATTGAATCGCCTTCTAATTAGGAATTGCTTACTATTTCCATTTCTTTGTGTCCATGAGTCACAACTTGTGTCAGCTACAAAGCCGAAGAAAAGAATTATGAAATTAAGAGCTTATGGAAATTTCTGAAGTAGACAGGTGCTAGAAAAAAGATGAAAAAAATTGAAAAATTAATATAGATGTTACAAAGTAATTTACATAATGTATAAAGGACAACCATGATTTTGCTAAAAATTTATATTTATAGACAAATTTTGTTCCCGTTTAGCAACATTTTATATCATACCGACATGTAATAAAATGCTAACAATAAATAAAAGGATAAATACAAGTGCCAAATACAAAGCAAAAGCACTCCCAACATTACACACAAGAATACATGAATAACACTATTGCTACACATGTAAAGAAAATATTTTTTCATCAAAGTGTATGAGTCTGCCTCCCAGTGATATGGAGACCTTTTTTAGATGGGACCATATACTGAACAGACTCATTCAATTGTGAAAAGAAAAGCAACAAGGTCACAAAGGCGGCAAAGCATAAATAGCCACAGGAAACCAAAATATGCCTCAAAATAGAACTTATAAACCAACAATGAAAAAAAGGCAGGGAAAATATCTCACAAAGAAATCTATATTTTGTAGAAATACTGTATATTAAGTTATATTGAAATACAAAAGTTAGCATAAAGGACAAGGTCTCTCTAAAAAAGAGATGGGGAGAAGGAAACATCAGGGGTAAAAGATCTACCATACAGTAAGACAAATTCAGACAGACTGGTGGCATTATATATATACTAGATGGTGGCCCGATTCTAATGCATCGGATATTCTAGAATATGTATGTTGTTTATTTATGAATATTTAAGAATAATGCAATGAATACATGATATCTATCTATCATCTACCTATGTGTCTATCGTCTATGTATGCTATATTTATTTATCATCTCTCTATGCATGTTTTATCTATCTATCTATCTATCTATCTATCTATCTGTATAGACCACACCTTGAGATGGAGATGTGGCTGCAGCTTTACATGTATCATACAATACTCCGTTAACTGTTTTCAAATAATCATAACTTGTAGCTCCTTTGACATGCAGCAGTAACAGCCGAAGGCAATATCTTTCTTAATCCTTGATACTAACCGTATACATGCGTCCAATTATTTTGCTAACTCCTCGTTGTCTTGGCTTCCAATATTTATTCCAAACATAATACTCTGGAATCTCGCGATACAAATACTGCCTTGGATTGTCATCATGCTGGTTCAGCAAAAACCATTCCATTAATGTTGACGTCGTGCTTAACGTTTTTGAGACATCTTCGACTTGACAATTGTCATAGAAATAAATCTGTTGTTGATTAGGTAAATGGATAGCTAAACGTGTAATGGTATGGGACTGTGAATGCATTGGAAATGCAAATATCCTCAAAGCAGCTTCTGGAGCACTCACATATCTTGAGTCAAGAAAAGTTGATGATTCATTGTGATTGACTGTTGTCTGTTGTATTTCAACATTAGCTTTGTCATGGCCCTTGTAGATGTACTTAAAAAGATATTTGACATTTTTCATTGAAGCGCAGATTTCTACATTGATGTGACAGTTGTAGCGTTTTGATAAGTACGGGTTGTATGGGACTATCCATGAGTTATTTATAATTTTTTTTTGTGAACAATGTTATCAATGTGTGCTCGTCGGTAGGATGGGTAGCCATCCAAGCCTTTAACGGTGTGCTGTTTTAACTCCTTTGGAAAGCCTTTAGTACACTTGCCATTTTCCATGCATGGACTTTTTGGATTTGTTTCACGGCATGGACCATGAACCATATGAGAGATGACAATATCATACAGTTCAGGATATTTTTCTTGGTTAGGAATTTCATCCCACACTATGTTGTCAATTTCTTCCTCTGTGCGAAACTTAGAATCCGCATTTAAGATAATAAGTATATGCGCATGTGGGAGACCTCATTTCTGAAACTCAATGACGTGTAACATTGGTACAACTGTTCCAAAAAGGCCATTTTTGATATCTTTCAAAAGGCTGGTGAGTTTGAGTCGAAATACGTGTGCAACTAAGTCCAGCCTGTGTTCCACTTATTGCCAGGGTTCTAGATTTTCAGTCATTTCTGGCCGTATAGGATTACAGGTCATTGTCACAAAAATGTCAGGTGTTCCATACTTTGTGACTAATTCCATTTCATCTTGATAACGCTGTTGCATGTTGCGGGGGCTACCTTCAAACGACGATGGGAGAATTATTGTTTTTCCAATGGGAATTCCCTTTTGAATTGATTGGTTTTGCAAAAGTTCTTGAAGATTGCAGTAGTCTTCATCTTTAAGTTGTTTTTGGCTCATTCGTATCAAATTTAGGCGATTAGCTTCAATTTTAACATATGCGTCGACTAAGTACTGTTGTGTCAGTTTGCCACCGTTTAAAACAGGAATGAAGTAATTTCGTACAGACAAAAGAAAACTGTAGTACTGCAGTTGTGTAATTCATCTTAAAGTGCCTTGCTGGTGTAGGTTTTCAAAGCACTCTTGATCACCTCTTGGAAAGAATGGCGAATATAAAAAAACATCAAGGTTGCTGTGCAAAATGCTAATTCACTGTGTCTTAGGAAACAAGGGGTTGTTAAGTAGAGATGAGCCACCACCCTGCCGTTCGTGTTTGATTCGATTCGCCGAATCGACGGGGTGTTCGACGAATGTTCGTCGAATGCTCGACGAACACCGTCGAACATCCCGGAACACGAAAAAAACCAGGATTGTGGGGCTGTTTCACTTCCACAATGTATATACATACATTGTGGAAGTGAAATAAAGTCAAATAAAGTGTAAAAAATAAAAAAATAATGTATGCTCACCTGTCCGCGGTCCACCGAAGCCTCTGGTATGGACCTGTGTCTTACAGGACCTGTGGTGACGTCAGTTCTCGTGGGAACTCCGGTCACATGACCGGAGTTCCCGCGAGAACATGACGTCACCACAGGTCCTGGAAGCACAGGACCTTGCCGGAAAGCTTAAAATAGATATTTTTATGTTTCGGACCCTTTCTTTTACTTAAAGAAAGGGTCCGAAACATAAAAATATCTATTTTAAGCTTTCCGGCAAGGTCCTGTGCTTCCTGTCACCACAGATCCTAGAAGCCGCAGGACCTTGCCGGAGGCTTCGGTGGACCGCGGACAGGTGAGCATTGATTATTTTTTTATTTTTAACACTTATTAGATGTTTATTTTGGCTGAAAATGCGGCAGATGCGGTTTTCTGACCGCATCTGCCGCATTTTCGAACCAAAATCGAACATGTTCGAAATTCGCCGAATGTGAACCAAATTGTTCGAATTCGGCGAATGACTCGAATAGCGCCAAAATCAACTCGAATTTGAGATTGGCGAACTATTCGAATCGAACATCGCTCATCTCTATTGTTAAGGTCTGGCTTAAGATGGACTAATATATCCCTTTGAACAGGACGCTCTCCATCATCGTTTTGAAAAACAACTGCAACCTCACTTACACGTGGTTTGTTATAACATCGGGATCTTGTGTATGTTCTTGTTTTATTGCCATGACAATAGAAGTCATTTCAGTCCCATTTTGTATAGCCCTCTGTTGCTCCTCAGCTTCAATGTCTTTTATCATGCGATATACGGCAGCAAATAGGCTGAGTTGTTGTAAATGTACAGCAATGAGATTCATCAGTTCAGCATTATTTTTCGTTTTCTTTCAGAATCATCCTTTGTTCCGTAGCCTCATTTACATCAAGGATGTATAATTGTGCAAATTTTGGTGGTTGTCCTATTTCTGGGTAAAGTGTTCCAGTGTGGTGGTAATCTTAAAACAATGCGGTCCGAATCCAGGGGGCGGTGCAATGTTGGCACCAAATGAAGCAAACACATGAGAACTGTTGATGCTTGTGATATTGTCATAAAATTTCTACTGTGTTGATGCGTTCCTTTCATCAATTGATCAAACAGATCTAGTAGTGAAGCATCGGTAGCATAACTTTCCCTTTTTGGCAGCATTGAGTAAACTTATTGTCAGATGGTTTTTCATCAATAAAATTTAAAGAGTTGCATGTAGAGCAAACAACATTCATATTTCCACTATAGTGTTGAATAATTGTCGTTTCATCATTTATGATGTAACATGCAAATTGTTGAATATTCTTCTGGGCTTGCCTTAGTTGGTAGAGCATTTGTGTTGTATGAATGGCGCGAACATTTTGTTGTCTGTTTTCCCTGTCTTCTGGAGATTCATTCAGCTGACACTGTCTATGAGATTTGGCATCTTGGGCTTGTCTGGCAGCAGTTTGTTGTGGTGCCTCCTGTTGCCAACAACGTCTGTGAGATGCAGCATCCTGGGCTTGTCTCACGGCAGTTTGCTGTGGTATCTCTTTGTGTCGGTGTTGTCGTCACCTTGCTGCTTCTGCAGATTTTCTGTCATCGTCATTGGTGTATTTGCGCTTAAGACCAATTAAACCCATTGAATAAAAGTGACTGAAGTAGTTCACAGCGTGTGAAGTAAATATGACTGAAGAACAACACACTATGTCTGACAGACCTTGTAAACAGGAGTGAAGTGCATCACACTATGACTGACAGCCTTGTAAACAGGATTGAAGTGTGTCACTCTATGACTGACAGCCTTGTAAACATGAGTGGTGTGCGTCACACTATTACTGACAGTCTTGTAAACAGGAGTGAACTGTGTCACACTATGACTGACAGCCTTGTAAACAGGAGGGAAGTGCGTCACACTATATATACACATAATGAGAGTATAACCCTGATATCCCTGGTTCTAGCCCCTATTGTGTCATCCGAGGCTATATGATTTTTATTTTCTTTTTCTTTTTAGAGAATACATTCTACAAGGGGGAGACAGATACAGAGAGGGAAAACAGCACACATGGGGGAGAGACATCATACAGGGGAGAGACTGCACAGAGGGGGAAGACACAGTTCACAGGGGAGACACAGTGCACAGGGGAGACGGGCACAGAGAGAGGAAACACAACGCACAGGTGAGACAGTACACATGGGGGAGAGACATCATACATGGGAGAGACAGAAGCAGGGGAGAGACACATCACACAGGCGGGAGACAGGCACCGGCGGGGAGACACGGCACACAGGGGAAGACAGGCTAAGAGAGGGATTATATGTGTGGGGATCGTATATACATGTACCACGGTTCGCAGTATATATATATATATATTTATATACACATATATATATTATATTATGCAACCAGTATGTGTTAAAGGGGCTCGCTGAGACGCTTTCGCCCGGGGCCCACAGAAACCTGGAGCCAGCCCTGGCTGTGGCGGCGTGGCCAGCGAAGCAGTGGCAGCTGCGCAGCACTGCAGCTTCAAAGCGTCCGAATCCTCACAGTGACTAGTCTGAGACAACTAGCACTGCTGGGAGTTGACGCTGCAGTGTCATTTCCAGGTTCTTCCGTGGAGGCTGGACAAGCTCTCCCTCATCCGGAAGTGACACTGCAGCACTGTGCTACCGGTGGGCTGAGCCATCCATGATCACCCGACCTGACTTGTCCTGAGGTATCCTGATCCTCCTCCTGGCCTGCTGCTCCAGGTAAGAGCCCCAGAGCAGGGCTTTGGAGGGATGATGCACACAAAAACAGTGACCACCAACATGATTTGAGGGGGGGGCTCAGATGGGGAGAAGCTCAGCTGAGTCAGCTACATTAAGGAAGGAGGATCCTAGGGGCTCCCCCTTCCTTGATGCACCTGAGCTTCTCCCCCAGGACCTCCGTTCCGAAGGGGGGGTCCTGGGGGCCCCAGGACCCCCCTTCATTGATGTATCTAAGCTTATCCCCCAAGCTGGGGGAGAAGATAGGCTGCATCAAGGAAGGGGGGATCCTGAGGGAGAAGCTCAGCTGCATTACGTAAGGGGGGCCCTAGGACTCCTAGAGGCCAGCCCCTTCCTTGACGCACCCAAGCTTCTCCCCAAGGACGCCCCCTAGGGGGCCCCCTCTTCCTTGATGCATCCAAGCTTATCCCCAAGCTGGGGGAGAAGATTGGCTGCATCAAGGAAGAGGGGGTCCTGGGGGAAAAGCTCGGCTGCATCAAGGAATGGTGGGGTCCTGGAGCCCCCAAGACCATCCCCCCTTTCTTGATGCAGCCGAGTTTCTCCCCCACTCATATAGGGCAAGAAGCACTATGAAGAAAGTAAGCTGCATATGGGGGAGAGAAGAAAGAAAGGGGGATGGCTAAATATATCACCTTGAGGCTGCCTTGGGCTATATATGTTATACATAGGCTATGCTGGTCTGTATATATTACCTGGAGGCTGTTTTGGGCTGTATAAATTACTTGGAGGCTATGCTGGACTGCATATATTACCTGGAGGCTGTACTGGGCTGTATATATTACCTGCAGGAGGCTGTCTTGGGCTATATATGTTATTTAGAGGCTGTGCTGATCAGTGTATATTACCTGGAGGCTGTGCTGTGCTGTATATATTACCTGGCGGCTGTGCCGGACTGTTTATATTAGCTGGAGGCTGTGGTGGACTGTATATATTACCTAGAGGCTGTAGTGGACTGTATATATTACCTGTAGGCTGGGCTGGACTGTATATATTACCTGGAGGCTGTGGTGGACTGTATATATTACCTGGAGGCTGTGCTGGACTGTATATATTACCTGGAGGCTGTGCTGGACAGTATATATTACTTGCAGGCTGTGCTGCGCTATATATATTACCTGGTGGCTGTGCTGGACTGTATATATTAACTGGAGGCTATGCTGAGTTATGTATCTTATTTGGAATCTGTGCTGGGCTGTATATATTATTTGGAGGCTGCAACTGGCAAATATATACAGCCCAGCAGCAGCCTCCACATATAATATACATCCCTGCATAGCCTCAATCTATTATATAATTGTCTAAGGGTTTTTTGAGTGTGTCTGTCACCGAAATTGCGCGCCACACAGAGGTAGCTCATTGGTTGCCGCCGAAGGCGGCGACCAATGAGCGCAGACTATGCAAATAGGCACGAGAATTCAAAGTTCGAATTTCACGCCTATTTGCAGCCCGGCGCGCCGCTGTCGCCGGGATACACGGTGGCCGCAGCGGTGGCTCTCCTCAAAGCCTCTCCTGCCCCTGCTCCCCGCGGCACCCCTGCTCTTCCTGGCCCCCTCTGCTCCTCCGGCCTATCCTGTCCCCTTCGCTCCTCGCGGCCTCCCTCTGCCCCCCCGCTCCTCCTGCCCCCCCGTTCCTCATGCCTCCCCGCGGCCCCCCCCACTCCTCCTGCCCCCCACCATTCCTCATGCCTCCCCGCGGTCACCCCGCTCCTCCTACCCTGTCCCTGTTCCTCATGCCTCCCCTCGCGCGGTCCCCCCGCTCCCCATGCCCCCCCCCCCCACACTCCTCCACAGTGATAAAAATATAAAAAATCCCATAAGGATACTTACCCTCTGCCGGATCGCTTCTCCACCTCCGCCTTCTAGCTTTTAGAGGGCTTGAGGACCTGTCGTTGCCTGGGAAATCGATCAGCTGATCGGTTTCTCAAGCAATGACAGGTCCTGCCATGGGAGCTTCAAGACGGAGGTGGACGGGTGAGTATCCTCACATCCCCCCCCGCCGCCACCATCCTGCCCCCCCCACCGCCACCATCTTACCACCCCACCAGCTCCATCCTGCCCCCCCCCCCCCCGTCGGCTCCATCCTGTCCCCCCCGCCGGCTCCATCCTGCCCCCCCCGCTGGCTCCATCCTTTCCCCCCGCCGGCTCCATCGTGCCCCCCCGCCAGGTCCATCCTGCCCCCCCAACCATCCTGCCCCCCCTGCCACCATCCTGCCCCCCCTCCGCCACCATCCTGCCCCCCCACAGGCTCCATCCTGTTCCCCCCCCGCAGGCTCCATCTTGCCCACCCAGCTGGCTCCATCCTGCCCCCCCGCTGGCTCAAACCTGCCCCCCTCCAGCTCCATCCTGCCCCCCGCATCCATCCTGCCCTTCTGGCTCCATCCTGCCCCCCTGCCACCATCTTGCCCCCCCACCACCATCCTGCTCCGATCCCACCATCCTGCTCCCCCCCGCCTCCATCCAGCTCATCCGGCTCCATCCTGCCCCGCTCGCTTCATCCTGCCCCGTTCACTCCATCCTGCCCCGCTCGCTCCATCCTGCCCCACTTGCCACTTTCCTGCACCTCCGGCTCCATCCTGCTCCTCCGGCTCCATCCTGCCCCGCTCACTCCATCCTGCCTCTCTCGCCACCATCCTGCCCCCCCCCCACCATCCTGCTCCTCCGGCTCCATCCTGCTCCTCCGGCTCCATCCTGCCCCACTCCCACCATCCTGCCCTGCCGGCTCCATTCTGCCCTATGCCACCATCCTGCCTCGCTCGCTCCATCCTGCACCGCTCGCTCCATCCTGCCCCTCCACCATCCTGCTCCCCCCAGCCACCATCCTGCCCCCCCCAGCCACCATCCTGTCCCCCTTGCCACCATCCTGCTCCTCCGGCTCCACCCTGCTCCTCTGGCTCCATCCTGCCCCGCTCACTCCATCCTGCCCACCAACTCCATCCTGCACCCCCGGCTCCATCCTGCCCCGCTTGCTCCATCCTGCCCCCCGACACTATCCTGCTCCCCCCTGTCACCATCCTGCCCCCCTGCTTTATCCTGCCCCCCGGCAGTTAGTGGTCATGTGACCGATCAGCTGATCGGTTTCCCAGGCAATGACAGGTCCTAAAGGCTTGTAGGACCTAGAAGACAGAGGTAGAGTGAGCTGGCAGACAGGTGAGTATCCTCACTGAGGATTTTTTTACTGTTACTGTGGAGGAGTGGGGGCCGCGGGGAGCGGAGTATCGCCATATGCCATAGTGCTGCTATACATGTACTGTAATGTACCGCCATATACCATAGCGCTGCTATACATGTACTGTAATGTACCGCCATATACTATAGTGCTGCTATACATGTACCGTAATGTACTGCTATATACTACAGTGCTGCTATACATGTACTGTAATGTACTGCCATATACCATAGCGCTGCTATATATATATATATATATATATATATATATATATATATATATATATATATGGCTGGAAGAAGGTCTGAGGACCGAAACATCCACCACAGCATGCCTGAAGGCCATTGAAGGCATATTACATATTTATTGGAGTGCTGCAGTCGTTTACTGGTCTATATATATATATATATATATATATATATATATAATTTGAAAAAAATTCTTGTAGCACACAGCTACTACCGTGTTTCCCCGAAAGTAAGACACTGTCTTACATTTTTTTTACCCCAAGAAGTCCCACTATGTCTTACTTTCGGGGTATGTCTTATATTGGGAAAATAATTGTCGATTTTTGTTTTAACCATAAAATACAGCCCCCAGCAGTGTGGTATACAGCAACCTCTCCAGTGGTATATACAGGCCCCAGCAGTGTTACAGCAGCAGCCCCAGTGGTGTATACAGCTGCAGCGCCCAGTGATGTATACAGCTGCAGCGCCCAGTGGTGTACACAGCTGCAGCCCCCAGTGGTGTATACAGCTGCAGCCCCCAGTGGTGTATACAGCTGCAGCCCCCAGTGGTGTATACAGCTGCAGCCCCCAGTGTTGTATACAGCAGCAGCCCCCAGTGGTGTATACAGCAGCAGCCCCCAGTGGTGTATACAGTTGCATCCCCCAGTGGTGTATACAGCTGCAGCCCCCAGTGGTGTATACAGATGCAGCCCCCAGTGGTGTATACAGCAGCAGCCCCCAGTGGTGTATACAGCTGCAGCCCCCCCCATGAGTATACAGGCGCCACCCCCTTGCTGCCGCCAACCTGTAAAGTAAAATATCATTCTACTTATCCCCGCCGGTGTCCCGCTGCTGTCCCGCCGCTATCACGCTCCTTCGCCTTCATCTGTCCTCCATCTCCGGCGCACAGACAATGACGTCAGTCTGTGCGCCGGAGAAGGAAGTCGGATAAAGCCGGATGAAGACGGAAGAGCGTGATGGCGGCGGGACAGCAGCGGGACATCAGCGGGACACCGGCGGGGATAAGTAGAATGATATTTTACTTTACAGGTTGGCGGCGGCGGCAGCAAGGGGGGGGGGCGCTGTATACTCATGGGGAGGGCTGCAGCTGTATACACAATTGGGGCTGCTGTTGTATATACCGTGTTTCCCCGAAAGTAAGACAGTGTCTTACTTTCGGGGTATGCCTTACATTACCCGACCCCCCTAAAACCGGCACCATGCCTTACTTTCGGGGGCACCCTACTTTCGGGGAAACACGGTACCAATGATGTACAAATGCTATAAGCTATATGTATTTGAGGAAAAAGTTTAAAAACTTACGTTTTTTTCAAAAAACTCAAAAATTCTAATTTTTTATTTCTGAAGTTCTTGGTACACACATTGGCCAATGTCTGTTTGCTCATCAACTGCGACAAAGTGACTTCAGGTCTGATGAGGCTAGAGGAAGGGAGATGTTCCCGAAACGTCCCAAATACACCTCAAGGCCAATAAGTGCATTTGGATTGAAGATAAGGAGTGCTGCAGTCATTTTGTTCATTGTATACCAGTGAGGAGGAAGAGAAACTGGACTTATTTGCACCCAAACAGAGCTGTGCTGCTTATTTCTTTGTTTAATATATATATATATATATATATATATATATATATACATATATATATATATATATATACATATATATACATATGTAGTTCACTCACGTTGACTGAACAAGTTCTGTCAGTCACAGCATGTCAAGTACATGCATATTCTAGAATACCCGATGCGTTAGAATCGGGTCACCATCTAGTATTATATATACAGTACATTTAGTGTGGGAAAATCCACAGCAAGAATTGATATGTGCAGATTTTCCCGCACTAAAATACGTAGCATTTCCGCTGTATGTTTTACTGGCACCATGTGGACAGGAATTAGCAAACCCATAAGCTTTGCTGGGAAAACACACAGCTGCATACTTGTTGCAGATCTGCTGTGTATACGCACCAAATACATGGCAAAATACGTATCGTGCGAACAGGTCTCAACGGAAACTGTATACAAATCTGGCATAATTCCATTACGGTTTCATCTGGTTTAAGGGCAAAAACCATGTCCAGTCGGATGCAGTTTTCGCCTGATCTCGCCGGATACAAAAAACTCGCTTATGTTAAGACGCCCTCACATGTTGCATATTTACTAGTGATGGGCGAACCCGAACTATCTTCCTATTAATTTTTAGGATCATATTAAAAAAATGAAACAACTTTACTATTTTAGATTTGATAAATAAATATTACAATCTATATGTTTACATAACTTTGTTGCACTATGAGGGGCGGGGCCCGAAAAATTTCTTACACATTGGCCCACTACAGTCTGGGTCCGACCCTGCAGTGGATAGAACCCTCCAAGACTGTTGGAACACAAAAAATGATAGTATGGTGTGGTACATGGGGTACAAAATAGTGGGGCCAATCTTCATCAATGGAAACCTCACAATGCTACTGGATATCTGAATCATGTAGCAATTTCAGATATCCGGTGGCATTGAGAGGCTGGACATTCACATCTTGTTTATACGTGCGTACAATTGTTTGTATAGATGAAAGAGACACCTTCAGGCATCTGAAAATTTAACCCAAGGATGAACTAGACTTGTGCAAGTCCCAATTCTCTTTCTGATATCTTGACTGATTTCTTTAGACTTTCCCATGATGCTACAAAAGGAAACAGAGTGTTTCAAGTGTGCATTAAAATGCATCCATAGGTGTGTCTCTAAGTAACTTAGAGACACTTGCCAGTATACTTATCAGAAGTTTCCAGACACATGACATCACCATATGGGATGTTCCAAATTGTTTAAAGGCATCTTAGTGTAGGTAAACTTGTAACTTTGGAGACAGTAATAAAAATGCCTTAAAACATTTTCCCTCTCATTATTCTGTCATTTGGCAAATATTAATAATTATGGTAATCCTAATTGACCTAAAACGGGAAAGGTTTATTCTGAGTTCATGTCAGATAGTGAGAGAAACATTCAAATGTGTCTCTTTATATAGCGTATGTAAACTTCTGGTTTCAACTATAAATACCATATATATCATATTACTAGGACTAATATATTCCCAAAGTATATGAAATGTGCACATACACATACATATATCCCTCTCTAATTAATGAAAAACTGGAAAAAATTATGTGCTCGAAATACTGTATATAGCTGCAGACATAAATATAATAGTGTCCCAAATATTTAGCTGCAGACATAGATTTAATTACCGTATATACTCGTGTATAAGCCGACCCGTGTATAAGCCGACCCCCCTACTTTTGCCCCAAAAATCTGGAAAAACCTATTGACTCGTGTATAAGCCGAGGGTGGATCCCAGCACAGGTATACAGACCCCAGCAGTGTGGTATACAGGCCTCCCCAGTGGTAGTATACAGCAGCCCCAGTGGTAGTATACAGATTCCCCAGCAGCCCCAGTGGTAGTATACAGATTCCCCAGCAGCCCCAGTGGTAGTATACAGGAGCCCCAGCAGCCCCAGTGGTAGTATACAGGAGCCCCAGCAGCCCCAGTGGTAGTATACAGGAGCCCCAGCAGCCCCAGTGGTAGTATACAGGAGCCCCAGCAGCCCCAGTGGTAGTATACAGGAGCCCCAGCAGCCCCAGTGGTAGTATACAGGAGCCCCAGCAGCCCCAGTGGTAGTATACAGGAGCCCCAGCAGCCCCAGTGGTAGTATACAGGAGCCCCAGCAGCCCCAGTGGTAGTATACAGCAGCCCCAGTGGTATACAGCAGGCCCCCAGGGGTACATATAGCAGCCCCCAGGGGGTACCCAGCAGCCCCCTGGGGGTACCAACAGCCCCCAGGGGGTACCCAACAGCCCCCTGGGGGTACCAACAGCCCCCTGGGGGTACCAACAGCCCCCAAGGGGTACCCAGCAGCCCCCTGGGGTACCAGCAGCCCCCTGGGGGTACCAACAGCCCCCTGGGGGTACCAATAGCCCCCAGGGGGTACCAACAGCCCCCTGGGGGTACCAACAGCCCCCAGGGCATACCCAGCAGCCCCCTGGGGGTACACAGCAGCCCCCAGGGGGTACCCCAGCAGCCCCCTGAGGGTCCCCAGCAGCCCCTGGGGGTACACAGCGGCCCCCAGGGGGTCCCCAGCAGCCCCCAGGGGGTCCCCAGCAGCCCCCAAATGCTGGCACTTTCGCCCCCCCTTACAAGGGCCCCCCCCCCCGCTTCTCTTACCATTCCGGACTTCTGATCCGCGCCGCTCCTCGGTGCTCCTCGCTGCTCCGTCCGTCTTCTACATCCGGGATCCCCGGCCGTCGCGCGATGACGTCACATGCCTGCGACGGCCGGAGATCCCGGATGTAGAAGACGGACGGAGCAGCGAGGAGCACCGAGGAGCGGCGCGGATCAGAAGTCCGGAATGGTAATATAACCATCGGGGGGGTGTCCCTTACAAGGGGGTACGAGTGCCAGCATTTGGGGGCTATATGCACTGCTTCCCCCTGCTGCTGATTGACAGGGGGAAGCAGTGCATATTTAATGAGCGGCCCCACGTGACGGGGCGGCTCATACAGCAGCCCCCCCCCCCCGCCTCCTGAAGCCTCCACAGCCCCGGACACAGCCCCCCCCCCGTATTGACTCGTGTATAAGCCGAGGGGGAGACTTTTCAGCCCAAATTTTGGGCTGAAAAACTCGGCTTATACACGAGTATATACGGTATATAGGAGGCTAAGAAGCAAGGTCTTTATCATTGGTGTCAGGAAAATATGAATTTTTGTTATTGTTTTAAAATGTTTGAAAAGATAGACAGAGATCTTTTTTTTACTTCTCCTCCCCTTGTTCATTCGTAAGGAAGATACATAGATCTCAGCTTTGCTTCCCCCAATTCAGGAATTTTTACAACTAGCCATAAACCTCTGAGCTGAGCAGAATTCAGCTAGTCTAATCTGGTTTTGTCGCTGTGATGTTCCTGTGTCTTAACTTACAATCTTTTAACATCAAATTTCATGAGACTCGTTCATGGCACAAATTCATAAATCCTATTTTTGGGATGTTTACCTTTTTTCAGTTACGATGGTATATCTTTTTTATCGGGAAAACAATCAGAAACTTGAGAAATGGGTTCTGACCTTTTGAGCATCATAGATATATCATACTTGATATCAATCTTCGTGTAAATTTCCGAGGGAAAATATGATGTTCATGGTTTTGACGTGGCAGTGGCCCAACCAAAGATATGAAAATTGAGGTTTTTGGAGAATTGTGAAAGAGGTGGCTTTGAGTGAACCAGCCCACCAGGAAGGTGAGCACAAGTGAGCGTTCCTGACTTTTATGTCCCATTACATAAAACCAGAGCGTCCATTTTGACTTTATTCCACCCTGGGAAGTCAGACGCAGCAGCACACGCTGCATGGAGGAATCATACATAATTTCTGGGGAGCCTTCCTTCCCCCCACAGAATCTGAGAGGTCACTGCATGGCACAGGTTTTGCAATTTCTCCTTTATTCCTTTTATTTTAATAACTGTTTTATGCATATATGTAAATGGTCTCCTTTGTAATATCTTGTATATCTTTTTTAAAACACTGCCAACTTTTTGGAGTAAAACTTATATTTTACTAGTTGTGTTTTTCATGTTCTATGAACGAGCTGAATACGTTCCTCTCCACTAATTCACGTTACCAGGCAGGTTACTGATCCACCAAAAAGAGATCAATGAGGGCAGCATAATGTTTGTATTTATGTGATATTGTGGGCCTGAGGGTGACTGGATTGAGGTATGCATACGTTCCTGGTAGGACCTGGTGGTATATATACATCTCGTCACATCACGTGCCACAGTAAATGACATAAAGTAGAGCAGCTGGGTGCCTTGTTTTATCCTCTGGCAATACTTGGTTTGGCCAGCAGGATAAGGGGGTGCCAGAGAGCTGCAGGTCCTGACAAAGTTTTCATGGCAATTGGTGGCAGAACAGTGAGATCATAGAACATAAGTAATCTGGTTTGAGCAATCATTCCTCTCACTAAAAGCTTGTACTGTTATTATGAGAACTCTGCACAAATGTTTTGAAGATCAAACTTAGTGTTTATTAGATCTGAGACAATACTGTATGTGTAACAGTTACCCTTACCCTTCTTCATTTTTCTATCCTATTTTATTTTTGTTTGGAAATCATGGTCGTACTTGGAGAGTTGTGATACACCCAGCAGAAAAAGGACATTCTTGCTCAAATATGTACAACCAAAGGATTTGACCCCCCTTGGCAAAAACAGAGAACAAATGATCGCTGAGCTGGTACGACTTGAAGCAGAGCAAGCTCTTCACCAGAGCACAACAGAAACAAGGGTCAGCGAAAGTATTGGCAGTATGGCTGCAGGGGTCCCACCTGTAGACGCACGCTGTGTCAAAAACCAGGGCAGCATTGACTCTTATCTGCAAATGGCTCTACAGCAACTTCCCGCAGAGGATTGTGAAGGATGGCTGAGGCTAATTCAGCAACACCAGGTGGCTGCTGAACGGCGGGCCGAAGCCAAATGAAAGGCTGAGAGAAATGAGCGAGAGGTTGCCGAGCAATGGGCTGAGGCCCAAGCCCAGCGGGAGGCTGAAAGAGCCAAGTGGGAGGCTGCCAAGCGACAAGCCCAAGCCCTGCGAGAGGCCAAGAGAGATGAGCGGAAGGCTGAGAGAGCCAAGCAGGAGGCCAAGAGAGCCAAGCGAAAGGCCCAAGTTCAGAGAGCACACAAACTGCAGATGACTCAACTGGGGATATCACCATCCATTTCACGAAATGGTAAGCCCAACAAAATGACCATGTTTAAACCCCATCCAGAGCATTTTCCTGTGCTGGAAAATGATGGAGACCTGGACACCTTTCTGAATGGTTTTGAAAATACTTTCATACAGCTCCAGCTGCCGCCCCGACCAGTGGGCCTGATACCTAATCGCAGAGCTAAGAGGCAAAGCTCTGTCTGTGTTTGTGGCTCTTCCTTGAGAGCAAGATGGGGACTATGAGGCCATTAAGCAGGCCCTAATACAGAGGTTCCAGCTGACTCCTGAGCTGTACCGTAGAAAGTTCCGGAACCTCCAGCATGGACCACGTGACAGCTACAGTGATGTGGTGCATGGGCTCAGAACCAACCTTGAGCAGTGGATCCAAGGACTGTCAGTGACCACCTTTGATAACCTAAAGAACCTGATGATCCTGAGGCATCACAGTGTGATGGACCTCGTGGTAAAGGAGAACTCAGCAATGGCACGCCACGAGTTGGCATCGCCGAGGGTTACCTCTAACTTGGTCACTAAGGTAGATAGTGGGGTGAACGGCGGTGAATGGTGACAAGCATAACAGGCAGATAGGTGGCAACTACCTGCCTGTTAGTGCTTAAGTACTTTTTTTTTTTTTTTTTATAAAAATTCCAGATAAACTCTTCAAATCTGTATTCTACTCTTGGGTACTGCAAAAGTGTACCATCAGCTGCATAAGGCCTAATCATATGCTGCTGTTGGTGGAGGAAATATTCAGACTGTCTGTGCTGTTTTCTGGTAGCTTGCAGATAGGAGGGGGAAGGCGCAGGCTTGAAAAGGACAGTACAGAGCTAGGAGAAAGGGAGAAGCCAGGCGTCAGAAAGTTAAATTTGCTTCTGAGAACGTTGAGTTCACTAAACCGAAACCTTTTCATGGATCTGTTTTTTTTTACAGGATCCGGCTCCATAGACCACCATGTTATGAAAACCGGAAAGCTGCGGATCCGGGATGGTCCGTTTGTGTCCTGTTTTTTCACCGAAGCCTAAAAACGTTGCAGTCTCCAATTTTGGGGACAGTAAAAAACAGGTCACAAATGAATCCTGCACTGAATATACAATACCGGATGACCTTTTATGACCAATCCAGCACCATAGGGATACATAGGAGGCAAAAATGGATCCTGTTCTGTCCTTTTCAAAACGGACGGAACAGGATGCCAAAAAACGTGGTGTGAAGCCAGCCTAAGGCTGCTTTCACACTTGCGTCCCCCTCCGCAGCGTCCAGTGGTGCGGACTAGAATGTATATCCATGTCGCGTTCCTGGTGAGGATGAGAATGTATGATTTGTGCGCATGCATACGCATGCGTACAAATCATACAAGGTAGTGAATGGGTGCGCACGGAGTGCGCACGGCAATTTGCACCTGAGTGCATACACCCGTGTCCCCATGTTAAACATAGGGACTTGCAGTGTATGCGCTCAGCTTGCGGTTCCCCTCCGCAGAGGGGAACGCTAGTGTGAAGCCAGCCTAAGGCTACGTTCACACATCGCGTATTTTGCGCGTTTTTTTACGCGCGTATTTGCTCCAAAAACGCATGTGCGTCTGTGTTTTACAGCAAAGTGAATGGACATTCACTTTGTGCCTTGCAGACATCGCGTATTTAAACGCAGCGTTTTTGGAGCAAAAAACGCGCGCGTAAAAAGAATGAACATGTCAATTCTTTGCGTTTTTTTACGCGCGCGTTTCCATAGGCCCCATTATAAAAACGCGCGTCTAAATGCGCGATTGAAGTAGAAGCGAGTTGTTCTCTCGCGTATTCTTATCGCGTTTTTAAACGCGCGTTTTTCCCTTGAAAAGACGCGCGTAAAAAAACGCGATAAAATACGCGAATGTGTGAACGCAGCCTTAGAGATTCCATTCCACTGAATTCTTGAACCTGGATTTGCCTTAAACAGCATTGATTTTTTTAAATTTTGCTCATTTGCATTTACATTTATTAAGTGCAACTAAGAGGGTTATTTTTTACTCCAAATGTCAATTAATCATAATTGATAGATTTATTGTTGATCTTCTTTATTACAGTTAATCAAAAACAAAGAAATTATGATAACTGTGTACAGCATGGAAGATTTCATTTGAACTAGTTTTCTGGGTTTAGAGAATTGATAGCTTTCTTTTATATCAACATAAAATATATTTGCTTTTTCACTTGACATAGGAAATGTTTGTTACTCATGCATGAAAAACAGTAAGATAAATTAATATTGAAAGTCAGTGTTAGGACAGATTTTCAATATCAGATTGGTTGATAATAGTCCCATTCTTAGCACCTTTATCGATCAATGGTCTGATGGGTCTTTAGGGTTCCTCAGAAGGTAATAAAGAGTCAGCAGTGCACTCTCTGTTGTACTATTTATTGTGTCTTCTACCTACATCGTTTACTTAGTAGGGGTAGAGCAGACGTCTTTATACCATTCACTTCAGTGGGAAAATGTTGGACTATTTTACCTTGCTGCTATTAAGTACCGTATATACTCGCGTATAAGCCGAGTTTTTCAGCCCAAAATTTGGGCTGAAAAGTCCCCTCTCAGCTTATACGCGTGTATACCGAACCAGACGGCCCCCCCGGAGGTATACAGGCCCCCCCATCAAGGTCCAGGGCCCCCCCCCTTGCGCGGCAAACCTGTAAAGTAAAATCATACTTATCAGTGTCCTGTCGCGCTGTCCCGCCGCTGCCATCACGCGTCTTCCGCCTTCCTGTGGTCACGAGCAATGACGTCATTGCCCGCGACCACAGGAAGCCGGAAGCTGCGGAATGAAGCCCGGCATCGTGATGGCAGCGGCGGGACAGCGCGACAGGACACTGATAAGTATGATTTTACTTTACAGGTTTGCCGCGCAAGGGGGGGGGGGCCCTGCACCTTGATGGGGGGGCCTGTATACCTCCGGGGCTGCTGCTGTATACAGCCCTGGGGCTGCTGCTGTATACACCCCTGGGGCTGCTGCTATATATACCTCTGGGTCTGCTGCTGTATACAGCCCTGGGCTGCTGCTGTATACACCCCTGGGGCTGCTGCTGTATACAGCCCTGGGGCTGCTGCTGTATACAGCCCTGGGGCTGCTGCTGTATACAGCCCTGGGGCTGCTGCTGTATACAGCCCTGGGGCTGCTGCTGTATACACCCCTGGGGCTGCTGCTGTATACACCCCTGGGGCTGCTGCTGTATACACTCCTGGGGCTGCTGCTGTATACAGCCCTGGGGCTGCTGCTGTATACACCCCTGGGGCTGCTGCTGTATACAGCCCTGGGGCTGCTGCTATATATACCTCCGGGGCTGCTGCTGTATACAGCCCTGGGGCTGCTGCTGTATACACCCCTGGGGCTGCTGCTGTATACACCCCTGGGGCTGCTGCTGTATACACCCCTGGGGCTGCTGCTGTATACAGCCCTGGGGCTGCTGCTGTATACACCCCTGGGACTGCTGCTGTATACAGCCCTGGGGCTGCTGCTATATATACCTCCGGGGCTGCTGCTGTATACACCCCTGGGGCTGCTGCTGTATACACCCCTGGGGCTGCTGCTGTATACAGCCCTGGGGCTGCTGCTGTATACAGCCCTGGGGCTGCTGCTGTATACACCCCTCGGCCTGCTGCTGTATACACCCCTGGGGCTGCTGCTGTATATACCTCCGGGGTTGCTGCTGTATACACCCCTGGGGCTGCTGCTGTATACACCACTGGGGCTGCTGCTGTATACAACCCTGGGGTTGCTGCTGTATACAGCCCTGGGGCTGCTGCTGTATACACCCCTGGGCCTGCTGCTGTATACACCCCTGGGGCTGCTGCTGTATACACCCCTGGGGCTGCTGCTGTATACACCACTAGGGCTGCTGAATATACCTCTGGGGCTGTATATACCTCTGGGGCTGCTGTATACTACCTCTGGGGCTGCTGTATACTACCACTGGGGCTGCTGTATACTACCACTGGGGCTGCTGTATACTACCACTGGGGCTGCTGTATAGTACCACTGGGGCTGTATATACCTCTGGGGCTGCTGTATACTACCACTGGGGCTGCTGTATACACCTCTGGGGCTGCTGTATACTAACCACTGGGGCTGCTGCTGTATATACCACTGGGGCTGCTGCTGTATACTACCACTGGGGCTGCTGTATATACCTCTGGGGCTGCTGTATACCACACTGCTGGGGGCTGTATACCTGTGCTGGGGTCCACCCTCGGCTTATACACGAGTCAATAGATTTTCCCAGATTTTGGGGCAAAAGTAGGGGGGTCAGCTTATACACGGGTCGGCTTATACACGAGTGGAGACACTACTTTATGTGAGACAGTTATTCATCTAGTGATAATCTCTTGCCAATAAATCACTGATTTTTATGAAAATATTACTATTCACCAAACAAAGTACCACATTTCTGGAATTAATCTACTCGCAGATTAAATAGCTAAAACTTACAGATTTATTTTTATGTGCTGTTATTAAAGTATATGACAGATCTATAAATTCATAGACACACTTACTATTCACTTCTTACATCTCTTAAATATTTGTATTATTACTAAGGGCCACGTCACATGGGTCAATTTTCAGAACGATATTGTTAGCGATCACATGCACGCGCGATTGCTAACAATATCATTTAGATCGCTGGTGAGCTGTCACACAGACAGACTTACCAGCGATCAATAGACCAGAGACATCGAGGAAACGATTTAAATATCGTTTCCACTATGTCTTGCTCCCGCTGCCAGCCAGCGGTAAGCGGAAGCAGGCTGGTCTCCAAGGTAAACTGCGGGTATCCAGGCAGCGCGCGCTGCCTGGATACCCGATGTGTACCTTAGTTACCAGCCTCCTCCACTCACCGGCTGGTATCTAAGGTACACAGCGGGTAACTTGGGTCCCTAGTTACCCGCTGTGTACCTTAGATACCAGCCGGTGAGCGGAGGAGGCTGGTAACTAAGGTACACATCGGGTATCTAGGCAGCGCGCGCTGCCTAGATACCCGCAGTTTACCTTGGATACATTGTAAAATCACTTGATTACACGCAGCGACACACAGACGATATCGCTTAAGCAATCAAAAAAGGAGGTTGCTCAAGCGATATCGTTCTGAAAATTGGCCCGTGTGACGTGGCCCTTAGAGTATAAGGCAACATTCAAACACAGAGTTTTTGATCCTTTTTTTATTGATCCGTTTTTGGTACAGTTTCTGTGCCAAAAACGGATCCTCATTTTGCAAAAAAGCATCATAAACGCATCCTTAATTTGTGCTGCTTTTTTGCTCCATTTTCGGGGGACACAGACAATCAGAGGCAGAAACAAAAACACACAGAAAGAGACATACTCTCTTCCCTTCCCTGTGATTCCACTGTGATCCTCGGTGATGTCCTTCTCCTGCAGTACCTTTGTGTAAGTTGATCGGTGCTTCTAGGACCTTGCACTGCATCTGTGAATGAGTCTCGTGATAAGTCACATACTTAGGTCTTAGAAGCACCAAACAACTCACATACAGGTCCTGCCGCGCTGCCTGGGAGGAGGACGTCCCCCGCGGATCACAATGGGATTGCGGCAAGGGTAAGTAATTCGATGTTAGTGGTGCAGAAAGTGTACAAGAAAAACAAATGTACTTGCTCATTGTTTTCTGCATCTGCTTTCTGCACCACTAACACAGCAGTCAAAAAATGCAGCATCTGAACAGCAAATTGAAAATCCCATTCACTTTGCTGGTGAACGTTTTGACTGATTCATTTTTGGAGCAGTTTAAAAAAAAAAAAAAAAACATGCAACACCAAAAATTGATCAAAAACGTCCACTGTGAACATAGCCTAAGACTTCCACTGCTATTTTTAATGTACTTTAGCACTGTAGTAGTACACCACAGTCAAATTAGACCTTTGTTCCACTGCAAATAGCCAGCATACATCACAGAGGCAGGTTGAGCTCTGTGATATAAACTCAAAATGTGTATGCTAGGACTTGTATTTCAGCAAGTTTAAGCTATGCATTATGCTGGAACTTTTAGTTCCAGAGGCTGATGTAATGCTTTACAAGTGCCGGGTTGCAATGAGCCAAAAGACAAAGGCATGTTAGGCTAGCCAAATGTTTTCAACACCTGGGTGTCTCAGGGGATATAATCTGTGTGTTAATATGATTACTTGCCTCTGTGTGTTTGGTCACAGGAGCTGCCCTGAAAGACTTATGGCTAGGATGCCAGATCTCATGCTTAGGAGAATATGTCCTTAGGGGGCATGAGGTTAAGGGACCATGGGACCTTTCTTGCTTGGGACCAGCTAGTGCCCTGGAAAGCATGAAGTCCGGAGATTATGTGCAGAGCATGGGATGGCTCTGAAAGGTAGCTGTGAAGGCTCTTTCTGGCTATGTGAGGACAAGGTCCTGGAAGGCTAAGAACCGGTCTCACTCCCAGTGCTTGGGCGGCCCTTGTCCTGGAATGCACCTGGGATGGTATGCATGGAAGTGGCCAGTGTCCTGAAAAGCATGAAATGAGGAGACCACATCATCTGGAAGGTAACCAATATCAAGGGACAGTCTGGCAGGTGTATCCATTATTTGGACAGACTTTATGTCACTTATGTCATGTTGCTGTACATATGTTATAATGATAAGGTTTATACCATGTTAGCCAGTGGATAGAAAAAAAATATTGCAATCTGAGAGTCCTCAGTGGTTGATACCTTTTAATGGCTAACTGAAAAGATGGTAAGCATAGCAAGCTTTCGGGACACTGTGGCCCCTTCGTAAGGCTGGTAATGACACTGTTTCAAGTTAGAGAACTATAAACTTTTGACACTTCTTCCTCTTACCTTAGAATTTTGGTTTCACTTTTCCAGCTCCTTCTCCCTTAGCCTGACTCTGCTTTACGTCACCTCTCATATTTACTGCACCATCTCATCCTATTTAAGTATACTATATATGTGCCATTATCAGCCTGACGAAGGGGCCATAGTGTCCCGAACATTTGCCACCCTTACCATCTTTTCAGTTACCCATTAAAATGTGTCAACCACTGAGGACTCTCAGATTGCAATATATTTTTCTATGTTATAATGGACTTTTTATGTAGTGTGGTTTATGGTGTAATAAACCGGATGGACCTTCTTTACTGAAAAACATGCCTGTCTGCCTCAATCCAGTTACTCTTTGAGTGTCCCTCAACATGTTCAGCAAGCAATCACTACATTCCTTACAAACCTGAAGGAGAACACAGTGAAAGTAATTCAATATAGTGCTAAAGATGCACTCCTAGGTTGGAAGTCACTCAGCAAACTAATGGGGTAGAGCCGATGGTCAACATGAGTATAATTGTACCTCATGCTGTTCAGGGTCAAAGCTGCAAGGACATTTTGGTGCTGATATCACTTGGCAGAAGGCGTAGATCAATAGCTTTAGAAATATAATTAAGTTCGGAATAGAATGCATGAACCATGAACCAAGGCAAACGTGACATCGTCAAAACTAAAATTGGCAGAAGAGAATTCAACTTACTCGGAATAAGCAAACTAATATGGACTTAATCTTAACATTTCCAGTCATTTCCAAAATGAAGGAAGATTCATTAATGTTTGTACAACAAATCAACTGCCCATCATAAATGCCTTTCAAAATCACAGAAACTCTATACATGGACTTCCTCAAATAGGGCCTATAAGATCAGATGAACTACTTAAGAGTCTACCAAAGATGGAGGTCGTCGATCATTAACACAAAAATAAGGTCAAATGCTGACTCAGGAACTGATCATGAACTTTTGATAGCAAAGATTAGAGTCAAGTCAAATAAATGGACAAGACAAAAGGTCGTTTACAAGTTGGATTCAATCAACACACCTGAAGTTTTTAGGAATGGTCTACACAACCAATTTATATCACTGGACAAGCACAAAAGAAAGCCTGAGGGATAATGGACACATCAAAAGAATATCATTACTGAAGAAGCCAGAAAAATAATGAACAAGAAGCAGTGATACGGGAAGAAAGTGAGAATGGAAATAATAGCAAACGGAATATCTTGAAAGACATAGTGGTTGCTGTGATAAAGCTTCGGTCAAAAAGCAAAGCACCTAAATATGACAATATTCTAATAGACCTCATAATGTTTTCGTAAGCAGCAGTTGATGTCATCACAGGAATGCGTCAACAAATGTGGACCACTGGTAAATGGCCTAAGGAACGGTAAAAAAAGGAAAATGCTACCAATAGTTGAAACTATTTAGCTATTGAGCTCTTACCAGCAAAATACTACTGAAGATCCTACAAGATGGCTACAACCTTAATTTGACAAAGAGCTGCCAGAGGAATAAGCAGTATTTAGAAAAGGTAGAGGAAAAAGAGATGTAATTGCCAACATAACATAAATAATGGAAAAGGCCAAAAAAATTAACAAAGTCAAAGCCTTTGACTTTGCTAAGCACCAGAAACTGTGGAATTCTATGAAGGGTATGAGTTTACTGAACCATCTGATCAGCCTCATAAGGAACCTTTACATTGACTAAGACACAACAGTCCTAATGGAACATGGTGGTATGTCATGGTTTTTAGTAGAGAGAGGTATAAGACAAGGATGCATCTTGCCACCATTACTCTTCAATTTATACGTAGAAGCTATTTGCAGGAAGGCAGTACTTGCCAAAAGAAGGAATCAAAATTTTTGGATATATCATCAACAATATTAAATCTTATGTAGACAACATAACATTGATAGCAACAAGCGTAAGTGGAATGAAGAACTTATTACAGTGTCAAGATGGAAATCTCAAACATGAGACTCCTACGAAGAAGCAAATATATTGAATACTGCCAAGTACGACCAGAACACATTTGAGATTGAAGTTGGCAATTTGGAAGTTGTAGAAGACTTCAACCTACTTGGATCATTGCTCATTTAGGATGCAGTAACAATACCAGAAGTCAAGAGGAGAATAGCTATGGGAAAATCAGCAATAAAAACACTAGATAAGATCCTCAAATTCAGGAACATTTCACTGGTAATTAAGACATGATTCATATAAAGTGTGATCTTTTCTGTGATAACATGGGCATGAAACCTAGTCAATAAAGGTACAATACAGAAGAAGAATCAACACCTTCAAATATGGTGCAGGAGAAGGAGGTTATCAATACCATGGATGGCAAGAGGAACAAACAAAACAATTCAAGCCATACATGTCACTCAAAGCAGCGATCACCAAACTATGACTTGCCTACTTGGGACATCATCATACAAAAAGAGTAATCACTAGAGAAGGACATCATGATCAGAAGAATAGAATGAACAAGGTGAAGACAAGGTCTAACAAACTGATGGCTTAATATAATCATGAAAATGGCAGAGAAGATCCTGGTGAACCTATCTAGGGTTGCACAAGATTAATATTCCTACAGAACTTTCATCCTTCAAGTCACCATGAGTTAAGATTGAGCTAAAGACCTTTAAATAATATTATTAATAATAATAATAATAATAATAGAGAAAAAGTTGTGCAGTGTGCTCCAATCTTCTATCCCAAAGCTGTAAAATCCATGGAGCTTCTTTGACGGCTCTCATGTTTTGTAGTCTTTATGATAATATTCACATTGGATGTGATAGCTGCAAGCCATTATGGGAAAGATCACCTGGAGAGGATTATGTTATTTACCTTTTCCTTCCATTTGTTTTGTGATCCTCACAAATTTAATTAACAAGTGTTTGAACTCACAAAGACCTGAAAATTTGATAAAATTTAGCTCAAAGTCAATTCTTCGTGTATTGATCAGTTAATCTCTTTGAGACTGCATACAATTACAATAGCACAATGTAAACATTGAAGAGGTTGCACATTCATATAGATTCCACAACCCCTTCAAGCAGCTGATCAGTAAACTCATCAGTATTCTGATCCTTGGAAACCCCTTTAATTAGGGCAAATTATAGGTTTAGTGCTCCCTCCTCAAGTCTTATAATGTGTCTCCTATTCTGCTCCATTGACAGTTCACAGGTGAAAGTGGTGACCTTAATTTCTTAATGTGTACATACTAAGAAATATTGTTAAGTTCCACATAGAAAATACAAATATAATGATGTATTTTTTTCTAAAATATACCATTCCCTCTAGCCGACAAAAACTTTAAAGGTAAAAGCTAAATTTTTGTATGTGAATTTGCCTACTGCGAACCGGCCTTGTGAACCCACAGCTCATTTACATATGACCCTGGAAACCCAGCGCATGCATTTATATATAAAGAGTTTTCCAAATCATTTAACACTTTTTCTCTCCATGGTGTTTGTTTTGTCGAATATAAAATACATCTCTCTCATAGCAGAATTATTTCCAATCCGTTTGTCTGCTTTCCTTTATTCTCCTAATTATATTTCACTGTAGCCAAGCGCTCCGATTGCTTTTAGCACATTGCTGCTGTCTTTGTCAGCCTCTCAGACTGATGTAAATGGCCTTGAATAACAAGTCATCATTATAACAGTGTGGTGTCAAAACCTAGATATGTTCGTCCATTTTCCATTGTTTTAGTAACATCATTTCTCTTTCCAATTTTCTCTCATCATTTGTTCTGCTGCTCTTCGCATTGGTACAGCTAACAGTAGTGAACGTTCACGAAGAGCAAACGCTTAGGGGACACTAAACATCTGATGCTGTGTGTCATGGATTAAATTCAACATGTATATTTATGTACAATCTTTGCCAGTCGTACCTTGAACTTTTAATGACAGAATTTCTACATTCATTGCCATTTGGCAGATTTCATCTATAATTTCATTCATTGAGAATGAAAACGGTAAAGAATGATTTGTTTAAACAGTGGAATGTAAAAAATGTTCCTGTGTTTGATAGAACTCTCTACTTATTCAAGATTAAGAATACAAACCAATTATTCTGTTCTGTAGTGCTGTCTAATCTCATTTAAAGAGGACCTGTCACCCCCCCCCCCCCCATGGATTAGAATCTAAGGCCAGCACTGAATGCAGCATGTCTGCTGAATTCAGGCAAGGGGTCCCCCATGGCTCTGTGGGGCTGCTACCCCGATATAAAGGCTTATAAAAACTTAGCTGTTTTCCATGGAGGCGGTCCTTGTGCTTTGAGGCAGCTCGTCCACAGGGGCATTTCGTGTCCCCTGCGCCTCTATGCCACCCATGTCCTCGTGCCCTTCATGTCCTCCTCGCTCTGCGCATCCTTGTGGTGTTGACGCAAGCGCAGAGTGAGGTTGAGGTTGAGGTGCATGCCCAACCTCCCGCTATGACGTCCTTTCATTTCCCCGCCCTGCTCTGTGTTGTGCTATGGAGAAGGGCACGGAAATGAAAGGACATCATAGTAGTAGGTGCTATGACGTCCTCTCATTTCTCCGCCCTGCTCTATGTTGTGCTATGGAGAAGGGTGGGGAAATGAAAGGACAGCATAGCGGGAGGTGGGGCATGCACCTCAACCTCAACTTTGCTCTGCGCTTGCGTCAACACCACAAGGACGCACAGAGTGAGCAGGACATGAAGGGCACGAGGACATGGGCGGCACAGAGGTGCAGGGGGCGTGAAATGTTATACCTGAGGAAGGCTATTTTATGACATTTATAGCCGAAACGCGTTGTTTTAATTATGCTTTTATGACTTTTATGACTGTTTACTACTTTGAAGCCATTTGAAATAAATCTCCAAGAAGGAAAAAGGAGTTAATGTCCTTATCATAAGGTAAATCTCCTTGGGAGCGCTCAATCATCTGGATACCTTGATTATTTGCTTCATTCCACGGGCTCATAGCTGGGAGTTCCGCTCTCTGGAGGATAGCAGCAGCATACCAAGGAGACAAAGACCCCTGTAAGACCCCCAGTGGGTTGATATGCAAAGAAACAAGACACAATAAAGGTGAGTTCTCTTGCCCAGTGTACTTCTGAGAAATATTGTACTTTTACATTTAGATCTGCGCCTGTTTTCTCGCTCCCCACCCTTCTCTGACCTACAGCCTCGAGGTCTATTGTGTGCAATGTGCAGCAAAATGGCACCCCAATATGCCAACCTTTTCATGGCTAAAACAGAATATGACATTTTAGTATCGTGCTCCATCAGACCCTTGGCCAATTTCTATAATATTACTGACATCTTAATAATCTGAATGGAGTCTGAACAAGAACTTATAAAATTCTATGATACATTCAATACAATTCATCACGCCATAAAATGACATTGGACCCCTCGAAAACAAATATCAACTTCCTGTGTAGCACCATGAAAATGTAAAATAGTTTAATCTAGACATTGGAGTATCTAAATTAAATGGACCATCCCACGTTCCTCTAATAGGACAGCTTCCACCAAAACACATTAAAAAGTCCATCATCTACAGCCAGGTCCTAAGATAACCCATCTTAAAAAGACATTTTTAAATCAAGGCTACCGCTTCACCTCCATTGTTGATCAGATCATTAGAAACATAGGAAACATAATGCTGCCTAGAAGTAAATTACTTTGATACAGAAATAATGAAGACAACAATCATGTAACTCTGGTGGTGACCTACACCCCACAGCTTGAGATACTATGAAAAATTGCTAAGAAATTCCACCATATCCTAAACAAGGATAATCATCTAAAATTAATATTCAAAGGCCCTCCCTTGCTATGCAACAGACATCCATTTAATTTAGTAGATATTATAATCTAAAGAGCATTTCCCTCAGATACACCAAGAGGAACCTATCCTTGAAATGGAAAGGTCTGAAAAACCGGTACTCATTTTTTAACCAAGGACAGTATGCAGATCCCTAACAGACTGCAGGATTATAATATTTCCAGGACATTCACAGGTTTCTGTTCCAATGTGGTGCACTAAATTCTTTTTACTATATTTCCTATTGAGAGTTTCTATTTGGAGACACTAGTCAGAGACTGAGAGCAAGGATAAGGTCTCATCATCACACAATAAAAGACAAAAAAAACCATTTACCTATGGCAAAACATTTCTGTGGTCCAGAACAGGGGCGGGTAGGGGCCCCCTCAAGCACCTGTAGGAAGCCCCCGTGACCCTGAGTCAGAGGGGAGGAGGTTAACCGAGGAAAGCTTCCTTCTTCCCTTGGCAGCTCCCGCCCCTCCTCTACTCTCCAGCCCCGGCTCTCAGATCTACAATGCGCGGCTCGGCACAGGAAATAGCCGCACGCAATACCCCTCGTGCTCACCTGACGCTGCCAGCAAACCCCCTGTCCCGCTCCTCACCACAAGCTGCACCAGGGCCCTGCAGGCTGAAGGTCCGCCACTGGTCCAGGATATAACATAAACAGTTTGAATATTAATATATTAAAAGGCAACTCCAAATCACAAAAACATGGAAGGGTCTGGAAATACAAATTGATTGTATTCTTTGATACCCTCCACACAGGACTCACTACAAAATCTGAACAATCCGTTCCAGAGACTTTAAGAACATAAGATCTCTGTCATTACATGGATATTGGGACTATCAAACTTTCACACCACTAACATAAACTAATTAAAGATTAAGTCTCTAAACTCAGTGTTTATTTACTTAAATGTCCATTAATTATGCTATGCTTCTGCTCTACTTGTGTACATATTTGTGTTTTTCAAATACTTTGCTACATTATGCCTGATAAATAGATGTAAGCAGTCTCGACTGGTTTGGTTTGTGACATCATTTTATTTTTGTTAGCCATTAAAAGGGATTATAACTGCCAGATTATTATTTTGTTTCTCCTACTTAGAGAAATCAATGAAAATAAAAAGATATACAGTACAGACCACAAATTTGGACACACCATCTCATTCAAAGATTTTTCTGTATTTTCAGGTCTATGAAAATTGAAGACTCACACTGAAGGCATCAAAACTATGAATTAACACATGTGGAATTATATACTTTGCTATTATTACTGCTTTGCACACTCTTGGCATTCTCTTGATGAGCTTTAAAGCAGCAAAGCACCCCCACACCATCACAGCTCCTCCTCCATGCTTCACGGTGGGAACCAGGCATGTAGAGTCCATCCGTTCACCTTTTCTGGAACCAAAGATCTCAAATTTGAACTCATCAGACCAAAGCACAGATTTCCACTTGTCTAATGTCCAACATATTTTCAGTTGTTTCACACTTTTTAGTTAAGTATATAATTCCACATATATGTTAATTCATAGTTTTGATGCCTCCAGTGTGAATCTACAATTTTCATAGTCATGAAAATACAGAAAAATCTTTGAAAGAGAAGGTGTGTCCAAACTTTTGGTCTGTACTGTATGTGGGTTGGATGATTATTATTTTATATTTAAATTAATTATGTACAGGATGACACTGGAGCTGGCCGTAAAGTTATTGACGGACACGAAGTAGTGTGCTCATACACCACTGAGTGTCCGTGTGCTGCTAGGAAACCCCTGAGGACCTCCGTGTAGGAATACCTCTATGGCTGAGACACTCGCCCTTACACGTAAAATAAATAGAATTTTGGGATTCAGCGCACTGAATATAAAAACCGCGTATAAAAATGAATCTATATTCATTAAAAATTAAAACAATATTTTTTTGATTTCTCGTGCTGCCATGTACTATATAAAAACATATATCAAACATTAAAAGCGATAAATATGTATCAAAGAGGATCCATTCAGGGAATATGTCCCATCAGAATTTTCTGTAGGCTTTTTCCTATAGTCCTGGCGTATGTGCTATGGATTACTTCGTTTGTTTTCTTTTATTATTCTTTTGATAATCCTATAGGAAATGAAATTTAGGGTGCAAGAATGGCTATATGAGACCTGCATAAAGAAGATGTCTTTTGAGAAGGTGAGCACGACGGTTGCCTACCTTTCTGATGGATAGGGGTTACTTGTCAGCTGTCGTATTGCTTTCTACGGTTCTCCCAGTATGCGATAGGTTTATACTTAAAATCTGAAACACGAGTGAAAGTATAACTTATAAGGTCTATGGGAGTAGTTTTACACCCTTAATGGTGCAGACATTGCTAGAAAATAAAGTATAAAAACAAAAATATAGCGTTGATACCTGTATACAAAGGGATGTAACCTTCTAATATTCTCCTAGGATCGAGGATGCAGTTCTTAATTCTGAAGATACAGATATCAAACACTATAAGCCACTTGCTGTGTAATCTAATATAACATATAGATTAAATAAGGGCCCTTTCACATCAGCGTTTTTTTAAATTTGCGGCAGATGCGGTGAAAAAAACCGCATCTGCCGCAATTACCGCATACCGGCTGCACTTGCGGCGCGGTTGCGGTAAACGCCATGCAAAGTATAGGCGTACTTGCGGCAGGTGCAGCAAGTGCGGTTTTGCACTTGCGGCAGGTGCGGCCGTGAAAAAAAACGCGGTCAGCCGCGGTTTTTTTCACGGCCGCACCTGCCGCAAGTGCAAAGCCGCACTTGCCGCACCTGCCGCAAGTACGCCTATACTTTGCATGGCGTTTACCGCAACCGCGCCGCAAGTGCAGCCGGTATGCGGTAATTGCGGCAGATGCGGTTTTTTCACCGCATCTGCCGCAAATTTCAAAAAACGCTGATGTGAAAGGGCCCTAAGCTGTTTTTTTTTGTTTTTTTTTTAACCAGGGGGATCTTAATTAGAAGATCTTTAGTGAAGTGATCCTCCCATGTGTATAGTTCTGTGGAAAGAGTGTCAGGATTAATTGTGTGCTTTTTAATTCCTGTGATTCTTCAACATAATAGCCTACAGGAGATTGTTGATTAATCTTATGTGGTCTAACCTTTAGAAGGATGCCATATTCATAGTAAAAGCAAAAGGTAGAAAGATTGTTCAAACGTCCTGTGTGGTGCTTCACCTGAAACTGAAAAAAAGGGGACTTGTTCAGGTTGATTCTATGTAATGTTGTGTATCTGATTAGTATAGGGAACACTGGCTGAAAGAACTCAATCTGCCTTGGTAGTAATATTTTCAAGAGCTAGCATGCCATTTCATCACTTACCCAGTGCTTCCCCAGGTCTTGTACATGCGGCTGGCTCCAAATCAGAAGGGAGAATGCAGGACCCAGACACGCTGGCCCGCGCTGTGCAGCGGTGCGGCGTCTTCGGGTTGCGGTCTCGGGTCTGGCTACGTCACACTGTCAGCTGATCGTCTGCATCATCTAGGGTCGGTGCCTAGGGGCTGGACTGCGTCTGACAAGTGCTGTAATGCTGGAGAGGTTGCACAGAAGTGCGGTCTCTGAACTGACAGGTCTGGAGATCGACCGGTTTCAAAGGGAAACGCCCTTCTTCCTCAGGAAGGACCTTTTTTGATACGCTCTGGTGCTGAGACAGATCTTTGAGCATAAAAATGCACATTCATTTCACATCAAACTAATTGCCATTTTGACAGTTATTCAGTCATGATTGAGATGTATTTTGTCCAAAAATTATCTACTTTATTGTGATCTACTAAATTACCATGTTTATTAAAATATTAGAATCTGAGAGTCCTCAGTGGTTGATACCTTTTAATGGCTAACTGAAAATATGGTAAGTGAAGCAAGCTTTCGAGACACTATGGCCCCTTCATCAGGCTGATAATGGGACACAAATTCTGAAGACGCATTCATATATACATAAGCAGAATGAGATAATGCAGTAAATATGACAGGTGATGTAAAGCAGAGTCAGTCTTGGGAGGGGGAGAGGAGCTGGGGAGATAAAATAAAAATTCTGAAATAAGAGAAACAGATAGAACAATAATACAATGATTAGTGATCTGTGAAGACCTGAAAATTCCTCAGTGAGAAAGCTATCAATCCATGCAAGACAGTTCACATAAGAAGTGTCAAAAGTTCATTGTCCTCTAACTGGGGTCTGTTGGAAGATGTCATATCCCCAAATGCTCTTTTAATTAGTATAAAAACGCATGAATCCATGTTATACATTTAATCCTATTTTGAATGTGTCAAGGGTCATCATCAATTTGTATTCCCAAATTCTTCTCTCTTTCTGAGATTTGAAATTACTTTTTAAAATGAACAGATTCATATCTGTTACACTGTGGTCAGAGCTGCAAAAATGCTTTGCTACAGGTAGATCCATATGCCTTTCTTTTATTGTGGGGCAATGAGAATTCATTCTTGTTATAAATTTTTGTCCTGTCTTACTTACATACATTGCACCTGTTGGACATTTGGTACATATAATTAAGTACACCACATTGCTTGTGGTACAACAGAAGTTACTTGGGATCTTGTAGTCTTGATTTGTCCTGGGAATCTTTATCTTGTCCGTTGCCATTATAGATGGACAGGTTTTGCACTTGTTCTGGTTGCAGGGAAAGGTTCCTGTAGCTGCTGGAGAGGACAGGGCGCTTCTCACAATGATGTTTTTTAGATTCGGAGGTTGTCTAAAACACAAGAGTGGGGGATCCGGAAATATTGATTTTAGTTGGGCATCTTTTTGTAGGAGTGGTTGACGTTTCCGTGCGGCTCCTCTTAGCACCTCCAGACTTGGATTGTAGGCGACTACGAGAGGCTCTCTGTTGTTTTCTTCTCTAGTTTTGTAATATAGGAGGTGATTCCTTGATATTCTGGTGGCTCTTGTAATCTGGTTTTCATTTGTTCTTGGATGGTAGCCCTGGTTTAAAAGGGTCTTTCTGAGGTTCTTAAGGTGATTGTCTTTATCTGTAGGGTAAGAACATATCCAATTGTATCTGATGGCCTGGCTATACAGAATGGAGTTTTTCATGTGTTTGGATGAAAACTGTCCCAACAGAGATATGTTGGACGGTCAATTGGCTTCCGGTACAGGGATGTCCCTATTTCATTGTTCCGTAGCTTAATGATGGTGTCCAGAAAGCTGATTTTAGTGCAGGAGTAGTGGAGTGTTAAGTTGATGGTGGGATGAAACTGATTAAAGTGTTCATGGAATGTCTTCAGCTGTTGCTCAGACTCAGTCCAGATCATTAAAATGTCATCAATATAACAGTAGTAGGCCAGAGGCCTGATAGGACAAGAGGATAAAAAGTCATCTTCAAGTTTGGTCATGAAAAGATTTTCATATTGTTATGCCATTTTGCTTCCCATTGCTGTGCCAGTCTCCTGTAAATATATGTTGTCGTCAAATATAAAGTAGTTGTGCGTGAGGATGAATTTTGTAAGCTTCACTACAGAGTCAGCATCAATCCTTGTGTTTCCCAGGAAGGTTTTGCAGGCATTTAATCCATCCTGGTGTGGGATGTTACTGTACAGAGATTCCACATCCATGGTGGCGAGGATGGTTCCTTCTGGTAGAGGACCTATTGCTGACAGTTTATTCAATAGGGCAGTTGTGTCCTGAATGTAGCTGGGTGTCTCTTTTACCAGGGGTTTGAGAACACGTACTACCCACCCAGAAATTTGTTCAGTGAGGGTGCCCACACATGAAATGATTGGTCTTCCTGGATTTCCTGGTTTTTACATTTTGGGAAGAATGTAGAATGTGCCTGTTCTTGGACTTACTGGTATTAGGTCATCAGCTCTTAAGGATATGTCAAGTAGACAAGAAACCAGCCTGTTTAATTCCTTGTGATAGTCCTGTGTGGGGTCAGACTCCAATTTGTTGTAGTAGTGTGTATCCATCAGTTGTCTGTTTGCTTCCTTCAAGTAGTCAGATTTGTTTGTCATGACTATTGATGAAACCTTGTCTGCAGGTTTAATGATGATTTCTTTGTTGGTTTTCAAAGACTGCATGACCCTTCTCTCCTGGGCATAGACATTGAATGGTTGACTCTTGTGTGCATCTAAAATTGTGGATTTTACCATATGTCTGATAATGTCTATATATTCTCCCAAATGGGAGTTGCAATCAGATTCTGGTGTCCAGTTTGACCTTTTCTTGGTTGTCAGGATCCCTCTTCCTTTGGCCCAGTTGGGTTCGGAATCCTCTTTGTCACAGTAAAATTCCTTTAGGCATAGTCTCCTGAAGTAATCCTCCATGTCACTGCACAGTTTAATTCTATCCAGAGCTTTAGTAGGACAAAATGAGAGTCCTCTAGAAAGCACAGCAAGTTCCACTTTGTTGGGTTTGTAATCCGAAAAGTTGATGACACAATTAGATGCTTTTTGACAGGAGTAGTTGTCCATGTTGTCAAGGTTTGTCTTTGTTTTGCTTGTATTGAGTCCTGAATTAATGAGCAGTCTATGTAATTTCTTTTCCTTGTTATGAATCAGAAGAGTTTGTAATCTACGTAATATTGTTGTAATTTTTGTTCCACACTTTCTGTAAGTGTGAAATGGATTGGTCTTCCTGGATTTTCCTGTTTTTTACAATTTGGGAAGAATGTAGAATTGCCTGTTCTTGGACTTACTGTATTATTGGTCATCAAGCTCTTAAGGATATTTCAAGTAGACAAGAAACACCTGTTTAATTCCTTGTGTTAGGTACTGGTGTGGGGGTTTTTTTTTTTCAAGAACTCCAATTTGTTGTATTGTGTGTACCATCAGTTGTCTGTTTGCTTCCTTCAAGTAGTCCCAGATTTGTTTGTCATGTAGACTATTTATTAAACTTTGTCTTCAGGTTAATGACGCGTTCTTTTGGGTTGGTTTACAAGACTGGCATTACCCTTCTCTCCTTGGCATAGACATTGAATGGTTGACTCTTGTGTGCATCTAAAATTGTGGATTCTTTACCATATGTCTGAAAATGTCTATATATTCTCCCAAATGG